>JAYDZG010000011.1:6644570-6656791 GCA_034509265.1 Microcambeva bendego
ACCTCAACCCCATATATAATTTGTGGAGGGAGTTGAAAGTCTGTGTTGCCCAGCGACAGCCCCAAAACATCACCGCTCTAGAGGAGATCTGCATGGAGGAATGGGCAAAAATACCAGCTAGCATGTGCAAACCTGGTGAAGACTTACAGGAAATGTTTAACCTCTGTCATTGCCAACAAAGGTTATGTTACAAAGTATTGAACTTTTGTTATTGATTAAATACTTATTTTACCCCCATAATTTAAAAATAAATTATTTTAAACTCCTACAATGTGATTTCCTGGACTTCATAGTTAAAATGTACCTATGATGCAAATTACAGACCTCTCTCATCTTTCTAAGTAAGAGAACTTGCACAATCAGTGGCTGACTAAATACTTTTTGCCCCACTGTAGTTTCTAATTAAGTGTGGATAACTGAGTATATTAAGGGTCAGTCCATGGAGTAAAATAATCCTATGCTAAAGTAATTTACCAGAAAGATGCAGCCAATTCTCTCGCTTACTCACATTTTTAATCACCGGTTTTTAAAAACTCATTTTAAAACCACTGTTAATAACCCTGGTAGCAAATCACACTTAACCATACAGTTCATGTTTGTGCAGCCACAGGGAAAAATAATTGCACAGAATAAATCAATCAAGTCCAATAAAACAGGTTATTGTACACTATAGGGCCAAAGTATGAGGGCATCTGATCATTAACTGTTGGGCATCCTTTTCCAAAACCAGAGACATTTATAAAGTCCCCAGTCACTCTAATAACCTCTTTTCTCATAAGGCTGAGCACAAGATTTAAGTATGTATGTCGTTTCAGTCAAAGAAGCATTTACAAGAAGGCCTAGCTCACAATCAAAATTACAATCCATCTTAAATTAGTTCAGAGACAAATGCGGTATGGGTTTATCAAAGTATAGGACAACAGAGTATATTTTTATATGATGGATTTTACACAGCAGTTAGTAACGGCTGTAGTTAAATCATGTTGTGTAATTGTACATAAGTGTTTTGCCTTTTCCTCTCAATTTTAATTTTAACTAATCTCAAATTAGTTATGATGGGCAGTTGTAGCCTAGTGGTTAAGGTACAGGACTAGAAAGCAGAAAGTCACTGGTTCAAACCCCACCTCTGCAAGATTGTCACTTAAGCAAGGTCCCTAACCCTTAGTTGCTTACACAGTAAACTGTAAGTCCCTTTGGACAAAATACTGAAATTTTAAAATGTTATGAGGAATCCAGAATAGTCCCTGAATGAACAACAAGCCAATCAGTGTTTGTGTGGGAACTCAGCCGGCTGGTAGCAGAGCTGAGATTTGAATTTCGAGTTCACGTTAGCTCTGGTGTGCCTAATTGTTATACAATGTTTCCACCTGTACGAGTTTTTCATTTTGTTTGTTTATTAGAGCATTATGTGTTACACTTTGGTTACATTCATGATACTTATCAGTTAGTTGTAACACAAAATCAGTCAGTTCACGAGGTTATATCAAACAAATACATGAACAATTTAGTATATCCAGTTCATCTCAATTCCATGTCTCTGGCCTGAGGAAGGAAAACGGATCACCCTGAGCAAGCTCCACACAGACACAGGACAACATGCATTATGAAATTCATGTTCTTTCCAATGTGAAAAAGAACAAGTATTTAATTTCTAGTTCGTATTAAACACATTTTAATAATGAAATATAAAGAATGTGGGCTGCTTCTTCAGATGTTTGTCTGAATGCAAGAGCCCTGAGCTTTTATTGTTCTTCAAAACAGTAGGATGTTCCTCACTCTTCATCAAACAATGAAGCCGGGAGTAAAAAGGCAGCAGCAAAAGCTAATCTTTTGTAAAACATTTTAGCCTCTTAATGTAAAAAACCCTTCAAGTGGATTATTGCACAAGAGTTATAAATAAATCACAACTTTGCTTTTAATTGTAATATTAAGAACTGCAGCACTATTAGAACATACAACACATCCTTTCGGTTTACTTTATAATTATAAAATTACACTCATAACTTTTTTCACCTATAATGTACGCTATAATGTGAAAAAACAAACTGAAATAGTTTGTTGAAATGAAGTGGTTGCGTAAATAAGCAAATCTTTAAACGTATGTTGAAACATCTTTTGATTTTACGCTTAGCCAACATTTTCTTCCTGATTTGTCAGATTGAAAGGAGGTATAACCCTATTCAGGTCACCCCACCAATATTCAACCAGATTTAAGTCATGGCTCTAAACTTCTAAACTTCCTCTGGTGAAGCCAAGTTTGCTGATGTGAAGGTCCTGGGTTCAATCCCCAGGTGGGGTGGTCCGGGTCCTTTCTATGTGGAGTTTGCATGTTCTCCCGTGTCTGCGTGGTTTTACTCTGGGTACTCCAGTTTCCTCCCACCGTCCAAAAACTTGCAGCCAGGTAAATTGGAGAGACAAAATTGTCCACGACTGTGATTAATATAATTTTAGATTAAACTTGAGCAATGAATAATAATACATAATAATACATAATGATGTAACCAAAAGTGTAAAACATAATATTAAAATCCTAATAAATAAATAAATAATTATAAGCGAGTGTGAACACAACCACATTGGTATTTATTTTTTAATTCGATTTCACAGATTAATAATTGATAATAAAAGTAGATATAACGATTTATTATATTTCCCCAATACAAAACCTGGTATTTTTCACAGAGGTGTGTACTATGTATCTTATGATTGATTGTAAATAGTAGTTGTTAGAAACAGGAAATTAATAGTTGCCTGCTGCTTTGTCAATCACCGGTGGAAAGCCTGTAAGCCTTTACAGACTTGACAGAGAAATGTACCTAGTACTAAAATACACATTGTCATGAAGAACTAAAAATAGCTAATGCGTATACAAAATTAATTGTAGGAAATATATAGGGTAGTTGTTTTGTTTGTGGACCCTAGCAATTAAGAGGTCTATGGTTCAAGCCTGCCAATTGTTAAGGTCTATGAGGGTCTCTCTTAACTTCCAACTGCTTGACTTGTCGTGAAAGAGAGAAAAGGCTTAATCTAGTGATTCAGTCTACAGACACACAAGGTCAAACATTTGCAGCCCTGATAAAAAGAATCGCCACCCATCCCTTCTTCTGCCACAGACAACCATGTCTGTGAAGCACCCAGTTAGTGCTAATTAGAGATTATAGGTCTGCACAAAAACCTCTCTACATAGATGCATTTTAAAGCCAAATATTCTATGGCGGCAAAGACAATTCCAGCATTCAGTGCAGACAAAATGCTGAGTAACTGTAAATGAATGATTATTGATTTTTCAGTTGTATAAACCGTGCTCAAAGGTGGAGTAGTGCAATTTTTCACTGCACACCAGCATCAAGAGTCTGAACTCCCCTGTTTGAATCTCGGCATTGTTGGTTGGCTTGGTGCCACCGAAGCCACAAGAATACACAAACTCATGCACTGTGGTGCCAGTCTTAAGCCCGAATAAATAGAAGGGTTGTGTCAGGAAGGACATCTGGTGTAAAAACTGTACCAACTTTATAATGCAGACCATAAACAATTGTGGCGACCCCTAACAATTTGTATAAACATGTATAGGTGTCCTTTATTTGTAAATTTGCTCAGGTTGGAAACAGATTTGACCATTTTTGGTGAACAGAGGAAAATGTTAATTGACATGCTACTGCAAATGGTATGAGGCCTAACGTGTTAGCTTTGTGAGCAAAAACTGATGTGATGACTGTAATCATAATTATAAGTAATCATATTAATAAGTCAATGCACCATATGTAGTAGACATGCAATAGGCAGCAAGGCAGCTCACTAGGTTTTTGAATAGACCTACTATGCTTTATGTGTCTTCTTTGCTGGTGCCTCAACAACACACAACCATGTCACACTTTTGCAGTACTGTATTGACAATCAGAAGCCACCCGCCTTTCTCGGACACAGTTAGTTGTGTATGTGAAGCACTCTACACACTCTACTCTGCATGTTTCAGCAACTCAAAAGACGAACAGAGTGCAACACTGCTCACATTCAGTGATTTGGTGAATGGTTTTAACATCTCCAAGACAAACATTGAACATGAAAAGTCCATGCTCAATTAAATAAAACTTTTAAGCCGCAATAAACCAGTAGGTCTTGCAAGTTAAATAATCAGCCCACTGGCTTAAAATCAAATCCACAATCAGCTCTGCCCTGCATGATTCTGTTATACGTTTGGTCAATAATTCACCACAACAAAATATGCGTTTTAGCATATTCTCACTTGCTATAACAGAAAATGTGGTAAAACAGAACCAGCATGAAAATATCATCCATCATTTATTAATTTGTTGTCACAAAGGATTTTGACTTGTAGCAAAACAGTAGGGATGGAAAGATGCAGCCCAAGAACATGTGGCACAATTCAAATCATTTAAGTTCAATTAATTTTCACTTTAAACAGCAGAGGGAACTGCTACTATTCATCTTCCCTGGTTGATGGCACTAGCTGGGTTGCCAGGTAAAGGATTTTCCAGACAATTCTATACGAGGATACCTTTTCTATGTATTATTCATTTATTAATATAATGTGGAGTTCATATTTTTGTGGCATTATTTGGCATAGATAATTAAATATTTACCATAGATAAATGTACCTTCCTCAAAAATAAAATGTCATTCATTATTTAGATACATAAACAAGTACAAATACAGTTTTCTATTTTATTTTTAGCAGATATAATTAAACTTTGTCCTAATTTGTCTTAAGTTCTATTTTGGGAAATATCAAATTGTAAACCCACTATCATGAATCATATCACATTGTAGGTAGAGTGTATTGTTACATCCTTACAAACAAGCAAGACACAGTAAGGACATGTTTAATTGAAAACTCATTTCAGTGACCATTGTACCAAGAACCTTAGGACACATTTTGTTTTGCAGGACTCTACTGGTAGTGCCACTGTCCTGCCTAATGAGATATTTAATGCATTTTGTGCAGAAGGCAAGGTTTAGAAGACTATTTCATGATAATTACTGTGACATTGTCCTTTGTGATAATAATATCCCACGAGGCTTCAGTAAGCTAATATGACCTTAAACAATTCACAAGCATGTGCCTTGAGCAGCATTTGGTGAGTTTTTAAAATATTGTCTAGTGGCTGATTTAATGAATTAATCAACTAGTGTACATATTCATAAAAACCCTCGCTATGCCTTCATCCAAGCAGTTAATTCATTGTTCAAATGTAAAATATAGACTATTACTACAGTATGTACCACTGATCTCAGATTTATACATTTTACATATTTACATTTACATTTCAGACCCCGTGACATTTAAGAGTTGTTGATTTGATTTAATATTGTACTCAGATTTACAGAAGTGCTTCCAAAGTGAACATTTTCTTTGTCTTTAATGCAAATAAAAGAGCATTAGTAAGTAAATGTCAGCTTAAGTACTTAGTAAAGGTGGGTTTTAATCATTTGGGAAGTTTGTTTCTTCACTTGGGTGCAAGTACAGAGAAATCCCTAGATACATGTCTTTCTCAAGTTTCTCAAGCGAGATTAGTGGCTCGGAGGATGAGTGATACAGAGCGGCGTTTTATTACACCTCTGCGCTACCTTGGGGCTGCTCAATTTTTGGGCTTTGTGGGTGAGCAGAAGTGTTTTCCCATTTAAATCTACATTTAATCAACCATATACACCAGGGGGGAACATGAAAACAAAGAGTTTTTCAAAAAAGCAATTTTGAAACTTCCAATAATTTGGTAAGACAAAGACCCAGATCTATACAGGCTCACAATTTACAGTGCATTATCAAGATAAATAACAAGCTATGAGTTTCAAGGTGCTGTCTGTAGCTTTCTATGATCAAACTGCCAACACGATAAAGATCAGAGTGTTTCCAGGATTGCATTTTAAAAAGTACAAAGTTCTGAAACATCCAGCTTAACTGACAATGCTGGCAGAAAGGTAAAGAAGAGCTCGCTCAAGTCCTGTGCACGGATAACCATCACTAATGCTTCTTTCAGGTTCTGTTGATTAGCGGTCGTCACAGTGGATCGTGGCTCGCATTATTAATTTTATTTAAATAAAAAAAAAATGCCGGATGCCCTTCCTGACACAGCACTCCTATTCATCCAGACTTGGGACTGGAACTACAATGCACTGGCTTATGCATATCAGGGCAGACACATTTCAGTGTCTCCATTTAACCTGACTGCATGCTATTGAAATGCGGGAGAAAACAGTGACCAAAAAAAAAGAAATTAAACCCAAGACCTTCTTGCTGTGAAGCGACAGCACTACCCACTTAGCCACCGTGCCCACCTTTCGTTGTAAACAGAGCTTCCTAAATATTCATTTTTGTATTTTGGTATGTACTCGTACCCATCAGTCAGAGAAAACCACTAAACCATTAACCACTAAAATCCTAAGCCAGGCAGGACATTTGCGAATGTCACTTAAGAGTTAGACCTGAACTGTAAGAGCATATTATTTTATCCATCCTGCAGCTGTGATTCACTTCTCTGTTTCACAAGCTTACTTCAAATCCAGCTGCAATGCCTTGTGGTATAAAAGACAGCCTAACAGCTTACATACCACTTCATCATGGCACGGCTATGTCAATGTCTTCATTCTTTCTCCATTACTCTCACAGAAATGGATTTATTTCATAAAGCTCTGTCTGTCTGCACTGTTGTAGCCTGTGCAACTAAAACCCACAGCAGATCATTAACAAGTCTGCATGAAGAATCAAAACAGGTGGCTGTAGAACCTGAAGACCTTTAAGTATTTACTTATTGAAGCCATTAAAATTTAAAAGTAATGTATGTACATAAAGAAATCAAGAATTGAAACTAAGAATTGAATCGGGCTCCCCGATTTATTAGTGGGATTTTATTATATTATTATTTATTAGTGACCTGCGTCAAGAGCCTAAACCCCCCGGTTCGAGTCTCAATGTTGCCGTTTGGCTGGATGTCACCCTAGCAACTAGGATGCCCAAACCAGAGCACTGTCGTATCTTCTGTTAACAGCATTGATAGGCTAAGTTGCTTTGTGTGCAGGTGGAACAGCAGTGATAGCAAACAGCATTTGTTTTCAGTAGTAAATGTTTTGTTGATGTTACATTGTTTTGATAGACTGTTTTGGGTGCTCAAAGAAGCTTTATGGGGAAAAAGATTTTCATGTAATGAAGATGTGAAAGCAGCAGTGCATCAGTCACACACAACTCAAAGCTGATGAATAAATAAAAGTTTAAAAACTCACAGCTTCCAATTATTCTAGCCTACAATTTATGCATGTAATTTAATTACTAATGTAATACGCCACTTTTCTTTAACAATCTGTGAAATTTGTGATTTTTGAACTACAAACTGTTACGGTCGTGACTGCGTCTGATGCGTTGTGTGCCGGTTTGTGGTGCAGCCTGCACTTTGACATGGTGCGGATGGCTGTTCGGGAGCTACGTGCATTTTTACGGCATGGCCAGCGCTACCCTGTTGCAATACGGACTGCATCAGATGAGTGTTATGCCAGTTCAAGGTGCAGCCAGCATTCATGTATAGGTGCTGATGGCTGCTAATGAACCACATGCCAGTTCACTCTCCTCCTTAGCTTTTTAAATCAAGGCTTATTAAGGCTAATGGCCCTGGCACAGCTCTGTTTAAAGCTGGGTGCAGCCAGTGTGTGATGCCACGTATTCAATCATTCTCACTTTGTGTCAAGCTTCCGAGACTCCTGGTGGGGTGTCCGCTACTAGAGTCAGTTCTGGTATCTTCCCTTCCCGTTTATAGGTGTCAGAAGTGTGTGATTAGGAGGTACGAGGTAAATAGCTTTTGAGTTAGGGTCAGTTGAAGACAGACACCGGTGAATGCCCTACCCCAAACTCCCACCTTGCGACAGTCTTTCCTTCTTCCTGCAATGCCTGACAAAGCTCCAGACGGATTTAAGTCTCAGATGGATTTAAAGCCCCGGGAGATTCACGCAAGTAACCCAGCACTCCAGCACTCATTGAGGTTGACACCCCCCCTCCTTCTGCATCCTTCTCCGGAGAGGTGAAAAACCTTGACAGCCCAAGCATCCAGTGTGGTAAGTGTGCTGTTAGTACTAACCATTTTCTACCTTTTTTGTTTGCAGCCTATGTGTGATGTTTCTGGAGGAATCCGCATCCCTGTCCAGGTATTCCAAGCCATGCGGCAGCCTTTTAGCTCCCTTCCCGCTGCTCGCGTTCTGAGGGCGCCTACACTCTAGAGGCTGACATCATTTAAACTTTTGCTGCAATGGACCTAGATGTGGAGACGCGTCAACCAATAGAAACAAGCATCGGTGGGACACAGATGACAAATGAAAATACTGTTTCCCGCTGAATTTCAAGCTCCATAAACTCCGCCCCCAATCCAGCCATTTACATGCCTTCTAGATAGACAAGTGCTGCATATGAATGCATCTACTGCTCCATCCTTGCATTGTCTAATTTGTAGGCACGAGGCACATGCTCTCGCCCAAACCGGGCTGCAGTGATTATTTTGGGGTTTTATTTTTACTTTAAATGTATTGCTCATTTATGTTTTTTGATTTAGTTTATCAATAAATTATTTTATGTCGGCTTAATCTGCATCTTTTTGTTATTTTTCCACCCACATAACACGAAGCAAATTTTAGCATAAATTTAGTAGGCCATTACCACATAGAGAAAGAGCTGGAGGTTAGCAGAGATGAAGGTCAAGAAATGAGTTTATTAGTGGTACAATGCACGTAGGATGTTGGCCATGTGCAGAAGCGGGATAAGAGCTCTATAGGGAGAAGGGTGCTGTGGATGAAAGGGGAGAGAATAGCCAAGAAGGAGGTTTATGGATGTGATGAGAGAGGACTTGCAGGTCATTGGTATGACAGAGGAGGATGTTCAAGACTAATGATCCATTATAATATTGACTCAACTCAAACTCAGCCCCATCAACTGGTAAGTTAAATATGAATTACTTTAACCAACCATCTTAGAGTTGACATCTCAAAGTCGATTTGAATCTCAGCTTTGCTTCCCAGCAGGCTGGGTGCCTACACAAGCAACCATTGTCTTGTTTATTTAGAGAGGGTGCCGGATAGGATTCCTCAGAACTGGTGCAATTGTGCCCTATGCTGGCTTACCGATGTGTTTATCAGGGTGTTGCATCTGTACACAAAGCTTAGTCACAGTTCTCCTGGAGGTCATTAGTAGAGAGGATCGGATAATTGAATATGACTAGAAAGGAAGTAATTTTTATCAATTAATGTAATGTAATGTAAAAAAGGAAGAAATGTACAATAATTGTAATGATACCAACACTGCTTCTGACAGCTCCAACAAAATGCCTGAAGAACTGATGTTAGCATTGGAATGATATGATACAATATGAATAGCTGATTCCACACTAACATGACATTCAGTTTATTAATTATGTACGTTCTGCTCTGCTCATCACTGTCATTTTAAAGCCACACATCTATGCTCTTCAACCAGCAGAAAGGTTTTTACTGACAGATTAATGACTGCAATTGATAAACTGATCTGTGGAAGAGATGCATGGCCTCCAGACGAATGACCGTCACTAGAGAGAGAGAGATATCAGTCACTGACTCATTGTAAAGCACTACACTTATATTAAGCACCTATCAAGGCCCATTAGAACTGAGAGGTGGAAGAACTGCACTTCAGCTGCATGCAACTCTTCCTACATCCATAAGATGAAAGTAAAACACTTGATATTAGGATTAAGAATCTTTAGCCGTATAATTATCCTTTATTTCGATTTGGCTCAAGTTTTGGTCAAGAATAATCGGGCAACACCACTAAATTACCCTGTACACACACATTGGCAGAGACTTTTTGCCCTATTGGCCAAATCAGTAATCATTTATTGCCCTGCATTTACATAAGTCACAATATTAAATTATATAACAAAATTAATCAAAATAACAAATGTGAACTTCATTGGCTAGTATCTACATTGTGTATTGTTTTTATTTATTTATTCAGATTTCAATATGTGTGTAATTTTATGTAAAATAGGTATTTTGTTTTTGTCTGCTATATTAACATGTTTTATTTTTATTGCTGCAAGACTGATTAAGACTTCTTGTCTTGTGTAATAATTTATTTTATGCTTCCAGGCATGTGTGCTTGCAGTCTCTCATAGGTGTTTTTGGAACAATCTATGATCATGATCATAACATCGACCTTGGTGTGTCCTGGGATCAATGTTGTGTGTGCCCTTCAGTTTGCCATTTTCCTTGATGTAAAAGTGCTTGTGTTAAAATATATATGAACACATAATTAGGCAGCTCAAATATTTAACCAACAGACATGAAAATGAATTTCTGAATATATAAAATAAAATGCTTCCAACAGCATGTAGATACAGTATGCTGAAAATAAATCATGACCAATTGAAAATATATAAATCAAGCAGTAAGCCTATTGGTCAACTGGTTCTGGGAGTGGTGTATGGATACAGATGTATGGGAATCCTATTAGCCTCATGTTAATGTTGCCTAACACTTACATCTTTGTTTACATTGCACACATCATCGAGTTTCCATTCATCAATCCATCCATCCATTCATCCATCCATTTTTAAGATGAATTTTGTTTGGTAATATTTGAAACAGTATTACTATTTGAAATATTTGAAACAGTATTACAGATAAAAATCTAAAAATTCCTAATTATGTTTATAATAGATAATCTAAGGAAGTCTGTAGGTTTGGCTCAATTATTTTGAGGATCCATGTGTCAGACACATTATATGTCAATTTGTCTATTATAATTATATTAATGTCTATTATATGCATATCAGCGATCAGTCGGTGAATATTTAGGGATATTACACTGCCATGGTTATATTTGAGACACTGCTGGTCAATGCGTCCTTTATAGAGCTGTTGGTGCAATTAAGATCCATTAGTGTTGTCGACACGTCAAGCGGTCAGTGGAACATGCCGTCCATCTGCAACGTGACATTTGAAGTGGAACTATCCACAGCTGCAGCACTCTAGAGGTGTTAAGGCTAATAGGGTGAGTCATCCTTCGGAACGCTACCCATTACACGCGCATTAACGTGGTCAGAACACCTCAGTGTGAGTTCTTTTCATTCCTTGATAATGTAGCCTGTCATTTCCCTGCTCTTCGAAAACGAGCGCTGTTCCTCGCACCTTTGATTTCTTTATTTATGGCATATATGCAGGAATAAAACTTTGTAGAATTGTTATTTATTTGGTATTTCTTTAACAGAAAAAAACTGAATTTTGCTAGTCACATGATCTGTTATGGGTCCTTCTGAGACATTTCAGTCCCACCAGCAGTGATGATGATCTATCCGTTAACAATACTTTATTGATACACTGTCTTTAAAGCTCTCCCAGTCTCAGTTTTTCCCCATTTTGAATGTACACAATTACTTCAGATGTTTCATGAAAACTTATAACTAACAGATTAGTAACAAGTTTGGCAGCAGGTGTGTTCTAGCAGGATAATGCTCCAAATTCACAATTCACTGCTTAAAGCTTGGCACAGAGGAATTCCAGTGGTCTGCACAAAGCCCCGACATTAACCCCATTAAAGATTAAATAAAACGCTGCTTATGAGCTAGAACTCATCAAAGCTTACAGCCTGACCTCACAAATATGGACTCTAAAATATTAAAAGTAAAAAGCCTTGCAATAAGGTTGGATGCTGAAGGCATTTCCATTTCAAAGCTTAAAGTTTTGGAACAAGCAGACTCAGCAAGCCCATGGTCAAGTGTTAGTCTTGGCATAACAGCAGCATTTCCAGTGAAGCTGCAGCAGATCTGGAACATGCTGGAGGGGTGTGTGGTGATCCAGGATCAGGGTTGTGTAAATAGCAGTGAATTCACAACAGAGGGTTAAAAGTGACTAGCTTGTGAGATAAAGGAGGAATATAGCAAAATATCTACAATTTTATCTACTATTTTTCTTGTCTTTTTTGTCTCAATATTGGTGTAAGTAAAGTACACCCAGCATAATTTCAAAATATTATTATTCATGTCCTTCTGTAAATTCTGAATGGGGTTTAGGTGGGTACAGGTCAAAGGACTTTCAAAAATAACATTTTCATAAGAGGTCTCAGACATTTGGCCATCACAGCATTTTAATAAAGATACAGTATAACAGAACTACTTTAATAGAGCCACACACAGCTGTGCACAAACACAGAGTACACATTCAACTGGCTGTTAACAAAACTTCCAATAAAAGCT
>JAYDZG010000011.1:6695243-6714872 GCA_034509265.1 Microcambeva bendego
CCAGCAGTGTCCACCGGCTGTGTAAGCAACCCTTGCGTTCTCATAGTGAATTTGACGAAAATAAACCTTTAGCTGTGTGACATTTCAGCCGCAGCGACATGAAGCAAACACATTGACTATTTCTTAAGGCGGGAACATCATACCTGCTGAAATGCAGAATAATGAATAAATGATGTAATTATCGACTTGACAGAACTGGGATAAGTACAACAACACTTCATACACACAAAGACTTCTTGATGCAGCAGATGGTTCCATAATTTCAGGTTTGAACCTGCACTGTGCCGCTGTAATAGCGGAGTTCATGCAACTTTTCCTTTAACTGGCAGCTGAAACTGTTGTTTTCAATCAGATCAGTACAGGTACTGTGTGGTGTAGCAGGTTTAAAAGTCAAACCAGTGTGCCATTATAGCGAACTGGAAATGCTTGTGATAGACAGGCCCAGTCATGCTGTACAATAGTATGACTGCGTAAACTCTGTCTGTGTGCACTTGTCTGCTGAATATATATTTACTTTTAACTCTATTTACTGTGCTGAAACAACAGAGAATTTTAAAATCATGTTTCTCCTTATAAGTCCGTGATCCAATATTTGCTGCAGGCAAACGTTTATTTTTTTTTTCCACTCGAGGCTTGTAGGAATTTAAGAGCCGAGTCAGTAATGTGTGCTCATAATGTCAGATTGTACAGTACACAATTCAGTATTTGATTAGAGGGTGTGTAACACATCTGTACATTTACTGTTGTACAAGGTTCATTTTTTATGTTGTGTAAAAGCTGATGCATCAAATACAAGCGTACACACACACACACACACACAATTACACATTACTCAAGTGTACACACATGTTTTTTAAATGATAATTTAATTTACTGAAGGATAAATTATATTTTACCTTGCCCTATGTGGAAAGGCAATTCCCCCCTTAGCTACTAAATCTATCAATTACTTGAATATTTCAATGATTACTTTCAGACAAAACCTCTGTGAATGATGCCACGGTTTGAAGACAGAACCATTTCTAAGGCTCTGGGATATAATACGAGCCATTACCCACAACTTGGGACAGTTGTTAGTCTTTTACAGGAGTGGGTGGACACCCTGGGTGACACCAATATATTGCACTGTGACACATACTGACACAATTCACTTAATCACAATTAGGGGAATTCAGTGCTTCATGTTTTTGTAGGAAGCCAAAATACCAGTAAAAACCAACATGGTCAAAATAACTTAAAATATTTTTAAGTATTTAAATATTTGTAACCAGACAAGTGGAACAAAACCCAGAAACCCAGAACATGTGTAATCGTGTGGCAGCCAATCTACCAGCTGTGTCAACCTAAAACAAACCAACAAAAGTATAAAAACTGCTTCAAAAACAAACTACAATCTAAAACCCCAAATTAGCTCTGCCAAAGACACTGACAGAGCCATGATATCTAGATGTTCTTATTCATCTTTGGCCCAGACCACACGGCATCTGTGTTTTTTTTTTTTAAGTCTTGGAATGCACAAAACACATTTTTACTGTGTGTTGGTCCATCCCAGAGGCTTCAGAGCCCAGAGAAGTTAACAACATTTGTGGACATTGTTAAGGCTCCTTTTTGCACAAAGTAACATTTGTGCATGGAGGTTAAACTAAAAGAAGTCAAGCAGAAACAAACATGAAATATCTTGTGTTCATACTGTCCCAATACAACTCAGGTGTGAATTAATTTCTATATTTAAGTCACACACAACAAACAATACTCATTAACCCTTCAGACTATTAGTTTACTCAGACAATTTTGTAGCATTTATTTCATAATCAGGGTCACCAAAATGTCAATCATTAACAATTTGACTAAAACACCTGTCTGCAAATTGCTTTCTTAACCACCATGTCACTCAACCAGGGGCGTCAGAAGCACAGCGTAGTTCTCCCCCAGAATTTTTTAATGAATTAAATGCATTTCATGCCTTCTGGTTTTCTTAACAGGTTTTTAAACATACACAAGGTTTAACCTATAAAATTGACTTAATTCCATGACATTTCAACATGTCCTCATTCAACTAATCCAGGGGTGCCCATATTTTCATGGCTTGAGATCTATTATTTCAATATCTACTATTCAAAATGGACTTGGGCAAAGGGGGTAAATTCGGCAATTGAGAAATAAACCACACTTGTAACGAACAAATAATCCCACTAACCTTATTCTTATGATTTGTTCTTAATGGTGTTAGTGCTGCTGCTGATGCCAATTCTCAATCATCGGCGAAAGCAAACCAATATTTAACCTTGGAAAAAAGGCTTATTTACACAAACACGTTCATCTAAAATGTTTCATTTTTCTCAACCAGAAGCAAGTTCCAAATCTGTTCAGTAGAGGCACTTAACTTCATTAAAATAAGTGATTAAACGGTTTAAATTCAATCAGTTAACCAAAATGAAATTTATTGTAAACTCATCTTTACAGTGTAGGCTACAAAAGAAAAAAATATGTATTAATGAATGAAAACCTTTTAATTCTTCAGACGAGCATTGGTCACATGTCCTGTCAATCATGTTGAGCAGTTTGAATGAGTTTTGATCTACCAGCATTCACTACCTGATTGACTGGTATTCATCAGTCTGTTTAAACCCACTGCTATGCCTTAAATAATGAAATTGTGATAGTATGTGATACTATAAAGTAAATATGGCAAAGCTTACTCCTAATATTTCTTTGTTTAGTTTAACATTAATTCAACATAGCCTACGGTTAATTTTGAGGGCATATAAAGCTTAACATTGTGAGATGGCACTGCGGGGTATGTGTATTCTCCTATCGATCAAGTGGAATGGAATTATTTCGTTAAGCAACAGAAATGTGTGCATTCAGTTCTTATCTGTTTCAATTTGGCTCCTCTTGTGATTGTATTTGCTTTGTAAATCAGATATTCAGGATCTATTTAATAAATGTAGCCATAGTTAAAAAGTGATAAACAGTTTATTCCAGCGTTGGTGTTGTATATATTAACAGTGTAATATGTAATGTTTCACTGTCACCCACTGGTGTTTTCTTTATGAAGCCCGACAGGTCGTTCCAGTCTGAGACATGAACAATTACAACATTTATGAGGCTCTTGTATGAAGAGCAAACATTTAGCTTCAGCTTCACTGTGACCTTTAACTATAAACACTGTGTGATGTCAGTCTGTGTGTTTGGTGTGGGGGCGTGTGTGTAGGTGTGAGTGCATGTGAGTGGAGCGAAAATGGCATTTTAAATCAGGAAGGTTAATATTCACGATATCTGATGTGTTGCCTGGAGCGTCCTTCGAATGATAAAATAAACAAGGTCAACATCCTCGGACTGGATCATTGTTTGTACATGGTGTACCAAGCAACACATCAGCCCACAGAACTGTGCTGAGCACTCACACCCCTTAATATCACCAAATGACATTTAAGACCTACAGGGAATTATTTGCGTTTACTCTTTAGTTTAACTGCAGCATGGTTACATGAGTTGATATGCTAAATTTAGTTTGTTTAGGGTCTGGTTGACATGGTAGATTATACAGCAAAGTGATGTCACTCTTTCTATGTGTGTATGTATCAGAGACATACACTTTTATAAACAATGATGAGATCCTTTATTTATTTGTCTTCTGTAACCTTTTGTTTTGTGTTTTAATTTAAGTATGTGAAAAATTTGAGCAGGGCAGTTGTAGTCTAGCAGTTTAGGTCCAAAACCCAGCACTACCAGGTTGACACTGTTGGGCCCTTAAGCAAGGCCTTAACCATCAAATGCTTAGACTGGATACTTTAAGTTACATTGAATAAAAGTGTCGGATAAATTTTGTAAATTTAACCAAATTATCTTAATCTTGCTTGTTGTTGTTCCAAAGCATTCGTGGTCACCACACACACTCCCCAAACCTTTGAGTGGAATTTCTAGCCAGTAGCCTAGTAACAAGTCTTGGAAATGTTTTTTAGCAGGTGGTAGGATTAGTTTTAGTAGAAGTTTTTTTTAGCTCTTCTAAAGCTACTACATTCTTATAGTGTGTTTTGCATACATCATCGTAAATTCATATCTCTTTTTACATCTAACGATGACCTTTATGAATTTATTGTTTTTCTCGATTTCTTTGGGTCTGACAACCGGAAACCGTGGGTGCAAGGTGTGAACCCTACTCAGACAGGACATTCACACGTTGTACTCACTCACACCATGGAGCAACATGGTTCAGCGACATGCTTGTATGTCCAATCAGTTTCTCTACAGAAGATGAAATGGTTGCACTATGTTGCTGTGCTACACCAGCAGCTCATGAATGCTATTTTAGATCAGTAGCATTTTGTGCGCACAGTTGAAGAGAAAACACTAGAAACACATGACATGGTAAAACAAGTCTGTCGCAAAAATCACAAGTTTTTGGTACATTTTCTGAAAGGCAGATAGCATCGTAGTTTTCAGAGAAGGTCACTTAGGGTTTGCAATACCTGCCCATCATTCTAATCTTATATTTTTCAGGTACATTACATGTTCAAACATTTGAATTAACTGGCAAACTTTCTTTTTGTGTTTTCATTGAGCCCCGAGCTCTGGCATCACAAACATGCTTTTTAGAAAGTGCCCATAACTTGCCTGATGTCTTACCTGAGTGATTTATGCTTTCTGATTTTTTACAGCTTGGCAACAAACAAGATGATTTTACAGCATAACATAGTAGTGTAAATCTTTACAAGAATGGAAACTTTTCAGCAGCACAAATTTTACATAATTTATCAAAAAGTAACATTTAGCACAGAAAAAAAATGTTTCAATCTGGCCACATTTTAGATATCTTAAGAACAATCCATGAAGAGAATTCATCTTTAAGGACAGGGTACCTGAGCATGCAAATGAATTGTTTGAGGGTTTGCCTCATTTCATTTACAGAACATGCCAACAACTTTGAACATTTGATATTTTTTTCATTGTGAAGCAGACAACAAGTAGGGCAAAACAACAAAAAACTTCAGTGTGCATAACTATTCACCCCCCTAAATTCAGTACTTTGTAGAGCCAACTTTTGCAGCAATTACAGCTGCAAGTCGCTTTGGATATGTCTCTATGAGCTTTCCACATCTTGCCACTGGGATTTCTGCCCATTCCTCAAAGCAAAACTGCTCCAGCTCCTTCAAGTTAGATGGTTTCCGCTGGTGAACATCAATCTTCAAGTCTGACCACATATTCCTCAATTGGATTAAGGTCTGGGCTTTGACTAGGCCATTTCAATGCATTTGCATCTGGGCTCATCTGACTAGAACACCTTCCTCCATACATTTGTGGAGTCTCCCAAATGCCTTTGGGGAAACTAAAAACAAGCCTTCCTATTTTTGTCTGTAAAGCCAGTAAAGGCTTTTTTTTTCTTTTGTCTCTGTGCTGTGACTCAGGCAGGTTCGTTGTGGTACCATGATCTTTCCTTTTGTTGATAATGCATTTGATGGTGCTTTAGGTGATCCTCAGAGATTTGGATATTTTTTTTATAACCCAACCCTGACTTGTTCTTCTCTACAACTTTGTCCCTGACTTGTTTGGAGATTTCCTTGGACATCGCGATGTTGTTTGGTTAGTGATGCCTCTTGCTTAATGGTGTTGCAGCCTCTGGGTTCTTTCAGAAAAGGTGTGTATATAGTGACAGATCATGTGACACTTAGATTGCACACAGGTAGACTTCATTTCACTAAACACCAGAACTTTGTAAGGGCTTCATAGCAAAGGGCTGTAGGTTACTGCTAAATATATTTATACTTTTTGTTTAACACGAGTTCAATATTAAATTTGTTCAATATTTCAATATTTAATCCTTATGTGTGCACTTACAACTATACAAGTTTGGTTTCATTCTTTTTTAAGGTCATATATATGTACAGTGAACCCCACAAATTTGCAGTTCAGGGTTTGTGGACTGAAATCTTATTAATAATAGTTTGCATTTCCTGAAGGGTTTTATCATGGCACTATTTAATTTGTGTTTTAATGATAAATTATTGAGAACAATACCATTTACTAATTTTGTAATATAAACATTTATGTACATCCAGCAAAATGTACCCTACTTATACCAGAAAATGAATAAAAGGCTGTTGCATGAACGACTTGCATGATTGCTGTTATTTCAGAAAAGACTTTTAACAAACCCGCTTTATTAACAGAAAAATCTGCATACTTAAACACAACCAGACCCAAGGGCATTCCAACAACACACTGAGATTAATTAGAGGAGGCTAGAAAAGTGAAAATTTAACAAAGGGAAGTGAGCTTCGGTGTAAATGAACATCTACAGTTTCTAAGCTTTAACGTCTTCCTCCGCTCCCGGATCAGCTTTACTGATTGCTGCCGCTCCATAATTGTTGTGATAGGTTCGCTACTCTCCAGCCAAACCTGTATGCTGAACTGTGATTCATTGACTCATTCTACAGGACAGAGTGACAGTGGGAGATATAATTATTATAATAAGCTACATTCAGGGTGACACAACAACAGTATTTAAGTACTGGCTTTACATTCTTTTTTAAGGGCAAATGTGTTTTGGTGGCATATTTGGGGTTTATATATTTATAAAAATAGACATTTGTAGACAGGCTGGAATTTAACATGTAAGTCATGTAATAAATGTACATGTTGCATATTATTGTACTCTTATATACTGCAAATATAAGGGTTTTTAAGAATGTATCCACCTTTGTAAAATCTATATTGATTAAAATTTTTAAAAACAAATGTCATCACTTTTGTGCAATGTCGGCTTCCTTTGTGATGCATTTCAACTCTGTCGTACCATTTCAGGGCCATCAGCAATTTTTTTTTTTGATTGAGCGTGTAGTCACTGACGCATCACTGCTTTCATATCACATAAAAATCTTATTGACCTTAAAGCTTCATTAAGTGGTCCAAAAAGGTAGAAATCAGATGGTGCAAAATAACATCTTTCCAACCTCTTACTACTATTCCCACCCTCAGCGTTTCCAGCCAAGATAAACTTTTTAAAGAGCCATCATACAAACTTAATATTACAAACAATACAGGTAATTTGAGCTACAGTAGCTCGTCTCTTGGATCAGACCAACACCAATGAAATGTGCTTGCATTAATTACAGTACATGGTAACATGGGTAGAGCGTGGAAAGTTTTGTAATAATGTAATGGAGATAGCAATAGTGTTTTTAGCTGAAAAGCAAACCAACATGTCAAGTGCTGTTATGTAAGAGTTTTTATCTTTAAGAAAAATTAACTGAAGCAACAGCATGAACATGGAGCTTTTTTTTTACAAACCAGAAGCATTCCAATTAATTATTTAAAAGAGGCTAAAAACTTCCAAGTGCATTTGAAGTGAGCTACAGAGTAAATGAACGTCTACAGTTTCTAAGCCTTAACTGCCGCCTCTGCCCTTGGATCAGCTGCTCGATTGGTTGTTTAGACAGTTGATGCTCCATAATCGCTGTGAACTGAAAACACGACCCACTCATTCTACAGGACAGAGAGACAGTGGGAGAGCACTAAGCACACATAGTCTGCTATAGCTACCCAGCACAGTTAATCATAAGTGCAATAATAATAATAAAAAAAATAACATCCACAGTTGCAACAACAGTATTTAAGCACTGTTTTGTGGCATTTAATCACATTGTGTTTTGGTTCGCGGGTGTTCTTGGAAAGTTAACCCCACGGAAGTTGGGGGTTTATTATATACATATATTGAATAAACTACATAGAAAATCAAGCATGTTTGCAAAACATTCCTATATGCATAAGCAGAACCTGGTAAAGTCAATAGGTCACAGACTTCAGGCTCTAACTGATGGAAACCAATTTGCAACTGTCTTAACTGTGGCAAGTTTATTTGATACAAAGCTAATTGGAAATGATTTGTACTGGGCTGCAAAAGAGCAAATGAGATTATTCTAGTGAAAGTCAGACTTGTTGGCTCTGGTTACTGAGAGAATTGCTCTGCTGGCATTGGCAGTAAAAAGGAACACAACTATACAGTATATGATTAGTTGAAGTTCCTAGTCATTCTCTGGCACTGTGTCAAATCACATTCACTTTGTCACGCAAAGAACACAAAGTAATTTGTATAGTCCAACTCTTTTAATCCACCTGGCATTACCGCTCTTGGCATATTTAACCGAGGAAACACTTGGAGAGTTTCCATGGGATCACCAGGAACTCCCTTATACAAATATTTAAACAACTTGTGTGGATTTATGTAGCCTCATTAGTCATGTTAATGATGGCCCACATTTCTGCAAGTTAATTCCAACTTAAATTTATTCTTGCTTGATAAAGGTCTGACATCATTTAAAGGATGTTTCCATATGTGACTAGTCATGTAGTCATGATGGCATGATAGATCTCTGGTAAAAGGGCGGGATGACCAGTTGACACCAGGATAAGAGGCAATTTATTATACTGCAGGGTGTGTCTAAAGTCTGGACACAAAAGAAATACAACTAAATGTAATTATATACTCACACATACATATGGCATCACTAATAATGGAAAACACATTGACAAAGTTTTTGATTAATGTTCTAATGAAATAAAAAAAGTACTGGAATTACTTAATGCCAAAAATATAAATGTAATGTAAAATGTACCTTGGATTTTTTATACCTTGAATTGTACAGAATTGTTTATTGTGTTTCAGCATGTCAGACCCTGGTCAAAACTGAAGACGGTCGTCCAATGGCACGTTGTGGCTTCACAGAGAAAGCGGCTTTCCTGGGTTCAATTAGCTGGTCACAAAGGTAGGAGAGATTCATAAAAAGTACATGAAGACGTTATAAAACCACAAAAAGAAATATGTACTCGAATTCTATCAAGACTAGCCCTTCACTGACGAGAGTAAAAGCTCTTTAGTCCAAACAATCAAATACAATCTAAATCTAAATCTTAAATGATTGAAGCACCGGCATTAGAAATAGGGTATATAAGTGTACAGCTCTCTGGGAAAACATTCACCTAGCAGGACAAAGGGGAGGTTGATAGTCTCTTCGCTCTACATTGATAAGATACAAGAGGCAAATAATTACAGTAAAGGAAATGGCAATGATTACATTGGTCCATGGGGAAACAATACATAAAAGCTTGATTGTACCTTTCTTCAATCCATCTCTTCTGTGGCCTTTTTTCTTGCATTTTTGAGTGCAGGCAGCTTCAAAGCAGGCAAGGAGGGCACCATTCTAAAGAAGTACTCGGAGAACGAGAAGTTATGTTTCGAGGGTCTAAAGACAGATGTGCTAAGCCAGTTCGTGCCAACCTACCATGGCATAGTGGAGAGGGATGGTGAACTCTTCCTGCAAATGAGTGACCTGCTGGCCAAGTTTAATGGCCCAAACGTCATGGACTGCAAGATGGGAGTGAGGTAAAACTGAACTCAAATGATTTAACTTCCAAATGTATGAGTGATCCTTGAAAAGTTTACACGCTTTTATTTTTTGGTTGGAAGCGGTGAGGACGGAGGAGTAGTAATTGATTATGTCTGAGAGAGTGTATTGCCATATTTAGTATTTATATGATTTTCTTCTTGTTGGACCGCTCAAATATGTTTCAAGGGGAAGATTTACACGTGATGGGAATGTGAAAACAATGGTGCATCAGTGGCTAAATTCTCAATGTTTTTTTTGCTGATGGCATTACAATGGTACGATGCTGGGAAAAATTTATCACAAAGGAAGGTGATGATGTTTAAAAGTAATGTCATTTGTTCTTCAAATTGAAAAAGTGCAGAAACTTTTCAAATTTGTCTAATATTCAAGAAAGTCTGTGACTTTGCTGCATGCTTCTCCTGAGATAACATATGGCCTGTCATATAATGAACAACAGATCAAAAATCCATGTGCTCATTTACAGGCACAAAGTGAACGCTGCAGTAATTGGAGAGGAAGCAAGACAGTAGATGCCTCAAGGAGATGCCTATTCAAATTTTGCTGATAATGAAACATTGTGGGAGCCGAGAACTGTACACACTGACTAATTGCTTGCACTCACAATTGCAATTCCCACCTCCAATTGGCAGTTTTTGTTGAGTAGTGCACTTGAGGAAATAATTTCCATAATTATGTGTCTTTAAACTGTCCTCATTCAAACAAGCAAGTATAAAGACGTAAAAAAGACAACATTATAAGGACATTACTGTAAAAAAACTAAGATAAGCCAATGTAAGACAACAGCAGGGGGATATTTCATCTGGCAGTTAGTAGAAAAAGCTGATTTTACAGAGACTGCTTAGCAGCATGATGGTGGAGTGGTGAGAGCCATCATCTTCTCTACGTATTATGCGCATGTACTCATTGCATCCATGTGGGTTTCCTGTGATTGCTCCAGTTTTCTCTCATATGTGTGTAGACCTGCAGGTAGGTTGTTGATGCACTAATTGCCCATTATGTTAGATATGAGAAAATCATCAAGCTATGACGCAAAGTGGGCCGTTAGGAAAACAGTTAAGCTTATTAAGGACTATTTAGTTATTCCTGTCTTGTAACAAGCCGGCATGCATTCTGAATGCTGAGCTAGCTCTGCTCACTGTATTAATGCTAATGTGAGTGGGCTTCATTTGGAACATTAAGCAGCATTTTCCACCGTTAAGAAAAAAAATACTTTAAATATTGAACAAAATTTGCGTTCTCAAATTGTGATTGCATAGGAAATGCTTCTGTCTGTAAGGAGAACATACTCAGAATTTTTGTAGTCACAGCTTTGAGTTTGAGATTTGTCAAGTAATTCAGACGTTCATAACTGTGGTTTGTAAAAATTAGTGTGCTGTGAAAAATAGTGTGTCAGTATTCTCAGTGGGTGTGTGGTTAGCTTTGCTGTGCTACACACCTGGTAAAGCTCTTGGCCTTCACAATGAGGAATCGAGGCCCTCATTTCCTGTGTAGCACTGTCTCTGCAGACACACAAACACACACTCTCAAACATGCACACTTGCACGCATACTCCCACACACACACACACACACACACACACACACACACGTATACACAGGTACAAGTATAGTTGCATGCGCACGCACACACGCACACACGCACACACACGCACACACACTTCTGCAAATGGGGCGTCCCTGAGGTCTTCCTCTCACACATATAATATTTACACACACACACACACACACACACACACACACACACACACACACACACACACACACACACACATTCAGTTGCCGGAATCCCTTGTTGACTTCCTTTTTTCACATACAGGAAGTCACAGAGTTCAGCAGTGAAACTGAAAATTGCATTTGAAAAAAAAAACAACAACATTAAAACATGGACTGCTGCACACATTTAAATGCCTCCTCCAACCGTTCACTACATTTTGGTCCGAGGTTAAATTCAGGCAACATTAATTTCGGATTGAGCAAAATTTGTTTGGAGGTTGAGCTTAGAATGAACACGTTCGACCATTTAAATGTAAATTTAACAAACAACCTTATGATTCGGCTTAGCTTTTGCATTTATACACCACATTCAGTACATTTCAACCCAGCCTCTGATAGACTAATACATATGACATGCACTCATCTCCAATGAGTACACTTTGTGTTAAATTTGTACAACTGGGTGTTTAAAATAACTGAAGTAATTAATTTTACAGTACGTGTTAAAAATGTGCCAAAGTGTCAGGGCTAGGATCTTGAATACATCGTATCGGGCCTCAGCTCTGCCTGGCGGCTGAGCAGCCACATGAACAATGATCAGTCTGGTTTTCATATAGGCGCAGCGTTAAAGCCATATAGGAAATTACGATCTCTGCTGGCTGATTTATGTCACCTGCATAGAGACGCAGAAAAAGTGCATTCATGTGATGATGTAAAAGCAGCGGTGCATCAGTGTCTTTGTGCTAAACCAAAAACATTTGGCTGTTTGAGTGAATATTCTCATTCATAGCACAATTTAACACAGCCCTTTCCTAAAATGAGTTAAAAACAGAACTAGATGTGAAAGACATTCAAAAACTCATTCCATCACACTGTGGACATTCTATAAAACTACTATTTAAGTTTGAATTTATAAAATACACCTTTTGAGGATTTTCGTCTCCATTTTCATGTTTGCCACTATGAATCACGGTGAGTCCAGTGTACCCATAATTACTGGGCACAATGCAAAGACACACCCCATAGATGACACCAATCTAGTGCAGGGCTCTGGATATCCCTTCTCTAACCCTGAGATAGCCAATCACATTTATTTAGATGCTCGACCGACTGAAACCTGCTACACCAGTGACCTCCTGATTCCAACTGAAAGGTCACTGAAAGGTCTGCAAAGTGAATAAATGTAGATTTAATATATGTGCACTGCTGAAAAGGTTAAGGAAACACTTATTAATCACAGTATAACGCAAAGTCACGATGAGCACTGGATTGGTGGTGGGTCAGTGATGGTCTGGGGAGGCATTACCGTAGATAGTTGCTTAGGAACTGTTCCACTCTGCAGTAGTCAACAGTACCCTAAGTATTTAGGGTCACTTATTTTCAGACCTTACTCTGGTGCAGTGAACCATGTGTTCCACTGGTTCATAACAATGCCTCATGTGGCCAAAGTTCCTCATCGGTAAGCAGTTCCTGTTTTAGACAGTCCCATTTTATGGACAAGTGCTTCCCCCTGTTTAGTAATATAATACAATATATTGTGCATCTTATAGATTCGAGCAGATAAAAAAGCTAACTATTTATTACTATTGTTTGAGAAGCTATATTAGAGCTTTGGGGTGTGTATAGCATACAGTAATTGATGTCATGGATGCAAACACACCAGCAAGTCCAGGGCTTGTTTGAGATCAAACAGCTTAACATTTGTGTTTGTTCATGTTCTCTAGCTATTTCCACATCACAATAATAGTAAGACCAAGATAAATATAATTACCAGTACATCTTTAATGGTTCTAAATTGCTGTTCATGAGATAATTTGTCTCGGGCATAAAGAAAATCTAAGCTTCCGTAAAGCAGGCACCAGACTGCTCAGCCGGCATCATAAAGCATCCATTCTTCCAGAGAATGACTAATAACTGGCTTTTTTTCTTCTCTTTTTCATTAGGACCTATTTGGAGGAGGAGCTGGTACGAGCCCGGGAGAAGCCCAAACTGCGTAGGGATTTGTATAATAAGATGATGGAGGTGGACAGCAAGGCTCCCTCCAATGAGGAACAGAAGCAGCAAGCCGTGACCAAGCTTCGCTACATGCAGTGGAGAGAGACTCTCAGCTCCACCAGCACTTTGGGCTTTCGCATTGAGGGCATCAAGGTATTTGCATTGCCAGAAAACAAACATTCGATTACAGCACCTCAACGGCTGGACTTTTAGTGGAAACCGGATACAGCAGATTAAATATTCATGCCCGCGTGTGTCTAAATGTCAACACAGAGGTTTGCTTTTAAATATTGACTGGGAGTAATTACCTCTAGCTCTTAAAATACATGTGATTAAGACCACACAATGTATCTATATATGAAACAAACATGTTATGTTATTGCTTTGCTCATTTCTTTTGTTTGGTTTTATTTTATTTAGAAGGCAGATGGAACATGCAGTACAGACTTTAAGAAAACTGGCTCAAAGGAAGAAGTTAAACAAGTTTTCCTGGACTTTGTCAGTGGGAATGGAAACATAATTGTACGTACAATTCAAACCTCACCTCCACTAAGTTGCTGCTGTTGGGCCCTTGAACAAAGCCCTTAACCCTCGTTGCTCAGATACTGTATACTGTAACTGTAAGTCGCTTTGGATAAAGGTGTCTGATAAATGCTGAAAACGTAAATAATTGAACAAATGATTGAATACTATTTTATGACTAAGAGTAGTACCCCCCAAAATATCTTATATCTATACTATATCTAAATATCCTATACAATTACGCCTCCACTATACTACGGTTGATCTCCACTCTGTCTGAGGAACCCATGAAAAACCCACCCCTCCAACACATATGCAGTAGCCAATTACATCTTTTTACCCGCACAAAGTGAGGTCAGATGCGTAATTGCATCAGTTATGAGAAGTTTCCTTTTTGCCACCCTCTCTTTACAAGTGCCCTTTGCAGCAACATTGAACATTTTGAAATAATGTTGGAAAGCTTCATTATATTTTATATAGCACTTTTCCTGATAATAATCACATCGTCTAATAATATTTTTTGGAATATCATTTGGAAATTTAGGACACTATATGTAGTTTTTCTTAATGAGCAAAAATTAGAGTCAAATCTCTAGGTTGGCCTATGACAGCGTAGGTTTGTCTAAAACACCAATAATGGTCCCTTAACACATGCAAGTCAGCCATGCTGTGGACACTGATGCATACCCCTATACCATAAATTTCAAATTTGACACTTCTATTCAAAATGACTGGCAGTTCTTTTGACAGTATCTAAGCAATTAATATTACTCAAAGGTCTAATAGTCACAATCTGCTTGATACTGATTATGCTTCATCACAAAATTTGACACTTCTGTGTTACGACTTTCATGGACATATGCATGACACAGACACAGATGTTCGATGTTCTATACATAGAATGTAGGGACTGGGCCCTACCACTTGAATGGATGAAGCATGCGGAAAGTTTGTGGACACCTGACAAAAGTTTAATATGATTGGAGTCAAGTCTCTGTGCAGGTTGCATTGTTTTGTCCTATGTTAATGTTTTCAAAACCAATGGTTAAATTGATTTTATTTCCTGTTTGCTTTTTACAGAGCTCCTACATTAGGAGGCTGGAGGAAATCAAACAGATCCTAAAGGCTTCAGAATTCTTCATGACACATGAGGTAAAATGAGCACTTCTATTCTCGTCCATATGTCTTTTTTTCTTTTCTTTCATTTGCTTCCATTAGGGTAGCCACGGCGGATCTGCATTACTGGTTTGGCATAGTTTTTGCCCTTCCTGACACAATTCTACCTTTTTATCCGGGCTTAAGAACAACACTATTGAACCCAGGACCCTCTTACTGGGAGAGAGCAGTGCTACCCATTGAGTTACACTGTCACACCATTTCATTGCATTAAAAATGAGATTATTTTTTTTGGATTAGTTTCAATACCTACATTAAATAAACTATTTTACTTTACATATTCTAAAAACAACACCTATATTTACTACAAACCAATTTACCTTCACACCCAAAAGTATTCCTTAGTCTCTATAATCTTATCCAACAAACCAAATAACTTCTAGACAAATGCTAGAGCATATTTGTAAACTATACAGACCACTTACTTGTAAATCATTTTAGCAGCTGAGAATTTAGGAAAGGCCAGCCAGGTTTGCATTTTTATTATGTTCCTGTGCACAAAGTGAGGACTATAAAGACATGGTTTTGTGAGCCCGTTGTAGAACCCTGCATAGTACATTGACTTACAAATGCCATTTTGATTGAATGTGTACAAAATTCACACAGACACACCTCATTACTGTGGGGAAAACAGAATATGTTCCATTATATGTACAAAGAGTGTGGACAGGACTTTATAATAATGCCCATTGCTTTGAAACTGAAATTCACCACTGTGAAAAATCACATGAAAAGTCACATAAATCATAATATTTTCCCGTGTCATATGCAATTTAATGTGAAATTCTGAATTTGAGGTTTGGGTTTAGCTATATACTGTGTATCATTGAAAAATGTCACATTTACTTGTTATTGTGCACTATGAGGCAGACGTAGCAATCCTCCACCAATTCAGGAATCAATCACTTAGTCAAAATGTTGAAGTCAGCTAAAACAGGTTCAGTCAGTGGACACTGGCTGTTTTAGGTTTACATTCGACCGTTAAAATAGGCTGTGCAGTGTATTGTAGATTCTGTTTATTATATCATTTAAAAACCCAATGAGATTAGGGTTTTTTTGAAATTAGAACTTTATTGTCACTGTGCAAACAAGTAAACGTTTTAAGATGCAGGTTTTTTGCTCCATATTTTGGATTGTTTTAGTTTTACTAAAAGTAAAGTACGAGTGCATTTAAAGACTAAATATGTACTATTATGAACTGATATTCCAGGTTATTGGAAGTTCGTTGCTGTTCATCCATGACCACACGGGACAAGCCAATGTCTGGCTGATCGACTTTGGGAAGACCACGGCTTTGCCAGACGGACAAAAGCTGGATCACTATTCGCCTTGGCAAGAAGGGAACAGACAAGATGGTTACTTGTTTGGTCTCGATAACCTGCTGCACACACTCCACTCACTGTCTGCACAGTGCTCATAAATGAATTAGATGGCAAGAGCTAGATGGACCCTTACATGGTACCTATTTGCAGTTTCAAACCAGGCTGTAGAGTCACCCCAGCTTCTGACACACGAGCCATTTTAGCTCGTCTCTGATTCATCCTGAAAATTCAATTCAGTTCCTCATTTCCTGTGCTAATGTTAGGGAAAAAAAACGATGATCTAACATAAAAATCTTGATCTAAATCAAACCAATCATTGTGAAATATGTTATTCCGCCACAGCCAAAAATATAATGAACATGAAGAGAAAATAAATTTCTTTACTAAATATAGTCTTCATTAAATGCAATTGGAAACAGTCTGTTCACAAGTGTACGTGTTATATAGTAATAGCCCACCATTATTTTGCCTCTCACATCCTATGGCCCTTTAGTCCTAGACGGAGATCATGCTTTGTTTCACACCAAGATGTTATGACATGCCATTTTGTGGTGTAATGGTAACCCTGTAATCATTCACAGAGTATTCTGGATCACAAGTCTGTAATGAAAACCAAACTCCAGTCAAAATGAAAAAAGCTCTGCAGGAACCTCACTCTTCCTTTCCACAACTAAGTAACAATCATAATAAACACATTCTGCCTGAACTTACATCACACCGTCAATCATCTCCAGTCCAGGCTTTAAAAGAGGATTTTTATGTAAACCATGTCTTACTCGAAACAAATAACAACTAATTAAAATCAGGAGGAAATATGCATTTTTCCCTTTTCTCCTGAATTTTAATGCATCCAATTGCCAGATTATGTCATGCTCCCTCTCCACTAATACAGACTCCTGCTCTGATTAAAGAGAAAAATCTAACTCCACCCCCTCTGACATGTGGGCAACAGCCAAATGCATTTTATCATCAACACTAGGCAAAGGTAAACATACAAATCAGGCTTTAATATCCCGCACCTATATGAACGACAGGCCAGTCATTGCTGAGACTTGACACGATGTATTTGAGATCTGGTTGACATCTGGTGGGCTAGCTAAATTTTCTGAAAAAAATGGTAATTTCTCCATTGTAAGAAAAATGCCTGGATTAAAATTGGGGTCATTGTAAGATATGTTGTCACACAACATTTTCTCTGTGATGTCTTTACATTTACAAAAGACCACCTGGATGTGTGACGCTCAACACAACCTAAACCTTAACGAATCGTGCGAGGAGTATTATCTAACCACAAGTGTGATGCTATGCAATGAACTATAGGAAGCTACCACAATCCTTATATGCTAAAGACAATTCATCCAGCCTATACCAGAGTTTTACCAGGTCTTAAGTACAAGGGTTGACTTAATAGAAGATGAATGTGTGTTTGCTGTTAGAAAGACAGAAAATGTGTAAGTAATACATGCACACACACAAGTGCTTTAAGACATTCCGGGCTGGGTTCATTTTTTAAATGTATGCTTAAAATCAAATTTGATATAATTATTTTTATACTGGGTTTTTAGGTGGTGTCTAGACTTTTTAGACTTCCATCCCTACCTTTCTTGCTATTACAGCCCTTGGGATTGTCTTGGGATTCTGACTTTGTAACAAAGCTAATATGTTCAACTCTGACAATTGTCAACATAACACAAAAAAGTTGCATTGATCATATGATCTTTTTGGTAGTTGGGGCAGAAACACACACACAATCACAGTAGTACTTTACTGTATTCTGTTTGTGTTAGTTAGCTGTTAAAACTTTGCACTAGCAGGCACAATTGATATATATTCTGAAAAATAAAGGGAGTAGGTATATTATTTTATATAAGTTATAAAGAAATCAGTTATCTGTGCAAATAAAGCAGAACATAAGCATAAGTGACCCCATCTGATTAGCAGTGTAGACTGTGTTGACAAAAGTATGTAGACAAAAGTAACCGTTTCAGGAGCATGAAAGCAAACATACAATAATACAGACTCTAAAGACAATCATTGGTTGAGTCATACTGAATAACTGACTTTGTGACAGCCATAGGATACTATTTTTACAAGGGTTTTTTTGTAATATGAAGTCCACAGCAAAGCTTTTGTATGGTTTGATGTATAGTATACACCGACCTGGCATAACATTATGACCACTGACATGAGAAGAGAAAAACACTCGTTATCTCTTCATTACATGTTCATGTGTTAGAATTAGGAAAAATTTACAACGATTTAAGCAAATTGACGAATCAGAGAATCTCTAAAACTGCTGCTCTTTTTCGGTTTATGACTACTGTCATAAACAGATTAGACAAATTAGTTGCTTAAATAAAAAGAAAGTGTGATTGTTAGTTATTAAGTTGCTCTATTATTTAATTTGCCTTATTACAAGACTATGTCTGTGTATTTTACTCCATCTGAACCAGTGAAGTAAGGACACCCCTGCTCTTAAGGCTTAATAGACGCAATTCTTCTTCCATACACTGAGTGAAGTTTGTTAATCTAAAGGCAGAGTGACTCCTTATTAATAATGGGTCGTTATAAGTTAAATAGCCACTTAGTTTTGGCTGTATCGTGTATAAGATGAACCATCTCTCAATCAAAATTTTAATAAATCTTCAATCTTAAAACTGCAGCAAGTGTAGGACACACTGCTATAACATTCCAGTGTTTCTTGGTAAAATTTAAAATACTGATCACTTCCTTTATTATTAAATTTAGTTCCGGCAACTGAAACTTTTCAAAGCGTGCATGTGTTTACACAGGTTTTTTTTAAATCATGATGGAATCCTTTTAAAATATCCTACTTAAAGATCAAATTAGTATGCAATCAATCAAGGTGGATATACGTACAATGATATAATTTTGATTTTAGAATAATAATGGTGTTAAATGCATCTGTTGATTTTTTTTCTTCGTTTTGTTTTATGGTGTTTTATGCATTAAGAACATTTTTGAAAGTATTTTCTGTCTATCTGGACAAAGTTTACCTTCAAACACTACTGTTTTTAGGGATGTAGTGACAGTATTTGTTGTCACAGTGTGAATATGGATTTCCTCATAATAAATCTTTTAATAACCTACATATTTGAATTGTTTGTTATTTTCATATCGAGTCCATTGCAATACCAGTCTGATATTGTTTTCATTAATCTATTTCTGTACATCTAGTTTCGTCTAATATCACATATATCCGATTTCTCAGAGCTCATGTGTAGGTTTGATTTCCACATTCATTGTCTGGTTGGACGCATGCGTTAAACCAAAAAAGGTTTAAATTTAGTAAGTTGCATTGATCATATGATCTTTTTGGTAGTTGGGGCAGAAACACACACACAATCACAGTGGTACCTTACTGTATTCTGTTTGTGTTAGTTAGCTGTTAAAACTTTTGATATATATTCTGAAAAATAAAGGGAGTGGGTATACAAGTCATAAAGAAATCAGTTATCTGTGAAAATAAGATCG
>JAYDZG010000011.1:6728241-6739105 GCA_034509265.1 Microcambeva bendego
ATTCTTCCCTCAAAATAACTCAATATACAGCCATTAATGTCTAAACCACCAGCAACAAAAGTGAGTACACCCCTTAGCCTGAGAGCCTGAGAATTGTCATCCATGAAGATGAAATTAGGACAGACTTGTTCATGCACAGGCACAATTACTGGATTAATGATGTTATTCAAGTAGTATGGGCTTGTCACTGTACCATTCACATAATACAGAGCAGTTTTGTATTGACTAGACACACCTGACCACACTGTAACACCACCACCACCACCAGCAAAGGCCAACAGTGGCTAATACATAATGCTCTCCTTGACGTCTTCAAAATCATCTGTAGTCATCATTTCTGCTCATCGTGAATCAACTTTCATCAGGAAATCTTTAAATTTGTTTACACATAAACTGGTTAAAACCTTGACTTAACAAAAGATGATAAACATACCTATATATGTCGCGGGCCATTCCAAAATCTCCGATTTTGGCCACCCTCTCTGGACCAGTACAAGTCAACAAGCAATTGCGCGCAGCAATGTCTCTGAAGTAGAAATTACATTACAATGTTACACATCCTCAATGATTCATGTTAATTCCCAACCACACTAAACTTGATTTCTACTACTCAAGAAATCTACAGATACTGCATTTTTTTGTTACCAACTATTTTCATGAAAAAAAATCATTTCACCATTTAATATAACATAAAATTGAATACTTGCAATTTTCTTATTGAACGGTAGGCTTTAAAAAAACTTTTTAATTAGATACATAAAAGCTGTCTCATTTGCAGCTGCCATTGGAGGTTAACAAACCTGGCATGCTCACAGAAAGCAATGTATTTAGTTTTTATGAATAAGACCTGAGTGTTGCGTGACACCTGCACCAGAGGGCTGAGAAGGAGCATATTGGTACTGCTCCACCTACCCCAGAGAAGTTCTGTAATCTAATTTGTCAGATTTGTCAGTTTTCTAATAGACTTACATTACAGAACCCTTTAGGTTTTCAGAACGGAAACACACAAGTAACAAATACACAAAATAAGTGGTTTGAAGATATATATTTATTTTATTACACATATATTTATATATTTTTATCCACAATCTGTTACTTCTCTGGCCTGACTGCATGCCACTGATCTATAGTCTTTGTGAAAAAAAAGTTAAACAAAAGTTGATTGGCTGCTCAAACTTGATCTGTGACCCTGAGCTAGACAAAGCAATTATTCCATTTTTTTAAAGAGAAAGAGATTTTGAGTCCATTGAGGCCATTTATCAGAGTAAATAATGCTTTAAACATAGACACAAGTCACTACCTATGAATGAAGTGGTTCTCCTCCAGGTATCGGCAGCCAAATGCAATGTCTCGGGCCATTTGCAGTAGCTCCAGCATAGTCAGAGATGAGGGCTGATTCTGTTAAAGCCAAACAGAGGGAGGACAGATAAGCTTGTCAATAAAACACTTATAAACTGAACAGAGTTAGTTCTATAACAATATTGACTCCAGAATACACTGCAAGCCACTGATCCACAAAATCTGCTTGGTGAATTTAAAGGTGAAGTCTGTAAGTTTTGCATGTAGAGAAATACTTTTTAAAACATAATTGGGGTTGTGTGTGTGTGTGTGTGGGGGGGGGGGTTCTGCCAATTGGGCAGATTTTAATTGACATTAGCTGGGAAAAATGTTTGTTTAAATTCTATATATTAGACTGTACAGGGATGGACGCACTAGCAAACCATTGATTAGAATATTTTTCCTTCCCACTCAGCAATAATACTGCTTTTAATTTAATTAAAGCTTTAATGCAGCTTTACAACAAACATCCATGGATGATTATACTAACAGATAGAGGTGGATGAAATGCATATATACAATAAACTTGACAGCATGGTGTGCAACCACTTACAACTTTGGGACGTGTCTGTCTCAAAAAACTCTTCATGTCTCCTCCAGTCATAAGCTCCAGAAGGATAAAACGAGGCAGGATCTGCAGACTGACTCCAATACAGCGAACTATGTTCTGATGGTTAAACTTACTGCAAATTCACACATATGCACAAAAAGGTAATTAACTGTTAACAATTTATTCATATTCAGTAAAAAAAGAGATGTTACATGAAGGTAAAGTTAGTAAACTGTACAGACCACTGCAGTTCATTCATTCTAAAATAAAAAAAATACTGAATACATAATTTTACACCTGTAAGCAATCTTTTGTCCTCATGCAGCTGTTGGACCCTTAAGTAAGATTGACTTTTTAATTAAAGAATCAAAGTGTCCTTACATTTGTTCCCAGTGACTGTATATACAGTTTTTTACTATAAGTCAGTATTAAATAAATAAACAGTCTATAAACTAGCTAATAGCATTAGAATACTAACATATGTGCAATTTTCAGAAAATTAAGAGAAAGTGCAGACACCTCATATTTCTTTAAGAAACATAAAACAGTAAAGTGTACGGAAACTAATTGGCAACATCTGTGTGATGCTTTTAAACACCAGCATCCTTGTTTTCAGAAAATACATTTGTTCCTTACAATTAATTCACTCAAATTAAATTTAGGGTAGCTAACTTACTTCCAAACCATGAAATGACCTAAACCTACATTACACAGTAAAACATGATTGTTGTACAATAAAAATTTAATTGTACCATCCATGCACATCAGATTATTAGTTATTAACTAGTCTGCATACTTTAACATACTTCATACTTTTTAACTGCACCACTGCCTGAACCGCCTCATCTAGAATTCAAACCCAGGATCTTCTAGCTGTGATCCTCCACCCATTGGGCAACCAGGCCACCTAACCAACTTTAAAAGCTTAAATTTTGCCCATTTTATGTACAGGGGCAGTTTATGGATTAAATAAACTTGCTTGACTTAAATTAATATTATTTTAGTGTGTGAAATGTACACTAATAATGCATGTTGACTGTATTTATATCTTGACATTTACTCACTTTCTATTAAAGACGGTTTGGAGAAATGAATATGTCAAAACCGAACCCCCAATGCTACAAAAAATATTGTTATTGTACTTTGTTTAAAATAAAAAGTATTTTAACATTGGGTCTCATTTGAGAAAAAAATGTTAGTAATTAACAAACTGTATATATTCTGTTTTATTTTCTAATGTTCACAGTGGGATTTATGGCCTGAAAAAGTACATCACTTGGCAGCAAACAACATCCAGTGTCCTCTGGTAGAGGAAAGCGACTAACCAGCCAGTCATCACTCTCTGTTATTTCCACGATCTCTCTGAAGACCCGTTCTATGTGCAGAACTCTTTCTGCTAAATTAGCAGCAGTGCAAGATTAGCCATTTTCACAAGTGGCCATTACGGACTCTAAGCTCTTTTATAGTGAAATAATCTAGTGAAATCTAGTGAAATTAATTGCCCACGGGTAATTTATTTAAAAATTGATCAGTAAAGACTGTTGAAGTTTCTCTGAATGACAGGTTGAACTAGGAAACCGAGTGCTTGTTGAGTGTAAGTTTGATTTAATTTTGTAATGCATTATTTACTATTTAATTATTTGGTTAATACTAGAATTACGGTGCAGTCATGTCAAATGACATTTCTGGTTGTCTTTCAGGTTTGGAGATTACGAAAAATGTAATCAATGCACCAATTTATGGAAAAAGAGCTTTACAGAGAATTTATGCACAAAATGAATGAGGCCCATTGTGTGTAAATAAAATTCTCTGGTTAGCACGTACAAGCTACAAAAGCTCACAATGATGCTAAAAACATTTATAAGAGCTTCTGACTGACTCATCAGTTATCATAATAGTCCATTAGTGTAGTTCCTCATCAATTGGTGGAACTATGTATTTACAAACCTTTGTGTAAAGAGAAACAGTCATGCTGAAACAAGAAAGGGATGGGGGCATGCTGGGTGCTTTCCGCCTACTGTTGTGCGGAAAAACATTAGTAGTTATTATGACTAATGGATTTCATCCAGCAGTATCTAAAATGCAGAAACCTGGATGAGTAGCATCACATAGTTCAGTATAGTTCACATAGTATGGTTTAACATTTCAGCCTGTAGAAGCCAGTAGATTTGATAAATTATTCATTCAAACAAATCATTTTTGAATTCGATAATTGGGTCTGAATGTGAAAATGAGTTTCAAGTCTATGAATAAAGAAAGACAAACATGAACCAGTGAAAAATAACCTTTACTTCTATCCAAAAATGGGTTTAATCAGGCTTATTTGATTCGTCGTGACAAACCATTTGAAATAACTAATATGCTAAATTGAATGAAACTTCCAGTCATCATTTATATGAGTACATATGCATGCATTTAAAGTATTATCAGAATTTAATCCTGGAATAAAACCACATGATGTATTTGGAGCAATTAACAATTATTAAGAGGTCTAAATTTTGTTTTGATAAAAACGTCACACAGAGCTTGTATCAGTAGCCTACAGTGAGCGTTCTCAACAAATGATTAAAGTGGGCAAATCAAAGAACCGCTGCTGTCTGAATGGGAGTCAAGTACGCAAAACAAACATAAAAAAAACTAGACATCTTACTCCCCCCAGGTTATTTTGCTAGCCACACTGTGGATAAGCTCTGCTCATCTGTTTTGCACATGTGCAACCATAGAGATTTTGTTTGTGTAAATGTTTGTGTAATACATACCTCATAATTAGTGCCTCCATAAGGAAATCCATCTCATCTTGTTCGGAACAGATTTCAGGCAGAGTCTATCAGGCAGACGGGGAAACATAATCATGAGTTAATTAGAGTTATCAAAAGCAAATCACACTTCGATCACAACAAAAGCAGAGTTGTACTAACCTTGATAGCAACTTGCATAGCAGTGTTGTCTCCATTCAAACCATAGACCTGGCCTTCATATACTTCCCCGAAAGCACCGTGTCCCAAAGCCCTGGAGTTAAACCCAAAACACATGACAGCTGCTACACTAAAGTCATGGTTCATTAACATATTTCACACATCACAACACACACTAATTACTGGCTGGATGGTACTCATTTTTGTCATACTGAGAACCTGGCGCCTTATTTAGTGCCTTTTTAGTCTTGCTGAGAATTTGTGAAATTTAATCCAACTCTCAAACTTAAGGATAAAAGCTATTAATCAACCTTCTCAAATCTAAGAATCACTCCTACTCCCCCAGATATTTAAGATACCTCCAGAAGTGTCCTAAGTGGTAAGGGGTTGCCAGTAGAGTAGCACTGAGGTGAGAGATATGCACTCATTTACTCTATTAACTCCACTAATAATAGAATAGGCTCTTCAGTCCAGTTTGGTTTTCTTTTTTAATTAAGTGCACACCAGTTTTAGGTTATTTGCCTAATTAATGAACTGGGAAGATAAGGAGATATTTAGTTTTGATTCATTGCAAATCCATTTGTTTTGCATGTTTTTCTAGATTATTGTCAGAATATACTGCTTTTCTCTATATATTTCTATTTTCTTAGATAAGGGAATCACTTCACTGATTGTGCAATTCTATGGACTTGCAAGTGACGTCAGCTAAAATTAAGTTTACAACACATACTACCAGTGTTGGGAGATTTGGACAGATTTAGTTTGACATTGGTGGGGGAACACATGCTTTGGTGGAAATGGTAAACATCATCTGCTTGTCCTACATTGTTTTGTGTGGGTTTTCAAGCCTTTTGGCAGATTAAAAAAAAAAGCTTTTGGTTGGCAACCCTGCTTAATAGTGTCGTAATTAAGCTCTGAGACTAACACTTAAGATTCAATACTACACTTCACTAAAAATTTGAGTAAGGCACTTGATAACTAAGTTTTAAGTGCAGCTTTCAGCAAAGATTTTTTTAACTCATAAGTCGACTCTTAGCTGAGCTCTTAGGAATAATTCTAAGATGCTTGATAAATACGACCCTTGATGTTCCCTTTTCCCAAAAACAAGCTAACTGTAGAACAGGGTTTTGGTCCTTCTGAGATGAGCTCAGGCCCAACATTTGATATACAGGTTATGAACTACAAAGCCCACTGGCTGTATTTATCACATCAGCAAAATTGTGTCTAATTCAATGCTCAAAGTTCACACACATATAAAATGTAATTTGGAAGTGTAATGTACCACTGAGGCAATTGAAATAAATTATTTAAACTTATTATGGTGGGATTAGACTTTTGGTGAAATAAATTGTCATAATTTGTAATGTTATAATGTTATATCTCTCATTAAGCCTTAATCTTAAATTCAAGAAAAAAAAAATCATAAGAACCCTCTCAACTTTTGTTGTCAACTATTGGTCAACTATTCCTTGACTATCTATAAATCCTGGATAAATTTGTATTATTTTGTTTTATAGGGCAGAGAACCTGAGGAGGGTGATGCTCTTGCGTGGCACCTCCTTCAGCTCACTCAGTGAAGCTACTTTTCCTGCAAAGCAGTAGTTTGGGTTGTAGTCAGTCATGATGGTGGTGGAACGGATCTTGCTCAGCTTGTGCTCAGGACTTTGCAAACGTACCCGAACAGCATGGAGGTGGTTCTTCTTGCGATAGTACACTGCATGATACACATGACAGAGGGTCAAAGCATGATGACAGATTTTATTACATCACATTTTTTGTATTACTACAACCAAAAATCCACCATAAACATAATTATACATTATAATTGTAATCATGGTAGTCTCAGGGTCACTTGTAAATATTGGGTATGTGACAGGATACTCTGGAATTGCCACACTATATTTTAAGTTAAAAGTTTGTTAAAAGTTTGGGCAAATATCTTAGCACTGAATACCCACATTCCTCATGTTTTCAAGAGATGGTACATTGTGGAAACCCAGAGACATTAGAAGAGCATGCCATTCATGACATTTAATCCTGGTGCTGTTCGCCACCCAAGGTTCGTCAAAAGATTTTTCAATTATAATGTAGCAATTGTCAAGAATTTGTATTAGTTGTTAGCGTGTGTTTGCATTGGCAAAGCGCTTGCCCTCTGCACTGGCAGCTGGGCAGAAAGCACTCACCATAAGCGGTGGCTGCCCACATCCCCACTGCAGGTTGGTAGTCTGCCTGGGGGGGGGCACTGCATGGAGGTGAGGGGTCCCTTTTGCCGTCGAACTCGAAGCAAAGCCGGCAGGAAGTTGACCAAGGGAAGGGAGTGGGGTAAGCAGGAGTAAAAAAAATGAAGGCAAGAAGTTGCCCAAGCACAGACTACCAACCTGCAGTGGCGAGAGCTCAGGGGAAAAAAGAAAGGTTAACCACCAATGGAGGTCAATGGAATATATATTAAATACCACTAATAGGTGTCGATTTTGATCCTTCCGGTCACACAAGATTAATCTAGAAATCTAATCCCGAAGATACTACAGAATGGTAAGAAATGTCTCTGACATGTAGTTTTGTGTTATTTAAATGTCTTATTCAAAACAGTTTAGGCTTAAAAAATTAACATCCGCTAACCTTTTAGAGAAATTCCCAGGAAATTAGGAGAAAATTGGAACTTAATTTGCTTTTTGCAAAAGAGTTGAATAGAAGGCATAACATTATGAGCATTTACAAGTTAAGTGAATGCGGCAAGTGAACATTTTATCCTCAAAGTTAATGTTAGAAGCAGAAAAAAAATGAACAAGCGTAAGGATTTGAGCAAGTTTTACAAGGGTCAAATTGTGAAGTCTAGATGACTCGATCAGAGCATCTCTAATTCTGAAGCTCTTATGGGTGTTCCCGGTCTGCAGTGTGCAGTAGCAAGGCAGCTCATTGATGCATGTGTAGAGGAAAAGCTGGCTTATGAGGTCCGATCCAATAGATGAACTACCGTAGCTCAAATTGCTTAAGAAGTTAATTCGGGTTCTGAAAGAAAAGTGTCAGAACACAAAGTGTATGGAGCAGCAAAAGGGTGACGGAGATAACATTAGGAAGGTGATCATAATGTTATGCCTGATCAGTGTTGCTACTTCAATGGGGTATTTTACTCCAAAATAATTAAAGTCCATAATTTCTTTCAGATTTACAATGAACTGCCTCACTAATAATTCTTAGTGATCCCAAGCTACCAACAACAATGTGTTCAAGATAATGACAGATAATAGATTAAACAGAAAAAGACAGAAACACACCAAACTCATTCATCATTGCCTTATAAATGTTATTATTTAAAAATAAAAAAATCTTCTTATAAAACATATGGCGAGAACAATAGTTCTGTCTCTCCTTTTAAAATATATTAATGTTACAGTCTGTAATGTGTTACTGCTTTCTTTCTTGAAATATTAAAAAAATATTTTTATACATATAAATATCATACAGGAATCTGCAATCTTAACTTTTGAATGTGAACTGATTGCAATAATTTATGCTGGTGTTGAAGCAGACCTCAATCATTTAGACATATCAGTCAATCAGTCGTCCACGGGTTATTCTTGAGATTCTGGAAATTTATGAACATTAATGATGCACAGAGCATGTTATCCATCTTAATGAGATTCTAAGAAATTTAAAAAAACAATATAAAAATCCATGATCTCTAACCAAGTGCCTTTCTTTTAAATGATTAACGTACTAACTTGCTGAGCTCTCACAGCAGACCACGAGTTGGCATGCAATTTTTAATGATTACAATGCTGTGCAATTTTAAATACTTTGAATATGGCTTATTCCTCTGAAAGAGTCACTACATCAGATAAAGTGGGTGGGTGGAGGGGGAGAAAGAGGTTCAGAGGCGGTGGAAGGTAGAGGGGACGGAGTTGACGCACAACTGGAAGAGTCTCTTACTGAGAGTGAGGCAACCACAGGTCAGCACAATGCCTGTCACCATGGTGGATGCCACCACTGCCATGATCAGAGACAGTGATGGATGTCCATTTGCAACTGGTCCCTGTGTTTCTACTGAGAAATAAGACAGAAGAGAAAAAAAGTTTACCATTAAATAGTTAATTAGAGAAATAGATTTATGCACACATATATTTTATGGCATCAATGTATGGGAATCTGCAGCCTCTAGTCCTCTGAAGGTAAAAGTGAAGTATTACAGGGAAAGATGCATATACACAGAAAAGTACGGAAAGTACAGAAAAAGAAATCAAACCTAGGCCTTTTTAATGTGAGGCGACAAAAACATCACATTCATTTAAACATCACACATTTTCATTTAACTATAGAAAATGTTGCATCTATAATATTTAGTTTTTAGACAATCATCCCAATCATTTTTTGTGCAAGTTTGAGTCTAATTATCTCCTGTGCCACCATTTTATTACTGTATGTATTTACTGATGATGTATAACATTATGTACACCTTCCTAATATAGTGTTGGTCCTTTTAGGAGCCATTTGTTTAGCAATTAGCAATTTCAGCAACAGTCTCTTATCTATTGGATTGGACCACATGGGCCAGCATTCACTCGATAAACATTTTGATAGATACTGACTAATGCAGACCCGGAAAACCCCACAAGACCTGCAGTTGGACCCTTGTCAAAACTTCTTATGTCTCCTCATTTATCCTGCTTTTAACATCAACTCTGTAAATGCAATGTTTACTTGCTCCCTAATATATCCCATCCACTAAATAAGGTGCCATGATGTAAAGATTATCAGTGTTATTCACTTCACCTGCCAGTGGTCATAATTTTATGCTTGGTTTGTGTATTTGCATATGTATTGTGTATTATTTATATATGTGTGTTTGTCTATATAGACTACTCACAAAAAAGTTATGTATATTTGACTTTCTATGAAAATGTATGGAAAACATAAAATGTTCATGCTATAGTGATATTATATTATGAAACTAGGACATTAAGTAGAAGCATGCAATGGTTATTTCCTCATCTAAAACAATTTATTGAAACAAAAGCCAAAAACAGTGGTGGGTATACCCCTACAAAAACGTCAATGTCTTAATAACTTGTCATGTGCCCTTGAGCATCAATTACAGCTTGACGTCTCATGCTGTTCATAGCTCTTCTATGGGATTCAGGTCTAAAGAAAGTACTGGTAACTTCATTTGGGGTACCCCAGTCTCCAACAGCTGTTCCCTAACAATGCTACCTCGATTAACTGGAGCATTGATGTCCATGGAGATGAAATTAGGCCTGTGATGTTCATTCAGAGGCACAATGACTGGATTCATGATCTTATTCAAGTAGTATGGGCTCATCACTGTACCATTTACAAAATGTAGAGCAGTTCTGTATTGACTAGACACACCTGACCAGACTATAACCACCACCACCAAAGGGCAACAGTGGCTGATGCATAGTGATCTGCTTGATGTTTCCAACATCATTGGTGGTCATAATTTCTGCGTGAATTGACTTTCTACTGAGGCCCACTGGTCCCTAGTAGAGCATAAACGATCCATGGCCCATGCAAGACAATGACGCATGTGTCTGGAGATGTGGTCAGGTACCCTTGCAGATCATCTAGCACACAAACCACGCTGATGTTTCGAATGGTCTGATGTGACACTTGGGTGCCTCTCACCTCCCTTAAATGTGCCTGGAGTTGTGTGGCATTCATTATCCAGTTCCGCAGGGCACTATTCACAATAAAGCCATCATCAGTGTGGGATGTGGCAAAAGGACGTCAACTTTTATGCATTTCTGGGATTCTTCCAGTCTCTTTGTATCTCTGTTGCAACCTGCTGATGATGCTCTGTGACACTCTAACCTCAGTGACCACTTCTATCTGAGAACATCCTGTATGAAGCCTCACAATAGCGAGGTACTCTTGATCAGTTGTTAGGTTTTGTCTTGGGCTCATGATGTAAAAATGTTAACAGCAAGATGAGGAGGACTGATTAAATACCAATTGTAATTGAACCAGGAAAGTTATTGGTGGATTCATGAATCAAACACATGTTGTGAATTTAGCTTGAACAATAAGTTTTGAAAAAAGTACT
>JAYDZG010000011.1:6742949-6758441 GCA_034509265.1 Microcambeva bendego
TAGCATGTCTTTGGACTGTGGGAGGAAACCGGAGTACCCGGAGGAAACCCACGCAGACACGGGGAGAACATGCAAACATTTAACATATTTTATCAATATGTTTTTTCTGTAATATTTTTATTGAAATCTAATTGTGAAATTCATGAGACCTCTCCCTTCTGTTAAAAATAGTAACTATGTAACGTTTACTCTGAGTAAACTAGTAATTTTTCATGTTTAGACTAGAATTTTAATCATATTTAAGTAAAAAGTAAGAGTACTTTTGTTTGATTACAAAATTACAATATTTTAGTACTCTTTCCACCTCTAGTCTGAGCTCAATACATTTGGGAAAGTTTAAAAACAGTTTCGGAAATCAGTAATAAGCTTTTATGTGCTGATCAGATGTAAACAACACAAAAACATTATCCATTAGACAAAGACCTGCTGCTCCAGTTCTGCCACTGAGCCCAGCGGTCACTGTGTCATTCTCATACTGCTCCAAAGGGATCTCGTCCAAACTGCTTTCTGGGTCCTCCAGATACGCCTTCCCTCCTCCACCTGCCGCTATTAGCAGAGGTACTGGCTTCCCATTTTCCATCTGCACACAGTCATTCACAACCATATAAAAAGTTTCATCCACAAATTACTTAAACCCCTGTTAGCATCTCAGAGCACCCCGATTCCATCTGTGGCCAATCACTGTAAATGCTTTCAGCATGTCTCAAGAATGCTTATCAAGACAAACAATCTGCCAGGGACTGCCGTCCACATGGTTTCCTTTAGGTGTTGTCTCCGAGCTAAGCAAACATTGTCAATAACAGGAAACTAGACTATAGGGAGCTCACCCGAAAAATGAAAGTGGCACCTCCGCCACCACCTCCACCGCCAGCCCATTCCATGGCATGACCATCATCCTTAAACCTATCTTCAATCACAGATGACTCACCCAGGCAAATCCTGTGGGTAAGAGGGTTCCTCTAAAAAAGAAATATCGAGAAGCTGAGGAGAGACTGAGAGGTTCTGGCAATGTACTATAACAATAAAACTATTTGTTTTTCACTTTGAAAGCCATGCGCACCCCTGGACAGGCATCTTCACCCTGGTGACCAATTAGAAGATATAGGGTGTCTCCTTTCTCCAGAGTGAAAATGGCTGAAATAATGACTCCATGTGACCGTTTGTTGTGGTTTTTAGCTCCTTTGCCTCCTGCAGCCCCATATGCTGAAAGCCTGTAGAGAATAACAACCAGCTTTAGCAGTGACAATCATTAGGAATCAATTAGGAATTATTATGATTCCCACAATTAGCCAATAAATATTTCACATGAAATTACACTTCACATATTTGCTTAAGCTGTTGATGTATAGTTAAGGTATAATATACAACGTGAATCCTTTTGGCTGCTCTTGTTAGGGGTCACCACAGTGGATCTTAATCCACATTATTAATTTGTCATGTATTTAAAGTTGTGGATCAGTCATGTTAGACAACATCCAAGGTCACAGAGAGATGGTAGAAACTTGTATTTATAGTACAAGAGAGAGGAGTACATATTTGAATTATTGATACTATAGATGAACTCCTCAACACAAGCAGCACTCATGAAGCCCCACTTAAGGACACTGCAACCACCATGTTTCAGTGTAGGCACTATGAATTTCCTTGTGGTCCTCAGCTTTGCGACACAGTAAAGTCTGGACGCCATCTTGGTGTCATCCCTCAACAGTATAGATTTCCAGTAGCCTTCATCCTTTTCCAGATGGCCTTTTTTTAGACTCAAAAAAATAGAGACACTGAATTGTCCAATAGGTACCCAGCCACAAAGATGCATAAAAAGGTCAGGTTCTTTCAGGAAGGGTATCTGGTATAAAAATTATGCCAAATCAATAATGTGAATCCCAATCTGCTGTGGTGACCTCTAACAGGAGCAGCTGAAAGAAAAAAATATATGTAACATAGATTATATTAATACATGCCTGATAAAAATCTTAAGAAAATGGCAATAATTTACATTTCACAATGTTTGATCTAAAGAAGGTTCTAAGTAGAGCTTCACAGTACTAAAAGAAGAAATGGGTGCAGAAACTTTTGAGCAGCCAATTTATTGCCAACAGCATTTACATTTAAACATGCTTTTTTTCAGCTGATCAAAAGTTTAAGACCAAAGCCTTTAAAGCCAAAATCTGGCCAAAAATTTAGTTCCATGCCAATTTCTGTCAAGTATTCACACTGTCAAGACCTCCTGATGACAAAAGCAAAAAACCTCATTGCCTTTGAACCTTGTAGAATTGTAAAGCTGCATAAGCAAGGTCTCTCACAACTTTTATTCTTTGATTGAGAAATTGTTTGATGGCTTCCAATGTTACTGGGATGACAAGGAGATCCCACCTGAGACACACTCAGTACAATCAGCAGGGGGCATCATGATTTTCCTTCAATGGAACAATGGAGCTTCCGGTTGGGTAGATGCAACAAACAGCAGCTGGCTATGTGGAGATGGTGCAGCGAACTTCCCTCATGCAAGATTGTGTTTTTCAACATAACAATGATGCAGTTCACAATGCCCGCTTGACAAAGGACTGATTCCAGGAGATTAACGTCACTCTTTTGGACCATCCTGCATGTTCCCGTGATCCAAATCCGATTGAGAACATTTGGGGATGGATGGAAGTTTACAAAAAAGGACATCAGTTCCAGACAGTGCATCAAGCAGGTCTAAACGATTGTTGGAGCTAATCAGTACTGGGTTCTTTTTTTACACTTTGATATCTATTTTGAGAGGTTTTTTATTAGCTGTGGTCTTAAACTCTTGATCAGTTGACCAATAGCCCATTTCAGTTAAATTGTTGTTTTCAATGAATATTTTGTTCAATATTTTTGTCTCTGGCTCCCATGTCCCTATGATTTTACATTTTATCCAGCTGACACGCAAAATAGTAAAGAATTAGGGAACTAAATGGGCAGAATATTTAGCTAAAACAAAATACCAGGAAATGGTTACCATGCTTCCCATAGAGATTCTAATTCTGAAAAACTAATCTGGAAATGATTAAAAAGGAGTTTATCAGGATTAAGGTCAGGGTTCTGTGCAGGTCAGTTACTCATCACTAAACTCAAAAAAACATATAAAAATGATATAATTTACATATATATAGTCCTTAGACATCATTTGAGAGCCCTATACACTTAGTCTGGTCTTCTCCCATAGTAGACATATTGGCCACTTATTGACTGGTGCGGTCATGGATAATTGTGGATGCTTGATGGACCCCAGCTGACCCGTAGCACTGGTCATCCGGAGTCTGTTCAAACGCTCAGCATTGGTATACTCACTGAATATTTCATACAAATGTCCTTCTTAAATGGCAATTCCAGTTCCACAGAGGACCCTGGACACAAGGCACAGATACCCTGAACAGGGCACCATGCATAGTGTGCATAGTGGGGATTTAAAGAGCTTGTACTTCTTTAATAAATGAGTAAAGAATAAAATTCTAAACATATTTCAATAGCTATTCTTCATTCACACTACTTCCCAACTAGCTTCTTGAACTCTCAGGAACCTCCCTTACATCTTAGTGACTAGTGCAGAAGATTCAATTAATCACAGCAAATGAGTTCCGAGCTCTTTGTCACAATAACATTCATAAAGTCAGTGACCCTTCGTACTTGCTTTCAAGAGTGTGTCTGTGTGTCTGGAGTTGGTAGATTTTCTCTCATTGGGTATTTTCCTCCCACAACCTGTTTTAATAGTTTTGAAAGCATAATCATCTGCAGGTTGTATGTCTTGCAGATGCAGGAGGGTGAACAAGATCAGGGCAATCAGTGTAAACGTACTGTTGTAGTTGACATTAATCAAATTGATTGCTGCCCTGTAGTGAAACGATGACATGCTGGATGTGACATTACAATAAAACAAAAACCCAGTGAGATGTGTTTATTTAAGCAGATGATGGTTACACAAATTGGCCTCAGTGTCTGATTGTATTAAGTGTGTGGGGTCTTCAAACACTGTGCAAGGACCCTGGTTAACAGACTAAGACTGCCTATTCAGAATTCATGGGCTCAAAGTGGTCTGCAAGAACTGTGCATGTGTCAGAAGAGACATGAACAGCAATATACCCTCCACGAATACAATTAGGATCTGCAGTAGTCAAAGAAAAATATACTACCGGTACACTAAATCAGGAGAAAGAAGAAGAAAATGCATACATAAATTAAAAAAAACATACATTCTTAAACATGCATTAAATCAGCAGTTAAGCAGTATGAGGAGTAATCTTCTCATGGCCAGTGTGAAGGTGATGAATTGAAAACTAACCAGCTTAGGAATGATTGGATAAAAAGTGCAAAATAAGAAATGAACTCCGATAACTTAAAAAACGTTATTTTAAGAGTAAATCACTGAAGAATAATCATTAATATTTTTAAAAAAGTTGAGACTTTCTATTTTACTGGCTTCTGAAATACTTAAAAGAAGAAACTCACTTATATCGGTTAGTAGTAGGCACCTTCCACATCTGAACACCACTAAGAGGACCTTCTTTTCCCACCAGAACACTAACATTAGTGTTGCGATAGGCACCGTCACACTGAGCTTGAGTTGGCCCCCGGGGTCCACTGGCCCCACATGAGGTGAACCACCAAGTCATCTGGGATGCCTCTGGGGAAAAAAATCATCAAATGATTTAAACATTTTACTTGACTCAAAAATGACCTAAAAATGTCTGGTTTTGTGCTATCCCATTTCATAGCCACTCCTCTTAATAAATAGGTACTCACTGGGCGCACTTGTAAAACTGGGAACCAACATCAACAACGACTGTTGTGAATACAGGGTGGAAAGCTGGACAGGGATTCCTCATAACTGAGGAAATTGTGACTCTGCTGACTGATAGAGCCTGCACAGAGTAAGGAGGTGAAGCTCTGCTTACACAAAGCTTACCTGCATCTGTCTCACGCAGGTGAAAAGATGCAGTCGGCTACTACATATGTGTCGGAAGGAGAGTATGTCAGTCTAGTTCTCCCTAATAGCACATGGATTGGCTTCAGTAGAGAGGAATCATAGCTTAACTGGGTTACTGGAAACGCTAAAGTTTCACAGTTCACAGAGTTTAATGTGGATAAAGCTCAGTGGCCCTATTCAACATCAATAGACATCAGTTCCCTCAAACTGCCATAAATTCCAACACACCCACATTTTGTGGAAATCATCTACAGAAAGGACAGACTACAAGTCACAAAGCAATTTATAGCCATGCTTGTGGTTTTAAAACTGAATGGACATCAGCCTCACTGTGAGGTGTCCATATACATTCTGGTTAATAACATATATTCAGCCTAAATAAATAAATAAATAAAAATAACAAACATTTGCACTGTTGATGTCTTAATTAAATACAGTTGATAGTTTTATTCAGTGTGCTTAAAAGTCAGGTGTTCTACATAATGAGGTGAGATTTGAGGTATTCGTTTGCTCCCTCAAGAAATAAAATATTCATTTAAGCAAAATGAGTCAACATTAAAACTAAAAGGCTATAAAAGCATTTCTAAAGAGCCAGATGTTTTTAATCCACAATATGACAAATAATCAAAAAATAATTAGTACTACTGTTATTCTCTCGAGCAAATGTGTTTAGCAAAGGTCACATCAAGAACTCAACAAACACTTGCATATTCATAAGACACAGCTAAGTGTTCAGACATGCAGAAATATTTTTTTTTGCAGAAGACAACATTAATGTTTTATCATACTCCTGAGACAGTTTAGTAAACCAGTTAAATAAATGCTTTACTTTTTGGCAGAAAGACGAAACATTCAGAGAAAAGAAAGCATCACAAATCAATGCAAAAGCCAAGTACAGACTCAATTTCCAGAAAAAGTCAAGAAACTTTCTAAAAATGTAATAAAATTAGATTCGGTTAAATCTTTTGAACTTTAACACATTTTGAGGGTTTTCACTGACAAACCTAACTGTATTTTGTAAATATTGAAAAACAATACAATTGCACCTGAAATAAACTCAAATTTGGGATGGAGCAAATTAACACTGGTTATACAAATAACATTGTTCTGGAAGGTTACAATTGGTAATTTAACTGGTAATACAATTGGTTATTGGTAATCTACAATTGGTAATTTAAATGCCAAAAATGAAAACCTTAGATGAATGTATGTGACCATCAAGCCCTGAGGTAGGTTGCAAAACCTGTCTTCTTTTAAACAGTATGAGGTACCATGATGAGGATAATCAGACAATGATGGCAAAAGATTGTTGAGCAACTCAAATCTTGTATTCAAAAAGAATGGGGAAATATCCACTTGCAGAACTCAATGGATGGATGTATGGTTGTAAAGATGGACAAATGGACAGAAAGAGCGATGAATGGACGGATGGATGCATAGACAGATAGATAGGTTGACTGGTTGATTGATTGATTGATTCTGTGTAGGCATTTAAATAGGCAAATAAAGAAATAAACATTCTACCTGATGCAGATGGTTCAGGAAGTGGGCTCAAAAAGTCCAGCTTATCACTGGATTCCACATTGTGTTCATTACTTAGTATACCCTCTCTTAGATCTTCTAAAACCAAGAACAAAACAGAGAAAGAATACAAAAAAACACCAAAATTATTAACAACATGGGTCACTGTAGACATTTGTTAACTCTCCTCAATTATTGAGGTTGGAAAAGGAAACAATGAAAGTGCAATGACCAGCAGATGAGTCTGTTAAAAAAATATGTGAACAGGAAAAGGTGTATACATTGACAACCATGCTGAACATGTGTTATTGAAAAACAGCTTTTCCAAGCAACCTGGCCCTATGTGAAAAAGTAATTGCAACCCATGAAGTGGGATTAACTTCAATTATGGGAAAGATGGGTTCGATTTCCCTAGCCACACCCAGGCCTGATTATTCCCAAATCTGAAATCAAGAAGTCGCTTAAATAAAACCTGTCAGGAAACAAAAAGTGAGGAATTATGCCCCGATCTGAAGAAATTCAAGAACAGATGACAAGTCATTGACATCAATCTTTCTGGAAAAGGTTCCAAAGGCATTTCCAAGGCTTTGGGACTTGCGAACCAAAGAGCGAGCCATTATCCACAAATGGAGAAAACATGGAACAGTGGTGAACCTTCCCCAGATTTGCCAGCCTAACAAAAAAAACTCCAGGAGCTCATCAACGACTTAGGGAAGAGGTCACAAAAGAACCCAGAACAAAATCTAAAGCACTGCAGGGCTTACTTGCTTCATTTAAGGTCAGAGACTGGGAAATAGGGTATCTACTGGAGAGTTACAAGATGAAAACCACTGCTGACCAAAAAGAATACAAAGGCCCGTCTCACGTTTGCCAAACACATCTTGATAATCCTCAAGATTTTTGGGAAAAAGATTAACTAACGAGACAAAAGTGGAATGTTTTGGAAAGTGTGCATCCCGTTACATCAGGAGAGAAACTAACAATTCTGCTCTCTACCAAAAATATTTGAAGGACATTGTCCGACCATCAGTTCATGACCTTAAGCTCAAGCATACTTGGGTTCTGTAACACACCAGCAACTGAAAAAAATGAAGGGTTTGGAATGGCTTAATTAAAGTCCGAACTTGAATCCTATTGAGATGCTGTGGCATGCCTTTAAACAGGCAATTCATGCTTGAAAACCCTCCACTGAATTAAAAACAATTCTGCAATTAGGAGTGGGCCAAAATTCCTCCACATAGATGTAAAAGACTCATTGCCAGTTATCATTGTTGCTGTAAAGGGTGGCACAACCAGTTAGAATTAGGGGGCAATTACTTTTTCACGTGGGGTCGGTTGGTTTTATGGTTTTTTACCCTTAATAAAGGAAATCCTCATTGAAAAATGGCATTTTGTATTCAATCAGGTTACCTTTGTCAATTATTGTTTAAGTGTGACAAATGTACATAAGAAATCTGTAAGTGGCAAATACTTTTTCACAGCTCAAAAAAACTAATATGTTTTATATACTGTTAGCACAAATATAATTTTAAATATACATATATTTTAAATTTAAGCACTTTATGTATGTAGATACATGCACATTTGCACATGGAAAAGCTTGGTTAAATATCCTGGAGTAGCCTTCTCAGTGTGAAATTTAAAGGCAGCAGTTGCAGCATGCAAGTCATCAAACCTTTTAATGAGCTGGAATATTTTTGCATGAGAAAAAATGGCAAGCAGTCCACAAGAGAGGTGCCAGAGGCTTGTTAGCACTTTAAAAATCACTTATTGAAGGAAATAAAGAAGAAATCCAAATTGCCAAGGAATCTAAATGCTTTTTGTTTAATATAAAAGTGAATTTAATTCTATGCACATTACTATAATACCTTTTATGGTGATGGGGCTGACTATTTTCAATTGCTCTAAGTGTCTGAAAAATTAAACTAAATACATAAACAGAACTTTGTTCTAAGCATGGATGTAACATTGATGTATATTTACACGTTTACAGGGGCTCTTGAAAACTTTATTAAAATAAAAAATATTAATGAAATTAGCAAAAAAAGTTTTTTGGTTGATCGTGTAGCCACGGATTCTTTTATGCCATCATAAAAAGATAATATACCCCCCATTAATAGCTTTAGTTGAGCGTCAATGAGTGCCATTAAATCCAGACTATAAACTCTCTACCAACCACTACTCCTCCCAAGCTCAGCATTGCCAATCAAAATATTAAAAGTCTGAAAACTTTTTGAAAATCTCTCATATATTTGACTGTTTGAGTGTGTGTTTCAGCAAAGTTTCACCTGGGTCAAAACATGCTGCACTTAATGAAATGTTGTCCACTGCAAAGTCTGCTTTTGAGCCTGCCCCCCACAGAGCATGCACTTTCAGATGAAACCTGACAACAAAACATACAATAAAGCAACAGTACAACCATTTTAGTAATTACCCAATGAACCAGGTAAGTCTCAATTATTTACCCGATTAAAAGCTCTGTGATCTGCAGAGTGACAGTTTGCCAGTCATCCTTCCACTGTCCAGTCTTCCATAATAAAGGAGTCGCTGAAGTAACATTCTCTATTACTGAGAGCACCACAGTGCCATTAAAATCCCCATACAGATACAAGGAGAAGTGGAGCTGCACAAAGAAAACATTAGCAGTGCATTAAAAACAAAATGAAAACCGAATGAAATTAGTTTTCAGAAAAACCCAGGATGCATCATACAGTAAAACAGCCCACAATTTAGAGTAAATTACCTCTGATTTGTGGGACCTAAAAGAAAGAATTGACCTATGTCTAAGGTCATTATCGTAAAGTGCAATCCAAAAGAGCCATTAGGGTTCAAAACTATTAATGAATGCGAAGCACAAAAAAACGCAAAATGCTGTTTGTGTTGCAGGCTGAAACAGCTAAATGCAGTCTAGTAAAAGCCTCAGCAGAATGCTCACCTGACAGTCTCGGCTAGATAAAGTTGAAGGAAGAGCTGGGCTGTAAATAAAGGCTTCATTTCCATTTTCATTTTCCCTGACCTTGAGAAACAGGATGTGACCTAAAAGTACAGACAAGAGAGAACACACGAGTTACTTCAATACTTAAAAGCTTATTTGTAAAACCGTACCCCACTTAAACTAACAATTAAGTCAAGCGATCAACTGAAGTTTCTACAGAATAACAATATCAGGCTCTAAAAATCTATGAATCTGTTTTTCTATATCTTTCACAAGACTAAATGACTCTCCAAAAGGGAAAACATTTCTAGTTCCACAGGTTTTACAATATAGAATGTGACTATAACCATATTCCCATGATAAGGTGATTGTGGAATGTATACATCACCACCACCACCGTTTCTATTCATTTATTAAACAATTCTGGATCTAACATTAATTCTTTTTGGCACAAGACAGAGTACTGTATTTTTTAAAGAAATAATTGTCACATAGTATTACATCAATAAGAAACAAGTTACACTGTGTATTATCATGACTGTTCATCATTCATTTTTTATTACTTGATTCTTTTCAGAGTCGTGGTGGGTTCAGTACACTTGGCGAAATTGAACACACACAGAACACACACACACACACACACACACACACACACACACCTGTGTGCATGTTCACTCAACAGCAAAAGGACCCTGACCGTCCAAACAAAAAAAAGGAATGCTGCTGTACCTACCAAACAGTGCTGCCTGCATTATTGTAATAAGCTTTTATCTGATTAATCTGAACCACTTTCGTGATACAAAAAACAACCTCCAGATCTATTTATGTATTTATTTTTTTAATTACATCAGTCCATTGGTTGTATGATATATAATATAAACACAATTAATATTGTTTAGCTGCCATTATTGTCTACTATGATTTACTTTGTGTTTCTTATTAGTGTTAATAATTATTTATTGATTTTTAATTCTGAGGAAGGTTACCCGCAAAATATATGAACTACGAGTACTTTGAGCATGTATTCAATGCAGCTTGCAAACAATATAGAAATTATCTTTAACTGGAAAATGTAAACATGTTGGTTTGGCCAGAAAGAAATATAAAGACAGAAAAATGAAGATGAATATGCTGATTCATGTTAGCGAGCCTAGTCATTGTGCAACTAGCACACATGGAACTCGATACTTAATACACTGTGTGTTCCCGTTTAATTGCACTTATAGATTCGTTTTGAGAAAGTTACTTCAGATCTATATTTCAGTTTATACCCTTAAAACCTAGCATGTGCCTGACAAAATCTGCCAAATCTCCACACTAAATTAAAACACAACTATAAAATAATCAAAGTTGGTGTCAATAATAATAACAACATAATAGCATGTGTGAGGTGTAAGGTTAATATTTTACAATGGATGTTATGGTGTTAATAAGGTTTATGTTTTACATGTTTTAAGTTCCATTAGTGGATATTGACGTCACCTGTTAGTAATCACATAACTATTTAGTTTAATTCAATTATTATTACCAGCCTAAACTGCCCCTGTCCCAACTTCGTGCAGGCCTAGAATGCAGGAATGGAGGTATATTAAAACATAAAATGAAGTATCTTGAGTTTAAACTGTCTGCAATCAAAGAAAAATTGTAGGGAACATTGTATTATTAGATGTTAATACTGTCCCATATTGTCAACTGGTGATAACTGAAAGCACATATTCATATGCTCATGTTCACTTGCAATATGAAAAGCAAGAAGATAAAATCTAAAATAAAAAGCTAAAATGTGTTTACACAGGCCATAAATAATTAATTAAATATTTAATTAAAAACAGAATTTTAAACATTTTTGTTTGAGGTCAATGCTCTGATTTTAACATCCTGCATGATCACAGCTTGGTGCTTTCGAAAACACCAGGGCAGCTGAAGCTTAGCAGTTAAGGTACTGGACTAGTAATCAGCTGGTTCAAGCCCAAATACTGACAGTTTGCCACTGTTGAGCCATTGAGCAAGGCCTGGAACCCACAACTGTTTAGAGTGTATATTGTAAATAGATTAGGATAAAATGCATCTGTTAAAAAGTTTGTTGGTAAGATTTAGATTTCAATCTTAACAGATGTACCAGACATTTGGAACTAAAAATAAAATGTGCACACTTTAAGGCTGCTGGTAAAAACATTAAAACAAAGCAAGATGCCAACGCGTATATAAAGCTTATAAAAAGTATTAAAGCTGTTATACCCCCAAGAGGCTTAGCTAAATAACATGGCGATTTCAAACTATGTGTTTACCTTGTGTCTTTTGAAGTGTTGTTCCAAGAAGGTCAGCACTTTTAGACAGCTGTTCTCCACTTGTCAGCATCCAGGACGATTGGTCAGAAACTGACCACCCACAGGTACCAGACTCAAATGAACAATATGAACCCAATGGCAACTTATCTGCAATTACAGGTATATATAGTTTTAGAATCGTGGTTTACTTTAGAACTGTATTCAGAGCTTTTAATTTATCACTATGTTCATAACTATACGTATTTTAATACTATAGAAATTTAATAATTCCATATTTTTCTGTCAGCAATTGCACACAAACAGTTATCCTAAAATTACTGTCAATGTCTGAAATAAGAGACGGACAAGAAGATAAGATGGGGAGGATGATATATGACTTTTAAAAAGTTGTCAGCTAAATGAACCGTAAACCATTAAACATACTTGTGTGTCTCTCATTCGCAATGTCGTCCTAGCAAGTATTTGTGCATAGGTTTTTCTCAATACAGCGAAACTTAAGACTAAACAGACAAAAAACGGGGAGAACTGGTCAGTAAAATAAGAAAAGTTTTGTAGACCTTAGTGCTGAGTTTTCATATATTTTCGCAACCCCTGGGAAAATATTGTCATTCAAAGCCATAATTAATATAGATAAATAAATAATACAGATAAAGAAAGGCAAAATAAAGGCAAAACCGAGCCTCAAGGGAAATAATAATCATTTTTAAATTACTCTGGTGTGCAGGTTTGAGACATTTTCTAAGACGCCTGAGGCGCTCAGGTGAAACAGCATGATAAATCACTAATGCCACAAGAATCACAAGTGCGACAAGATTCTGAACTCCCAGGTTCGACTCTCTGTTCTGCTGTCAGTTAGCTGGACATTCTCTGGCAGGGGGTAGTACACAGACTATATTGCTATATGCATCAGACTATTATTGCTATATATATTGGTGGGGGTAAAATGTAAAATAGAAATAATAAATTTTATTCCTTGATTCCTGAATTTAATCCCATTAAACAGACAGTTGTCTAAATAATTAAGGCGGTGCAAGAACAATTGCTGAATAAAAACTGCATTTGCTGATTTAAAAAAACAGTATACAGGTAATCATTAAAATTACAGTAAACCTTTAGTATGTGAATCGCACATCTAAAGTACAGTTACACAGACATGCTGTCTGGCTATGGTCATGTTCCACTGTTGGAAACGTATGACAGTTCCCAGAGAAATTGCCAAGACTTTCTAATGCAAAGTCTGAAGTTAATTATGACTGAGCTTAGTGCGAGTCACGAGTTGGGGTAGAATCATGCAAGATCTGTAGTTGTTCCTCTACTTAGATGGTGAATCTGTGCTCTTCTTTTTCCATGAGCTCATTGACTAAAGTTAATCTCTGTCCAATTAACAATGATCATGTGAATGGGTTATACATCCATGCAATGACTGTTGAGAGCAAAATCCAATACAAAAAAAAAAGAAAACAACAACAACAAAAAACCCCAGTTCCAACAGTTTTAGTTAACAGCACAGTAGATATTTTCAGTTTATTTGCAATATTTTGCATTGAGTAGCCTTCCTTTCTTAACACAACAATAGACTGATGGGTCTCCAAAGAAAGTTGTTTCTTTCTGGCCATTTTGAGCCGGTGAGCAAAAATGTTTTTCAGCAGTGCAAAAAATCTAAAAAATGTTTAGCCAAATAACATGCATAACTTGGATTGGCAGCCAGGATATTGAGAATGAGAACTGTAAAAAACACATGAATGCCTATTTTTTAGTTTAAACTCCTACAATGAATCTAGTTTGTTCTCAGAGAAATGTTAATACACACCGAACATCCTTCAACCCAATGATCAGCATTACCGACCAACTGCTGACCAACAAAATTTTTAAATTAAACAATTCAACAAGGGGATTGAACTTGCTGAATGACTCCTATGCAAAACCTGTCACTTGTGTTTACTGGTGATGTCAATACGAGATACAAATAAGAAATAAGAAGATACAGAATAAACTGTAATATGAAATATGGCCATGTAGTGAGAGATTTTTTAATATGCTGAACATAAGTTGGTTGTCATCATCAGACTGCCTACTTAAAATGCATGGATGTAGTTGAAAAAGTCCACATCAAGAGACGAGAACTCAGACTACATCCTGATCAATCAGAAATAGAAACAGTTAGTTTAATAATTCACACACATGTTTAAACACAGGCTTGCTAAAATCTGCTAAGGAAACAGTAACAAAAATGGATTTCCACTGAAACATTTAAATAGATAAGAGAGAAGTGCAAGATGAAGATGCTCAGAAGAGATAAACAAGCTGATTTGGATTCATTAGGCAAGTGAGCTGGAGGAAAATACAAAGAAAGGCAACAGCAGATCTGTGTTTTAGAAGAAAGCTCATCAAAAAAATCAAACTACAGCTGCTAAGGTCCAAAATGGTTTTAAAAAACAGAGTCAAATCAATTAAAGGAGAACCAAATATGGAATTGTATATGGTGAGGAGAACGTACTATTAAAAAAAAGAATCAACCATCACCCCTGAATGAAAAGATCAAGTGTGCCTGGCTAAGTAGAAAGCACCTGGTCCAGATGACATAGAAGTTGAACCTTTTAGGTTTCGTAGCAAGGTGACTCCAAAAATGCTGCGTAAGGTCTGCAGGACAATAGGAGACTAGGATGTTAAGAGCAGAACTGACATGACCAGTCTTCCTTCTACTGCCTAAGATAGGCAACTTGCTCTAAAACAGCAGATGACTATTGTAATGGACTCACATGCTAGCATAAACAAATGAAACCATATTTAACATACAGATAAATGCAGTAAAAAGGAAAGTGATGATGATCAAATAAGCACTGGAGGTTAATATAGAGCACTGGAGCAATATTTTTTCTCAAAATTGGAAAGCAGAGTATCACATACACAATTTGCTGTTGAATTTATTGTTTATTAGGATTTTAACTTTATGTAGAATGGAAATGGAAGCATGGTGGCGATGTTCAAGTTAACAAGGATGCAGAAAAACAAATCAATCACCAAGCTACAACTGATAAAAGCCATTGTTTGTCAAGTAGCCATAAAATATGTGATGTTTGCATACTATTTTTTTAGAACAAGTGATAAAAATCGAATGGAATAGATGATGCACACTGAGAACAAAGAAGTTGCAACTAAATCATTTTAGATTCAGCAAGTTATGTTATTTTGGCATGTGATGAAGCACAATCATGAAACATCACCGTGACAGGACGTGTAGATGGACCAACAATAAACTGCATTGACATAACTACAATAAGAATTGTATTATTAGCTCCTGGGCTGCTACAAACATCGCAAGACAGAGAACACTGAATAAAATGTCTGAATAAATGCTTAATGCAGGTAACATTTATCTTTATGATTCATTTGGTATCTACAAGTCATATTCTTATGACCACCAGGTAATATCCAGAGTAACCACCGTGTGCAGAACAGAAATCAGCTATATGGGCTGGGAGTAACTCAATAAAGTTCTGAAAGGTTGTCACAGGTATCTGGAACCATTCTGGAACCATCCATAGAGCAAACAACAATCATATATGAGCTTAAGCACCCAAAAGTAGGAAGTGAATGAATACCCTTTTGAAGGCATATTGTTTGAGAATTTCCTTGAAATTATTTAAGTTTGTTTTTTAACTGAAATGCATGGATTATGTCTGATATTAAAGGTGGATTTGAATCACCAATTTATCTTGTTTTTACATTTTAAGATCTGGCAGGTGTAGACTTGTACTACACAAAACATGAAAAAACATCCTTCCAAACAGTCTTATTAT
>JAYDZG010000011.1:6777387-6788583 GCA_034509265.1 Microcambeva bendego
GATCTTGAGATCCTCCCTCTGTTCTTGCCATAGTTCATTTATTTTAATTCATGAAGCAATGGCAAATATAAGCAAGCATTTATCAGTTGTAGCTATGGAGATACATTAAAAACTCAAACATTGCCCACAAGACAATAACAAATCAGTGCACATCTGCCACAATTCAAATTGGTGATTCATTTATAATGAACCGGTATTAACTTTGAACCGCAGAGGCCATTGGCGTTGTTCACCACCTGATTGATGGCACAACTCATAGGACACTTCAGTGTCTTCAGTCAACCTGGTGGCATGTCTTTGGACTGTTGGAGGAAACAGGAGTACCTCGAGAAAACTGATGTGGACACAGGGAGAACATGCAAACAGAAAGGACCTAGATTGCCCAACCTGGGGATCGAACCCAGGACCTTCTCACTGTGAGGCGACAGTGCTACCCACTAAGCCTTACTTATTTGTATTGTATTATTATTATTTTATATTATTTGACACATTAAAGGAAATAAGCAGTTTCACTCCTATAATGCTGTAGACTGGAAAAGACACGGCAAGTCATATGAGACCCTTTCTTCATTCAAAAGCTTACTACAATTTTTTTAAATCCCTAATACACCTGTATGATTCTGCCACTTCAAACCAACTCCAGACAGTGTGTGTGTGTGTGTCGAAATAGCCTCTTTCATGCAAGTCCTTAACTCATCTCTTAGTGAAAAGTGACTATAATATCCCTTATGTAATTTATTTATACTCCAATAAAATATATAATTTAATGGTTCCTTATCTCTAAAAATCATAAAATAGGAATATACATAATCTTTACTTAGTCTATGCTCAAAAATATGTTGGGATGTGGATAATTGTTGAATACAAATTTGAGAAAGTCTTATCTGCCATTTACTGAAACTAGTAAAAATACATCAAGGTTAAATTAAAACATGCTTTGAGGAGTTTGTTGAGAAGGAGCTCCAGTGGCCTCCAAGAGCCCTGCTCTCAATCCCACTGAAGATATTTAAGACATTGAAGGTCAAAATACCTGCCAGTATGAAGGATGCACACTGCTGATACTACAAATCCCAGAATGCATTGCAACGATGAGTATGCAACGCCTTTTAAAAGAAATGAAAAAGAGGACTATAAGAACAGGGCACAGTCAAGACAGATGTGAGAGTATATATTGCATATGTTAGGTGTAAACAAGTTTTCCTTGATTCTCGAGCTTGTGTGCCTATCTCTACAAGCACATGGACAAACCGCAGCCAACAAAAGGGGCCACATATCTGGTTCTTACACATAAAAAAGAATGAATATATATTTTCCTTTATCCAATATCCAGTTTATCCCAAAATATTGAGACTGTTTGGCCATGATTGTTTTTGACCCCTCTGATTGAAGATGAATGCAGATTGCAAGCATTGTAGTCCAATGTCTGTGCCTAACTTTACAAATGAGCCCAACTTTACTTTCCCATGAACACAATCCTTTGTAAATCTTTTTTAATTTAGTTTTTGTTATTATATATTTGGGTTAAAAATGGTAAAAAAAAAATATTTTTATCATGTTCTGCTGTCACCATGAAACACTGGCTGTTAAACAAAAATACACACTGGACAAGATACCGCTCTATCCCGTAAAAGCAAATTTGATCATTCTCTACGGCTGTGACACATTAAGGGATTTTCTTTATGTGTGACCAGAATCACCTCTGTGTGACAGCAGTGTAATACACTAAAAAGATAGTTCCTGATGTGTATGTGAACATCTTGTACACCTGCATTATTGAAAATAATGTTCTGGAGCTCCATTACACCATTACTTTATTACACTATTAGATACATAACTCTTTTAGTTGTAAACACAATACCTGTGAATTGTTTTAGGGCTCACTACAGCAGATTGTTGTCCGCATTGTTAATTTAACATGATTTTACACAGGCTGCCTTTCCTGACACAATCCTCTAATGTATCCAGGCTTCGGACTGGCATTAAAATGCACTGTTTTTACATACTAGTGGCTACGGTGTAATACAGCCGAAGGGTCGCAACGGGAGTTCAGACGCTCGGCACAGGTGGGCTAGATAGTATAATACTTACATAATTTAAAATATCTGATTTTTTTTATGTGTAACTACAAAACAAAGCAATTATATATTAAATGTACATAGATTTATTTTATCTTCATAATAAATCGTGCAACCAAATTTCTTTTTCATCAGAGGAGATTCATAATATGTGTTTACTCACTGGAACTGTAATAGACCTTGTCTAGAATGTAGTCGTGCATTGCATTCATTCCTTTTGGGATCTGTGAAGAACCAATACATCCTGATCAGCATACTAAACCTTCATTAAACTGTTTACTCAAAAATAGTTCTATGCATCTCTAACAGAGCAGGAAAGAGAAAATTAAGTGGATTTTTGGAGAACACACATGGATCAAGATATTTTTGGAATAATTATTATTCTTTTTCCTTGCAATCAATATAATTATGAATGACACAGAAGGCCAAACTCACTACACATTCTGTGCAGTGACAATAATAACTCACCTTCTAGCCACACTTACAGAGGGGCAAAAAAGTATTGTCAGCCACTGATTGTGCAAGTTCTCCTACTTAGAAAGATGAGATAGGTCTGTAATTTTCATCATAGGTTCACTTCAACTATGAGAGACAAAATGAGGAAACAATTCAGGAAATAACATTGTAGGATTTTTACTTTATTGTGGAAAATAAGTATTTGGTCACCCATGTCTGGCTCTCATAGACCTGTAACTTGGTACCTCTTTGACCTCATTACCTGTATAAAAGACACCTGTCCACAGCCTCAAACAGTCAGACTCAAAACTCTACCATTTATGTTATGTATGGGTCATGATGGGTCCAGATTCACTAGGAAACAGGAAGCGCAAGGCAGGATTATCCTAAACAGTGTGCCAATCCATTGCAGGGCTTCCCCTCTGACACAGACATGATGGGCCACAAGTCTCGGTTGACTTGATCCTCCACCCAGACCACAAGGATGTACCCACATGTACCTACTTACATACCACTTATTCCTTTCTTGAGTAAAAAAGACTAGCAGGGTTTTAGCAGATTTATATACTTGGATTTTGTCTACTGAATCTAGAGTATTTTATGTTTTTTATGGAAGCACTTTTGTAAGTCGCCCAGGATAATATAAAATGTTAATGTAAATGATTTATTAGGCACAAGGCAGAAAAAACCCCAGCAAGGTCACCAGTTCATCACAAGGGAGACACACACATTCCCAACTACAGTATTTTTTAACCCATGACTGTTGAAGGAAAATGCAGCACCCTAAAGAAAACCCACAAGGACACAGCTGAAACATGCAAACTACACAACAACAGGATCCTGGTCATCCAGGTGTGAAATCAAACCCAGGCCCTTCTTGCGGCAAGGCGACAACATTCCACACCATCGCACTTCCCAGATTTCAGATGCAATGCCAATTATGGGCTGGCGTAAAGCCAAAGAACTCTAAAGCAGTACGAATGCAATTCCTGTAGTGATAAATCTTGCTATACCATTTATCAATTGAATCAAGTTTAGTAGATGCCAGAAGAATGCTACAGTTGGCTATGCCATTTGGCAACTGTGAAGCAGTCTGGAAATCCTGTTTTATAGTGTAGTGATTTTAATAAAGGGAAACCTTGATGCTAAAGCCTACCGCAGCATTATATAGAATTGTGCTCTTGAGTTACTGGCAATGGAATAATAGTGGTATGTACATAATTTATGAATGCCTAATTAGGAACGAAGTAGCATGCATACTTTATCAGCAAACATCAGTTTTTGTAATTATAATCATTGTTTCACTGTGACATTGTTTCAGTAGATTATAAAGCTATTCTTGTCATTAGATATGTTTTAAAATATCTTATATATAAATATTTAGTGACAGCCTATGTGTGTGTGTGTGTGTGTGTGTGTGTGTGTGTGTGTGTACTAGTACTTTCAAAGTACTAAAGTAATTGCTTTCTTAAGTGAATATATGTATTAAAATATTTGCTATATTTGCTGTGAGGAAATACTTTTATTAATGTATATTAAGATTCATTTTGCGATGGCTTGTTTCAGTGTGCCATAAGGAAAGCTTTGAGCGACTTCAGTTGTTATACCTACAACTCATTATTCATTTTTTTTGGATAAACAGAAAGCCCAGGTCTACTTTTGAATGTGTAATAAAGTGCTAGTTCATTTACTGGTATATTTTCAGAGGCTTAGATTAGAAAGAGCAACATTTAGCATATGCAAGTCAGAATAAGGACAAATTATTTTCCTGAGTGCCTGTAGCATTATTAATAAAAATGCTGAAGGACATTCTTTCTTCCATGAAAGCCTCTAAGCCTATGGACAATATAAAGGGCTCCAACAGCTTCTAAATCATGTGAGAGCTATTGTCATTGTTGAATTCAAATTAATTTCTGAAAAAGTTTGTACATTTCGCTAAACTCAGTAAGAGCAACACAAGATGTCCATTTTTTAGCAATGCAATGGAGTTCAGAAAGTTAGGACATGAAATGAGGAACTATCAGTATTTATAAGCAAACATGAGTCAAGATAAATACCTTCAAGAGTTAAATACCAATGATTCAAAAATGAGCAATAATTCATGCAGGATTGCAGATCATTAGTCTTTAACTATTATTTTTTCATAAAGTCATGAAGAGATTCAACAACTCCAAAGAGATCTCAGTCAGTTTAGGCCAAATACAAAAACCACAGTTAGAAGTGTGTTGCTCGAGATTTACCTTTCAAATTTCCTTTCATTATATTTTAATCAATTTTCTTTCTAATAAAGGAATAATAAAGTGTACTGTATGTGCTCCTAAGTTGTTAGTTTGGTTTTGTTTATTTTGAATAAGCTGTGATTCACTCCAAGACTTCTCTCCTTTTATGAGAGGGTCACAAATGATTCACAACTGTTTTAAATGTTTTAAACCAGGTTTAATTGTCTGTACAAACAGCCGTCCAAATTTAAATGTAGAGAAACCCAGGAATTTAAGTTACAATTACAAACAATATGTGAACTGTACTATAAAATCAGGTCAATGCCTGAAAACCAACACAATACCAATTATTTAAAATAAAATGGTCAAATATCAACAATAATGAAAAATGCTTGTTTCCATATATTAGTTGTGTCTATACAAAAAAGGTTTGGGTTGAAATATAAAATGTTCATTAAAAGCAGTGATCTAATTGCTTACTATGTAGTAAATTTAATAAGGAAACCAATCACCATTAAAAAACACAACACTAAAAACTCAATTGTCTTGGTTTTTGGTTGTTAAGAAACATGTTACATTCTATTAATCCTTGTTCCGTTATCATTTAGCTCAAAATGAACCACTGTTTTGTAGCTATCCAAGTTATGTGTCAGTACTTTGACAGTCCCATTGAATCAACTGCAAATAAAAAAGACAAAAGTTGTTTTACATCACAAAAACCATTAATGTGATTTGAACACACTGTTTAGTGCTGTGACCTGTAAAACATTGCTTAATAAAAGACCATTAATCAAGCTATCCAACATCAATAAAGCAGTATGCCTGCTGGCCCACAAGCTAAATGTTTTAAACCTCATTCTAAAAAAAAAATATATATATATATATAAAGTAAAAAAAATACATAAAGTGTTTAAATTATAAATAATTCAAAAAGTTTTTAGACACAAAAATATATGCACACTTACTTTTTTCACAAACTGGGCTGTCATAATACGCTTTTGGTAAGTTAATTATCAGTGCGCCCAAAATGCACAATAACCACAGCACTGTATGTATTATTGTTGTTTTTAAATCAGAACAGAGCTTCCTGCATAACATCACATCTATGGTGCTGTACAAGGTCCTTTAAAAGCATAGTGAGTCAATATATCTGGCAGTCCAACATAGGGTTTATAATGGTCTGAAAAGAACACATAATGCACTTTTAAAAGGCACTTAGGAAGAGCTGTACCATGTGAATATAAGATAATGCATACATTTCAGTTTAGCACTGAGAAACATAAATACAGGCAAAAACACTGGTTAGAAGGGAAGACTAGTTAAATGTGTTAAATAATTTCCTCAGAATGTACTGCTTCCATCCATGTAAATATTCTAATACACAATCACTTTGTCCAAACATACTCATACTTTATTTTGTTTTCTTTTGAAATCTGTAATTTAGCTGTACGTTTTTATCCTGGTTGTGGTCTGATTTATTGATTTGTTGAGGTTTTTGTTGGATGTCCTTCATGGTGCATCCCTCATATTTATCTGACTTGGAACCAGCACTACAATGAACTGGCTTGTGTATCCTAGTGGCTAGGGAGGCACCCAGCCGATCAGTGCCAATGCCAAATTTTGAACCGGAAAGTTCAGACTTTCTGTGCTGCTGGAAAAAACCTCGGTTACTAGAATAATTAGAATTAATAGAGTGGGTATAAATAGGTAATAAATATGGGTGCACATTTCTAGATAAGCTGTTTGTGAAAAACAGTATTGTAAAATGCAAATAGTAGTATTGGATCTTGGACTAGAAATTTTCATGATGTTTTTTTACCTTTCTGACCATTCTAGTAAAATCAGGTTAGTTTAAAACAATAAATATGCATTTTCATCATGGAACACCATCTGCACATCTGGAATTTCAGCCACTCCACAGGAAATGTGTCTAGAATTTATCACATCATCTACAGCCAGCACCTGCAGAGTAAGTGAGAGTGAGAGAATAGAGTGTTCCCATGTCACTGCTGCATGAGCTGTTTCTTGGACCTAAACATGTTGTACACAGAACAGTAATACACTGATCATTGTGTTCTATCCCATTTATTTAAAGCAAGATCCATCTTTACTTATCTGTGTCTTGTCTACTCAACTTAATTGTATGTATTCCTGCATTTTAGCTAAGGATCACATTTCAGACAAAGTTGGGAGAGCAAAGCATTTAATTCTTTTTCACCTCACTTTGTTTCAGCTATTATTTTGTCCCATTCCTCCTCCTTCTTAAGATATTGTACAGTATGGGACATTGTTGTGACATTTTTCGTTTCAAAGTTCTATACATTCTCTACTAGGGACAGATCAGTTCTGCAGGTAGGCCAGTCCAATACCCGTGACCTGTAATGTAATGCGTGCAGCATGTGGTTTAACATTGTCTTGTTGAAAAATGCTGGACATCCCTGGAAAAGATTATGTTTTGAAGGCAGCATATGTTGCTTTAAGATCTCATTGTTCTTTTCTGCAATAAGGCTGCAATTGAAGTGCACTGACACAGCTCTTGTCTTGATTCTCCTTTAAATCTTTGGCCCAGAAAACACAGCGCCCAATATTACTCCAAAAGATCTAAAATGCTGATTCATCTGACCACCATACAAGTTTACACTGCGTGATGGTCCATCTTAGGTGCATCCGGGTCCAGAGAAGACGACATCCTTTTTAGACATGTTCAACACAAGACATCCTTGCCGCACAGCTTTAAGTGGCATTTGTGCAAGTAACTCATGTAAAACATAAACTTGTAGAGCTTCACAAAGGTTTGCCAAAGCAATTCTATGTCCATGTAGTTATATCAGCTTTTGTTGAGTGGTGGTCCTTGATGCCGTGCCAAACCGCAATCACAAGCATCTGTTGATATCATCTGTTTGGAATCACATCATTATCTGTTTTTCACAAAACTTGTAATAGCTTGGTTTCAAATGTTCTGCAATCTAATTAAAGTAAATGCAAGGAACTAAGTATTTATTATTTGAATTTCCCCATACTGTCCAAACTTTTTCTGATTTGATGCTGTAATTCATTACTAATTTAACTTTATTTTGGATATTTATGAAAATTTAAATATCAAATCAAATCTTTAATATATTAATTGCCTTGAACTTTAGGGCACAAGTGGCTCAAAGTTCATGCACATTCGTTAGTGGTTTCAAACATCAACTGACATTTTGCCAGATTCACAAAATCCCTACTTTTCCCAGTAGTTGGTTTAGTAGAAGGTTCTTTTTAAAACGATAAACCAGTGCTCACAAATTCATTTAATAACCAATTCAGCCACTTAGTAAATATTCTAAAACATTTTACTCTTTTCCTGCTCCATTCTATTTTAGCCTAGTTTCAAGCATCAAAAATGTAATTTTGTTAACATTTCAACTAAGTATTACATTTGGCAGTTAGATTAAAAGTAGTGCATTCCTCTTCCACTAAATGTTTGAAATGTCCACATAGCCCTATTTAGCTTTTATCCTACTGTTTAATTAACAAAGTAAAGAAAATGCAACATCCTGTCTGAAATAAAGCTATAACTTGTGATTTTGAGTCAGTTGAGCCAGAGAGCTCGTGTGTTAGAGGTTTCTCAGGCACTCAGAAGGTCAGGCGAAAAGCAACAAGGTAACACCACTAATTGTAACTCTCAGTTCACTAACTCCAAAAGTGTGATCCTGCCAGCAGCCTTGCGGATCAACATTAATCACTCTGTTAGGATCGATGATGGTTGCCTTGGGGAGCAACAAGCTTACAAAAAGCTTCGACCACTGTGTCGCCCCTAAAACATTTTCCTACTCATTAGGGTGCATTAACCTCCAGCCAATGACAGGTCTTAAACAGGCAGACAAGGCTACTGGTGGGGGAGGCTTATGTAAAACAATTATCCAATTAACAGCCATTTACCTCAAAGCAATTTTCCGAGTATTGGTAAATGAGGCTATACGATTAAATGCCAGTTAAAGAGTGGACTGAAAAAAGAGTGCAATGCTTTAGCAAACAAAGCAATCTGGCATATGGCTCATTAGACGTTGTTGCTTGCGTTTAAATCAAGCTGTGTGTTTGAATATGGGGGAGAAAGTGCTGATTAGACCACAGTAAGGGATGTGTTACTCAAAAGTGTGGTTTGGTACTGTTAATGCAGTCCACACCAGTTCTTCTGAACTCGTCTGAGTGACGTTGTGTGACTCAGTGTCAATTTTTTTTTAATTAAACACAAATTAAATAACAAAGGGAAACATTTTTCAGGCTGCCTGTTATCTAGGCTTAGGCTTAATGGTTAGCCTCCTGCTAACAGTGCAGAGAGGAAACCACACACAAAATACAAAGGCAGCGCGCAGGCTTCATAACAGTCACATTGAATTCTTTCCCTATAGAAAAATAAAAGGCCACAATTACCTCAGACCTCCTCTATGCCTCTGACTGTCCTAAAAGAGACCCAGAAGTACAAACAGACTCAAAGAATGAAAGCAACCACACAGCAATGTGATAAAGGAACAAAAGGTGCGACAGCCTGCTTATGTGGAACAGATAAACAACAGGTAAATTGTCATATCAATTTTAAGTTGCATAAATTATAGAATCACTTACATTTAAGGAAAATGTATACACATGTATTCATATAAAATTTAGAAATTTATTTTTGGTCTTCATTTTTTGAGCTTTAATAAAAAGCAGTTGATTGATCTGGAAATATAAAAAAATGGGGTCTTATATGGACATGCAGACATCCACTACACTGTAGCAATGCTGGACCATGGGTGATACCATCAGGAAGTGGAGTAGTGTGATCAGGGTGCAGAACTGCACCACAAGTGGGGAGAGTATTGAGTTTGACTCCAAGAAGAACTGTAGCTGAAATATTGGGAAAGGCAGCCAGAGCAATACACACAGGGGCACCAGTACCCAAGACACCAATGCTACCAACTGTGTTCAGTGTGGACTTTGAAACAAACCCCATTGGCTCAAGAATGTATGGTGTTCAGTTAAGATATAGTAGTGGTTTAAATAATAGAAACATTTAAATATACCATTAAGGCAATAATTGTCTTGGGTATTGGGAACACACCAAAACATTTTATTAATAAATAAATAAATAAATTAATTAAATTATGTCATTGAGTAATGTATGAATGTTGGATTAAAAGGGTAAATCTGATTGTACATTTAATTAATAAAACTAATATATTGTTCTGTTATGCTATACATTTTAAAAACTTGAGCATTATTAAAGTAAAGTCTTACATAGGTATTGCAGGCGGCACCCAAGTGGGTAGCACTGTCACCTCACAGCAAGAAGGTCTTGAGTTCGATCCCCCGGGTGGGGGCATTCCTTTGTGGAGTTTGCACGTTCTTCTTGGTGGGTTTACTCCGGGTGCTCTGGTTTCCTCCTACAGTCCAAAAACAGGCAAGTGAGGTGAACTAGAGATGCAAAATGGTCCATGAAATTGTAATTAAACTTCATAATTCGTTCATTTTCTTTAACCCCTTATCCTAATTAGGGTCAGGGAGGGGTACTGCAGCCTATCCCAGCTCTTCAACGGGTGAAAGGCACATGGTAATGGATTAAGATGGCATAAGCCATCCTGCAAAATCATAATGATTATTTGATAGTCAATCTTAAATAGAAACTTGAAAGATGCAGCCAAAAACACAAATGAATTTAGACTTGCTGCCTAATTTGATCATCACCTATTGTTTTGAGGTGGGCGTGTTAAAATATTTTACCTATAGAAAGTTCACACACGGTTAGGTTTTACTTGAATATCTTTTATACTGTTTCAGTCATGATTCGTGCTTATAATTGGCGTTAAACTTCTAAAAAACAAACCAACGTTTAAGGCATTTCTCAAATTGTTATACAAAAGTAAATAATTAAGTTAACTAAAGTAATTTTTAAAACATACAAGTTGTTTGGTTAGCAGTCAAAGCTAACCAAAAAATCTGATTTGGATTTTGAGAATGAGTGTCGTGTCCGGGGTGTGTTCCTGGATGGTACCCAGTGATTCTGGAAAAGCAAGACCACCGTGGTGGAAAAACATACAAAATAAAACTGTCCATTCTTGTCTAATACAAGCTGTGGTAACTGTTGTCCATTTGTCCTCTTTTTAAACATCTGGATTGCAATGAAAGACACACATTTCGCTCCACACTGTTGGAACATATGCATCGTCTTGCTGAAATAATTATGGTCTTCCCAGGAATAGACGTCAGCTAAATGGCTGCGATTTTCTCTCATAAATCCTGAAAACAATGCATTGTAACCCTCAGTTACCTTTTGTAGGCAAGGCTAATGTGAAAAAATAGTTAAAAAGGATTTACTTAACTGATATAAGTACATTTATGATCTACCACTTCTGAATGACTTTCTATCGATTTTTCAGACCACATTTCACACACACACACAAATACACACACAGGTGTGGGTGTGT
>JAYDZG010000011.1:6807088-6817628 GCA_034509265.1 Microcambeva bendego
TTAATAAAGAGCAAAAATAAATACATATGAGATAAAATAAGATTTAAGTGCTGTTTCGTTGTGTGATTTGGGACGCAGCCCTCTTCTTTTTCATGATACCTGACGACAGTGTGAACGCATAGTGCAAAAGTAAAACTCATCCGTTTAAATTGTCTGAGCTTTATATAGTTATATGGGAAAAAACGATTCTTTGAGGCAAAAAAATGTTTTTAATTGATTTACTCGAGTAATAGTTTCAACTCTAATATTCTGATACAAACTATATTATGCCCATGCCCCACTCCCCAACTCCTCCCTTGCATTTCCCCCCACGTTTTGCATTCTCCTTGGTTGTCGCCTGACTGATATCTAGATATTTAAAAATGCTAGATAAATCTCTGGAGTTTAGCGATAGCGATTGAGAGCCGAGTAAGAGTAGGAGGTCACACAGAACACAGTCTATTACCAGGAGGAATCACAGACAAGTCTCCCAAACTGTGTTTCATGAATCTGCGTTGATTTGGCTACGTAACAAGCTGTTCTGTTCTATAGTGATTAGGTGTTATGGCAATGCCTTGTTGGTTTGACAATTTGGAATGGGCTGTGGTATGTGCTCTGATGTATTCTGATAGAAACTTTATTTTGCCTGTTTCACTCCTCCTCGGATTTCCTCTCAACACTTTTCATGTAATCTTCCTGGCTGTCATTTGACACTGCATTCGCTGGCAGTCTCTGCCTGATCCTGATATTTAGCATGCAAGATATTTTTACTGTCTGCGAATGTTGCTAAACAGTCCACATACAGGGATCAAGAGCAACGATTCCTCCACGCCAGGACATCTAGTGGTGACCTGTCGGCAAGCAAACATCAGAGAAAAATCATGTAGGTGTTAGACTCACTCCCACACAGACCAGATTTGGAGCAGCTTATTCACAGTGTGCATGTTCTCGTGAGTTTTTCAAAGAACCTAATGAAACTTACATGTCACAGGAAAAACATGCGAATCTCTTCACAGTAACATACACCAAAGATCAGGCATGATTCCACCATGCCACTCAAACTTTAAAAATAAGAAGAAGAACTGGATGAACACATGGCGGTATCTAAGCAAATTCCAAAAAAATGTTTGTTTGGACATTATTTGATGCCTTGGCACAGAGTCAAGTCTGTAAATGTAATGATTTGGCTCCTCAGAAGAGATTATTTTCGTCTTTGAACCCACCCCTGAATAGGCTTGCAATCAGCATTACTTACAGGGTTATTTTTTTGCCAACTTTCCCTCAATTATCTCCCTAATCTAGACAGATCTAATTACTACGATTGCATTAAGCGTCCCCTCTATCGATACAATCCTTCAGTACGGACTGCATCTTTTCTCCTGTCCATGTGGTGAGTTCATATGCGGATCAGCTTTGTGGACACAGAAAGCCTGTTAAACGTGTCATCTCTCAACTCTGTGCAGACACCATCAGAAAGCCAAAAGAGGACCTAATCACACCAGTTATTATGAATACATAATCCAGCTCCAACTCTGTATGAAGATCAGCCAATCGTTGTACAATTCTAAAGCAACCAGAATGAACTATTTACTGCCCTCTAGGGAAGACTTGTTGACCTAGGGTAGTACTTTTGCCTCATGGCACATTTTACACATTAGAATACATTATGCCCAGGTCACACAACACGACTTTCCCCAGTCGCTGTACAGTTCACACTACACCACTGGGTCTCTTATGCTCGGGAGTCAGTTAGGTTGGTGGGGCTTTCACACTACTGATCGGCGACTAGAGGTTTCACAAGCTCTGCTCTCAGTAACCATGTTTTTTTTTATGAAAACCAACACAAGAAGTGACAAGGGTCTTTATGATACCACATCCAAAATATGCATGTTAACAAGTAGTGAGCGATCAAAGTGTGTGCCGATGTGCAGAGTAAAATGCAGGAGAAAGTAAATGAATCTGAGAGGATTATAACCGGAATGAATATCTATTTTCTTTTTGCAATGCAATGAAGGTATTATGTTTTGTAGAGAATGAAAATGTTGTAAATACTGTTTAAACGTGTGTGCCGATGTATCCTGATTATTATCTACACTCGTGTTTGACCTCACCATATCTATCATAGGTAGTTCAAATCATCACTCTCTGCCAGTAGGACAAAGCTTCTGAAAATACACCGCAGTTTTGAAATCTCGGGGCGAGTTGTTGTGCAGTTCACGCTACATGAGTTTTGATTGCCGAGCAAATAGCGAGTTGCTTCCAAGCTGGCATATCCAGTGGCGACTAGTTGCCGAGGCAAAATCAGGGCTTAAGTCATGTAGTGTGGAACATGGAGTGTAGAACTAAAGTAGGAGACAGATTGTTTTTTCAAAGCCTAACACCTACAGCAAAAAAAGTGTGCTGTAAACTCAAAGAACCAATAAAATCCAAGACTTTAAGTGGTTCAGAAGAAAGCTACAAAAGAAAGTCTGTTCAAACAATGAGCTGTGGATTAAGGGCGACAGCACTAGAGAGATGACAATGGGAAAAGAAAGATCAAACATAGATGATTGTTCCCTCTGCAAGTCAAACTAGATGCTGCCAAGATGAAAAAAAAATACCAGAGCACATTCATTTCACTAAACTGCATGCTGGACTTTCTCCATTCTCACATCCATCCATTGACCAAAGTAATACCATCAAAATTCCGAATCATTTGTTCAGTAAGTGCATTATTTAACCCCATACTCCACCTTTAAATGCTTTCTGCAACATACACTATATGAACAAAAATATGGACGCTCTGTCTAATTTCCTGTTCTAGCATGACTGTGCCACACTTTTTTGAGCATTGATTGGAAGCCAGACCTCAAATTCGTAAGTCTGAAATCAAGAACCCTAATCGAACCCTAACCAGGATGAAATAGATGAAAATGGGGAAAAATGAATGAAAATTCTCTTTTTCCTCCTTCACACATCGATGCGGTGTTCCAGGGGTGGATGAGGAGCGGTCTGGGACCAGAATTAGTATAAGGATAGGGTGTTCATGGCCTTTGAACAAATAGTGAAGGACTTTAATATATCCCACCTACATTTCAAGAAACCATCCCGTATTTTCCCTCATCCCCACCAAGTAGCTGGATAGATGAGTGGTTGGATTAAGGATCCATATCAAAATGTAGTGAAGAGTAGATTATCCTAAAATGTTCAATAATTGCTTTCCCATCACTTAAACACATTACTGCTGGATGGACTTGGGTTACGAAATCTTAATCTTAATAAGGAACATCCATTCAACATCTATCTGTATCAGACATGGTCTATTCCAGTTTAAAGTATTTCACATGTTTCCTCTGTCTAAGAGCAGATTTGACCTAAATGTATCCAGAGGTTGACCCTTCTTGTTCTCTATGCCATCAGTCAGCTAACCTTTATCACATGTTCTGGTCATGCTCATGGCTGGTACAATTATCTTCCTCTATTTTTGAGACTTTTCCCCTATATGTGCAACATGAAATTTATCCCCGGCCTAGAAACATCTATTTTTGGTGTAGTACCAGCAGAGGTGGTGGTGTCAACTGCCCAGTCAAGTCTTTAAGAGAAAGATGGCTTGTTTTTTAAACCTACACACATACACATGTCTGCAAAGATTGAGTCTTTTTTCTTAAAATGCTACTAATATGCTGTTAGGAAAGACTTCCTGTATTATTCAGTTATGCATCTGGGTGTCTTGTTCAGACCCAACAATGGAGCCAGCCTTTCTGATTAGTTTGTTAATCCTGTTAGTTAATTATGATACACCCTAGAACCCTTGTAAAATTGAGCTTAAGTTCTGAACTCCAGAACCGGGCAGAGTTAAATATAGTCTGCACTCACGGAAACAGATCAGAGCTGAAGATCATGGTCGAGACAATTTCATGAGCCAGATATTCACTTCCAGGTAACAGCCAGGACAGCAGAGCCAAGGCCACTTGATGAAACATGGAAGCATGTTTCTTTATCTCGGCTTCAACAGGAACCTAAACACATTGAAGCCATAAAAGAACATTTCAAGTCATTATCCTATTATAATATACAAAACAAACTTAAATGAAACAGTTTATCCAGTGTTTGGTTATTATGTCACAGCAAAATTCTTTTTCTTGGAATATCTAAAAGAAAATGTAATACTTTAAAGTTAAATATCGCTGCGAAAAAAAGACCAAAGAAGGCTGGTGTGTCTCATCATTGTGTATCATAATGGATGAAAATGAGCTCTGACCCAACTCACAAGTATCACTACAGTGGTTTAAACTACATACATGTGAACATTAGAACATGTGATCAGGAATATATCAAATGTTAGACTGATGGAAGTTACTTTAAGTACACAGGTTAAATGCAGCCAATACTGCTCACTGGAGCTTCTCTTCTTCAATCTGAGACGTTTGAAGTAGTATCAGTATCAAATTAGTATCAGTGCATTGTTCCATCAGATATATAATCCACTTTCCTTTTCGAGGCTTTTTCCATGTTCAACTGTGTTTGTCCTCCTTATTAATGAAACCATTTTAAGCACTCAAAGGTCCTGGGCTTTCAATAAATTGTTGGTCTGTTCTTTAAGCAGCACATATTTTTCCAGATTGTTCAAATTATTTGAATCCTGAAACTCATAGATTACTCGAAATCACTTAGCTGTAGGAACAGCATTTCACAATGTATGATTCTGAGTAATCTATGAGTTTCAGGATTCAAAAGATTTGAAGACTCTATGCTGCATAAATACCAAGGCCAAAAATATATTGCAAGCCATGTAATAAGTAATAAACTATATCAAAAAGAACTTTGCATTTAAAGATGTGTTGACAAACTAAATTTAGAAAAGATCCAGAGTAAGAAAGTTGGAGCCATATATGCATACAGATTTCTCTTGGCTCAAGTTAATCTAAAAGAAAAAGTGGAAATGTCTGCTGTGGTCTGATGAGTTTGATGTCCAGATTGTTTTTTAATCTTCTTTTGTGCTGTGACTTCTGAGAGTAAAAGGACCATTCTGGGTGAACTGTGAAATAAAAAAAGAAGAATTGAGAAAACTGTACCAGTCGGTGAGCCAGCCTGAGGATCAGATAGAGAAGGTGGTGCTCATGGCGCAAAAGCCAGGCACTGATGTGAGAGACAGAGGGCATCGCACCAACTAATGATTTCAGGTATGTCAACACAGAGTCTTTGGTTATGAGGGCGCCAAACTGCCATTAAAGAGAAACAGATCTGTTATGAGTGAGAACAGACTTGCAGAATAGACAGACAACTTAAATAGAACAAAGGTACTTGACAATATGTACAAAAAATAAATTTAAGTTAGTTTAAGTCAGGGTACAGGGCACTATAGATGGGAAAGACTGGACTAATAGGCATTTATGTTGGTGAGGCTTTCACACTACACAACTGATCAGTGACCAGAGGTTTCACACTACACGATCCATCAACACCTGGAATCGCAGGCGAGCTGCTCTTTTTTCCCCCGAAAACAAACGTGAGAATACCACAGGCAAAATATGCATGTTAACAAGCAGTGAGCGATCAAAGTGTGTGAGCTGATGTGCAGAGTAAAATCCAGGAGAACAATAAATGAATCTGAGAGCATCTGGATGCATGACTTGTGATATGGAATGTGACCAGCATGTATTTGTATGTATTCTTTACATACAAAATACTGATAATACTGTTTTCACCGGTGTTTCACCTCACACCGTATCTATCGTTCTCATTGATTATTCATTCATCACTCCCTACCAGTCGGGCGACGCCTCTTGAAATATTCAGCAGTTTGAAAGTCTGATTTCGCTCTGTGAGCCGCTTGGGGCTCGCCGAATTCTGATCCCCAGCATTTCAAGGGGCAACTATGACACAGAGTTAAAATCAGGGCTAAAGTCATGTAGTGGGAACTACCAATGCTGAATAAGGACCATGGTTGGACAAAAGGGACAGTACAAAAAGTGGAGGAGAGTAAATATCAGAGCACACCTGGCACACAAATACAGAGAAGTGTGTGTTAATTACATTACTGCTACAATGTCTTATATTTGATTAGTATTCAGAATTTACTTTTCAAAACAAACCTACTTTTTTGGTGAGGCCTCGGTGGATAGTGGTGATGATGTCCACTAGATAAAACAGAGCAGTAGACAGAGCGAGAGGAGAGTCGGATCCCACCAGGCTGGGAGTCTTAATTCTTGAGCAGCCCAAACACGGCAGACTAGGAACAATGTCCAAGCCCGAAGCTCCTAATACAGGCTTACATATTACTGAGCTTGACCTGTAAGAAAGAGCTTCAATCAGGTACAGATATAAAATATCCACATAAAAATACAGCAGTAGAAGAAATACAACTGAGTAATTGCAGCAAATGCAAAAGTATAATTAAAAAAATGGACCACTGTAAGCAGTAATTATTCCTTTTTCTGGATCTTGTATCTTAAGGAGTCATCGACGTCTTAAATGACAAATTCCTCGCACTTAAATGGAATAATTTTAAACCAAAAAGTGAGCGTGACTCTTATTTGTATCCTAAGAGCATTTTGGCTGAAGGGTTATTGGAAAGTGCCTATTTACACCAAAGTGATGAAATGTCTGCTTGTACAACTAAATGGGTTTGGACCAATAAAATAGATAATAATGCCAAAAAGCTGCTTTTAAACTGAACCAACTGTCAAGAGTCTCTTCCGCCTACTGTAGCTTTTAGGGACTAATCATCCTATAATTGTCTTTACACAGGTTAGGCTTTTTATATTTTATTTAATTTTGGTGCATTTAAAACCACTTGGAGCATCAAGCCAAACATGGCAGAATGTTCAAACACGAAGCTCCTTATCCATGCTTGAATATTTCTGAGCTTGTCCTGTAGAACCGTCAACAAATAGTCTGAAGGTTGAGAGTGAGAAAGAAACAATTGCTTAGTTTATGTTTGCCTATATTTTTTAAACCGGCACGGTGACTTAGTGGGTAGCACTGTCGCCTCACAGCAAGAAGATCCTGGGTTCGATCCCCGGTTGGGGCGATCTCGGTCCTTTCTGTGCTGAGTTTGCATGTTCTCCGCTTGGGTTTCCTCGGGGTGCTCCGGTTTCCTCCCACAGTCGGTGCTATGCTACCAGGTTAATTGGAGACACTGAATCGTCCTGTAGGTTTACCCAGCCGTGTAACTGGAAACAGCTGCACGCCGGTCCTAAGCCCGGATAAATGGGGAGGGGTGGAGAAAGCAATGCCGAACTATCATTGCCGAAATACTTCATGGATTGATGATCCACCAAGTGACCGAGAGTCGGCTGCGACTAAACGGATAATAATCATCATCATCATCATCATCATATTCTTTAGACCATAAAATTCCATGAATAAAGTAGTTGACAAATGAGTCAGACAGAGAGAAATAAGAAAAGTTTTATTTTATGATATACCAGTGCCAACATGCTAATTTTGGGACATGCACCTTAAGCATAGATCTTAACCCATCATTGGATCTGGCTCAATTACATAATTGCAAATATGTCCTTTGGCAGGGTTTGTCGGGTCACAAACCAAAAACAATTGGACGCAGAAAAAATAATGATGAAATTAATGAACTATAACAGACACGGATGTGAAATAAACGTGTACATGAACACTTGGGGAAAAAGTTCCTGTAATATGGTATTCACAAAAAAGAGAAGCTGACCAAACTGTACAAAGTCAAATAACAAAAAAATCCTTACCTGAGTGCTTCTATCGTGCTGTGCATGACATGATGTGACATGAGAGGGAGAAGCACATCAGTGGTCAGGGCTTCTAGTTCCTCAAGACACTGCACAGGCTGGAATGAGCCCTGTTAAAGCAAACAGCAGCACAGTTCAGATGACTAGTTTTTTATTTCTAGTATAATCAATTCATGTCATTTATTTTTAAAACTGTTTGAGGTCAGCAATAATGACATCTGGGCATTAAAGAATGGATCAGCTACTGGATCTGAGTTGCACAGCAGCAAAATACCAGGTAGGCCACTGCTTGTACTCTGGAAGATATTTCTTACTGCTGCTGCAGTTGTAGCCTCTGCTGGCTGCCGATGATGCTGGCACAGAGACACTGAAGAAAGCAGTGAATGATTCTTTGTATGTGATACTGATCCCTGTGTGAACCTGCCTCTGCAATTACACACTGGTCAGGGTAGAGGTCTGCAGCAGTACAGCAGATGCAACTGGGCAATTGCAAAAGACTGAACTGGAAAAAGGGGCATCCATCCCATCCCTCCATCCAATCCCTCCCATCCCTCCATTCCATCCCTCCATTCCCCTATCCCCCTATCCATCTATCTGTCCATCTATCCCCCTATTTATCCCCTATCCATCTCTCTCTCTCTATCTATCTATCCATCTATCTATATATCTATATACACACACTTGGTTTTTTTTTTTATTATTTATTTATTATAAATGGACCAGTCCCTACTAACCTGCAAGCATTAATTACTCAATGACATGCATTAACATGTTTCTTTTTACTGGCACTTGCACTAAGTGGAATAAACACTCCCTGGCTGTCCAAACAAGTGTCTTCAATAACAGAAGACTCTCCTAATCTTCCAAACTACCTGGCACTGAAATTCTATAAATTAAAAGTGGAAAGTGATCGTTACTCTTTTTTGCATCCTAACATCATTTTAAGATTAATGGTTCTTTGACAGTGCCTCTTTATACTAGAGTGATGAACTGTGTGCTAAATGGATCACCTGTACAATTATTTGGGATTGTACCAGCTAATCGTTCATTACGCAAAAAAGCTGAATTTGGGCTGAAACTTAGCAGTGTGTGACCAATTCAGTCAAGTTATTTCTTTTAACTTTTAGGAACTGTTTAATTCATTTGTATTTGTTAGATTTTAAGTGAACTTGTCATGCCTGTTGCATCATATTAGTAAATGTATTTACTAAAAATGTAAATTGTAAGTTAATGATGTAAAAGTACTGAGGAACCTTAATGTGATTATATTAAACAGTCACATTGGTGTTCTGTACTACATAGACATTCTGTACACACATCCCTCATATATGAGTCACAGAAACACTCTTTCACTTTCTAAGTTTTAAGCAATACCTAGATGCATATTCTCACTCACCATGATAGTTCTACTGGTCAATTTTAAACAATAAGACCAGACATTTGGTATTCCAGATTCTGAAATGTTACACTGAGGTCTGTTAAATGTGAATCGTGTAAAATTGCTACTGAAAGAAAACCAGTAATGTAGACATTCTGGAATGGTATTGTAGTCCTGGAAATGAACCGCCCAGCTATGACAGTCCATTCTCAACATGACAAGAAAATTCCTACTGGATTAATAAGGTAAACCAAATGTCTTCTTTGTCATTAACTTGTTTGCCAACAGGTTGAAGAAAGCGACCAATTTGCCCAAGTTTAAATCTGTCCAAATGGCCATTACTGACTGGCTTACTGACTTACTGACTTAATTACTTAATTACTTACTTACTTACTTATTAGGATTTTAATGTCTTGTTTCCCCACACTTTGATTACATTATTGATTGTGGTAATTACTTGTTACACAGGATTCATCAGGTCAGAAGTTTATTGTCAAACACAGTTATGGACAATTTTGTATCTCCATTTTACCTCATTTGGACTGTGGGAGGAAACTTAAGCCCCCGAAGGAAACTCACGCAGTAAGGACCTGGATCATGAATCGAACTCTGGAGATTCTTGCTGTTAGGTGACATGGCAACCCACTGGGCCACCGTGTTGTCATGATGGTGAGCAAGGTATTTAAATCAAACTTTTATATTTGTGTGTGTATAGTTGTTTACGTGTATATCCGTGTGTGTTTGAGGTAAAATGCTTACTTGCACTTTCAGCTGTGAATAATAAGCACCAGTGTAGATCAAGTAAGACGGCAGCAGGCACAGGGCGGTCGGCCTTAACCGCGGATCATCCAGTTCTCTCACACAGCCTTTCAGTAAGCCAATCAGAGTGGGCTGCAGGCCCGTCACATGACCCCAGGTAACTGGAGGCGGAGGACGACACTCTGCACCCTGAGAGCTGTCAAGAGAAATTATATTTTAATCAAGATAGGTTCTTGTGTGTAAATAAATTATAGGTTATGTTATCTTACCTGATCATACTGCTTTGTAACTCCTGATGGCAGCCAGCAGTGTGTGTCACCTGAGTGAGCAGCACCAGCAGGGCCTGTATTCTGCGGAGCTCCAGGACAAGCTGAGATTCAGAGGTGGCGTGGGGTTTATGTGCAGTCTGCAGAGTCTTTACCAGCACTGGGTACAGGTCTCTGAATACAGACAGCGAGAAATTGAAAAACATTAAAGATTATTTTTACCAGTTTATTACCTCGATGAAGCGGGACTAGACATAGCGTAACAAGCTTTTAATCAGTTGTATTTATTTATGTAATGGGATTCTGTTACACTCCTAATTATATTCATGACAGGACAGGTAGTCCTTAATGTCAAACACATTCATAGACAATGAAGTAGCTCTAGTTAATCTGACTGCATGCCTGTTGCCTGTGAAAACCAGAGCTCCCTGAGGAAACCCACAAAGTTTTACTAA
>JAYDZG010000011.1:6838849-6852420 GCA_034509265.1 Microcambeva bendego
CAAACTTTATAAACATATTTAGCCACCTGCTGCTTATGTTCTTATTATCATATAGAACATTAGACAGTGTTAACATTACATACTGTTACAAAACCCGTCCAAACTAGGGATTATGGCTAGGGATTAACTTTCTTTCAGATCTACTTACAGATAATGAATTATAATGAGTCAATTAACTTAAAAAGCACAGATTGGAGAAGGAAGCATTATCCCCCTCCCAGTGTGTTAGAATGGGATCTCCCATGGCGGGATCCCCAGTGCTCTGGCTGCTTTCCCAGCATAGCTGTGCAACCCGTTAATAGAGCAGAACACAGCTCTTCCTTTTCATCCCATTTAACTCAGAAAATTACACTTTCTGAGGTCTAGAAGACGAGCCGACTGAAATGTCAGGTCAGGATGCTGTCACCAGACAGTGAAGCTGTTAGGACTGCAGTGGATAGAGAGTTGGACAGGACCAACAGTGCAGCAGACACAGAGGACGGTGTGGATGCAGGACAGGAGGTGAGACCGTTCATTACAGAATGAACTAACAGCGGAAGTGAGCTTTCTCTTTATTTGTGTATTTATTTTTTGAAGGACATATTAAAACATTTAAAAAACAATGTTCATTAGAAATAAACTTTTACGTGTGATTTGTTCGTCGTTTGCAGTGATGACATTAACTGGGATATTAAATGCTCCAGCCTGCTCTGTTCTCGATGAAAATAAACGGCAGCATGTTATTGATTGTCATTGATCCCGAAGCCTATTTTTATCTATTGCAGCACTCCCTGTCATATAATCTAATACTGCAGATCAGAATGACAATTAAAAAAACTTAAATTGTAGGTTCTAGAAAAAATAAGACTACATTTTTAATCTTGTGGTTAGCTGAGGTCAATTACGTAAAGCCATTCCATGTATGTACTGTTTTTACCTATACAAATTTGGACGAGAGACATGTCACAGTGTTAGAGCTTCATAAAGCCAGGTTTGATCCCTGTCTCTAGTAATTGTCTGTGTAAAGTGAATTAAGGTGTGAGTACAAAAGAATAAGCCCATGAGGAATGTCCGGGGACTGGCATCCATTCCAGCGTGTGTACCAGCATTGTACTCATTGTTCCCGGGATTGGATCATGACCTACCGTGACCTGAAGTCAAGGCCCTATCCAAACTATATAAGTGATATAAAAGGATGAACAAGCATATAGTAGTAATAACTAGTAGATTTGCAGAGAATGTTAGAATCAGTCAAATTTTACATCGAAAGGGAAACTCCCATCCCAACTCTCAGGTAGATTTGGTTCTCCCTCCCATATTTTACTGTCTATGACACCCTATTAGAGGATTATGCCCTGATAAGTGTGTGATCACATTTATTGGTGATGCTCTTTACTCTGGACAGCCCCGATTAAGGTTGAGGAGTTGCTAAAGATAAAAATGGTGCTCAGGTGCACCTGGTAACATGGTTGCTGCACAACAACATGAGTTTTAAAAGCATGAGTTTGATGATTACCTATGATCACACGTATTTACTCATTTCTGTCCCTAGACGTAAATAAATAGTTTAATGTGTGTAATGGACACTTAAGAGTAATAGCTTTAACAGTAAACCGATATATGTCCTGGGTATTTGTGTACATAAGGTTCTAATTATTTGATTTTGATTTAGTGATATTTGCCAGGCATCATTTGTATGTTTGACATTCTGCCAACAGTGACCCAGAAATTTAGGCATGTGAATGCGGTTATAACTCATTATTACTCCTGCTAACCGACTGTTCAATTTGATCTACCACTCAGAACCAAAGATTGGCATAAAAGATATTGTCTGTACAAACCTTTGAAATGTTGAAGACCCACCTATTAACTCAGATACACTTACTTACACATTTTTATCAAATAAAACACATCTACATGTTTAATAGATTTGGTTTCTTAAGTAAAACTGTCTTCTTGATCTAGAATAAGGATATTTACAGTGGACTTCTGTAATGTACTCTGGATAAGAGTGTCTGCTAAATGCTAGAAATCTAAATTTAATGTAAATCTGATTACGGCTTTTAGGTAGGTCATGAAGTTAAAGCATGCTTTTGAAAGGTGGAAGGAAACAGAAGTACATCATGTCCACTCATCCACTCAGAGCAGTAGAATTAATATAGTATTTCCCACAGTGGCCATTTGACATACTGTCTTATAGCAACGGTAAATCATTCTGTTTCATGTAGCATCTTCATTATTGATGATATCCAGCTTTGAGGCGCTCTTAAAAGCCTGTCTGTCCTTATAAATAAATATCAAAATGCATGTTAATGGCTTTATCTTGAACAATTCTACTCTATCTACAGAATATGTGAAGTAGACACTGGATGTGGTTAAATCCATTAAGATACTGAATGGATGTTTTTGCAGTATGGATAGTCTCTGGTTGATTAATTGGATAGTCTCTGGTTGATAAAAAGTTTTAGGTTAACTATGCAGAGAATAATAGGATGCACAGAAATAAAAACATCACAAAGTGGCAGGCTACTGTCTGTGACAATTTAGTTTTCTAAAAAGAAAAAAAAGTAAATCAGGGGAAGCCAAGGCCAGTAAAACATAAGCAGCTCCCCGTTGCATTGTGCCCAGTATGGGTCCAAATGTGAGGCCTGCACCAGTGTTGGATGAAAAATCCCACAACAGAAAAAGATAGTGATCTGGCATCATGCGGTAGTAGAAAAACAGACCAGAAAAGGTCCAGCCCCATGGTTTCAGAAAAAGCAGGTTGCCAACTTTGTCATAGAGAAACTTACATTCAATCATGTCTAAAAAGTAAAGAAAAATTCTGTGGGTGGCACGGTGGCTTAGTGGGTAGCACGGTCACCTCTCAGCGAGAAGGTCCTGGGTTCGATCCCCGGGTGGGGGCAATCTAGGTCCTTTTTGTGTGGAGTTTGCATGTTCTCCCCGTGTCCACATGGCTGTCCTCCAGATACTCCAGTTTCCTCCCACAGTCCAAAGACATGGCATCAGGTTGATTGAAAACACTGAATTGTCCTGTAGGTACCTGTGATGGACTGGCGCCCCATCCAGGGTGTTACCATGTGCCTTGTGCCCGTTGAAGTGCTGGGATAGGCTCCAGCACCCCCTCCCCGACCCTAATTAGGATAAGAAGCTGGAGGATGAAACATGGCTGTGACTAATCATGCAAGCAAATCAAATCAAATCCAATTCTCAGCCAAGGTTTCCCAAGGCCCTTAAGCTCAGTGGTTTAGATTGCATACTGTCACAGTATTGTAAGTTGCTTTGGATAAAAGTGCCTGCTAAATGCTGAAAATGTAATTGTCAAAAATGTAAACGTAAATAAAGGTGTTACCTGTCAGCATTCCTGTAGACCCAAATCAGTACATATATAGATGAAGTGACTGCAGATATAAGTTAAACTTACCATAAACTATGTAGTGTACGTCCTAGGCTATGCAATTTCTGTGTCAAACAACATTATTTTACAGGCCTTTCAGATTAATGGACTTGAGAGCCTGAAGGGTCTATTACAATCTATTTCCTCCTGATGATGTGAGTTTTCAGAGAGATCGATTCCCTGTCTTGCAGCTGATTTCAATTTACAGCACATCACTAGCATAAAGTAGTACTCTGAATAATGCACCTTCTGCATCCTCTCTCCCTCTCTTCTGTGTCTCCAGCAAAGGCCAGTGAAGCAGTCCTTAAGCTCTTCTGTGTGTCGGGAGACACACTGGCGCTGCCTCCTACTGTCCCTGCTCATGTACAGTTGCCTGGGTGCCGTGGCCTGGTGCCAGTTCACCCGTGTCACCAAGCTGAGTTTTGGTTCATCCTCTCTAACGGCCTCTGTTGACTCATTGCAAGGTGGAGGCGCGCACTCCATGATCTACCATGACAGTCCCTGCGCTGATGGCTATGTCTACATCCCTCTTGCTTTTCTACTTATGCTCTATGCCGTCTACTTGATGGAGTGCTGGCACTGTCGTGTCCGCAGTGAGCTACAGTACAAGGCCAATGTGGACAGCGTCTATGAAAGAGTGTTGCGCATGCGCCAGGCTCGTCCGTGCGTGTGGTGGAAAGCCATTGGCTACCACTTTGTCCGGAGGACCAGGCAAGTCACACGCTATCGCAATGGAGATGCCTACACCACAACACAAGTATACCATGAGAGGGTCAACACACATGTGGTGGAAGGAGAGTTTGATTACAGCCACTATGGAATTAAAGATGTCTCACGGAACTTGTGTGGATTGGAGGGTCACATGGCGACAAGGCTACGCTTTACTAAGTGCTTCAGCTTTGCAGGATCAGAACCCGAGAATGACTATCTTAACCAACGAGCCCGGTTTTTCTCAGAGATTGAGGGCCTGGATGACTACATGGAAGCAAGGGAAGGCATGAAGCTCAAGAATATTGATTTTAGAGAGCATCTTATAGCTTATGTGGATCCTGACCAGCTGCCTTGGTACTCCTCACAGGTGTCATTCTGGTTGGCTGCTTTCCTTATGCTGTCCTGGCCATTGCGGGTATGGATAGAGTATCGGACGGCCTACGTGCACTACCAGGTAGAAAAGCTCTTTGGTCTGGAGTATAGTAGCAGCAGTCCATCTCCAGAGGAAGTTGCTCCTGTGAGAAATAGCTGGTGCAGTATCCCAAGAGGAGACACGATAGACAGCACAGAGCTGGAATGGCACATTCGCTCTAACCGGCAACTCATTCCGAGCTACTCCGAAGTCATGCTGATGAGCCTGGGGAACTCTAGAGCAGGTCAAGATGACAGCAGGTCCTCAAACTGTTTACTGGTAGATAACCACCAGAACCGGAGCTATGGCACAGTAGAACAAGACTGTGATCGCTGCTGCCAAATTGAACGAACAAGAGATACCACCCTTAGCTCAAGTTGTTCTTCTATCTTCTCCCGTCATACCTTACAGTCTTGTGTGTCACTGGACACATCACGGTTCTCACTGTGTCGCATGTATGGGTCAAGGCACACAGTGGGATTATGGAGGAGCCATAGCAGCACATTGACTGAGCGTTGCTGCCCGGATGAGCATTGTTGCAGGTCATATTCCAGTCAGCTTTCCCTTAACAATAGCCCACCCAACTACCAGGATGCCCGCTTCTTCCCGGTACTTATTGTGCACAGGTCAGAGGGCTGTGCGGAACCAGCTGAGGTGAGGAGATACTCTGTCTGGAGGGGTTCCAGCTGTTTGGAGACTTCTCTTTAAAATTGCATGCATTCTGACTTCAGAAAAGCATTTTGATTTTTACATGTAATTCCTTGGTCAGAAAAAGAACTGGAAGCTATAATGACCTTGGTCATCTATTTAATTAAAATATACTTTATTTATGCATATAAATAACAAAACAGTTTTGTACCAAAAGATAAAAAATACACATTTCTGGAAATGATGGGTCATTTTGTAAAACATCATAAAATCTACAATTCTAAGTGATTTGGTAATTATCAAATGTACAACAATTTAAACTGTTTTACTGTAATTATAGACAAATTTAGACCCGTTTTACAAAGGTTGTTCTGCCTGTTCTTGCATGATACAAGATTTCAGCTGCTTTCAGGCCATGGCCACAATTATCCCATTTTCTTCAATAGAAGACAGATGCATTCATCTATTAAACCTCATTGTTATAGTGAATGCCATGGACTTCCTGAGAAAATATATAGATTTATTTGCAAATCATTTGGTGGACCCTCCTTTTATACACAATTGCGATACCCTCACCTGTTACCAATTAAACTAGAATATTTAAAACATCTAAATAAAACAATCTGTGCTGCAGCCTTCAAATTTATACCATACCATGAAATTTTATTATTATTATTATTAGTAGTAGTATTAGTATTATTATTACACATTGTCCCAATGTTTATGTTAATGGGGTTTAAATATTAATGCTGCCTTAAACGTCTTTTTAAAAGCCTAAAAGGTAAAAAAAAAAGAACTTTATACTTATATGTAGCCTATAAGGCATATAATAAAATATGACAGAAAAACGTAATATACTTAAAAGAAGTAAAAGTAAACTGAGAATGCTAATGTTGTATCTGAATTTAACAGCTTTGAAACAAGAAAACAAATTGAGACCTTCTTAAATGCCATCCAACAAACACTTGAATGAACATGACTACTGAAGAACACTCCATTGTGCTGATCAGTTCAATGTTGTTTGTTAATGCCATTATTATTATTTTCCTTCAACCGATATTGAGCAAGTCACATTTTTTCATCTGGATTACTTTGTTTTCTCGTTTGAGTTAAAAAGAAACATAGCAGTTCAACTAGAGCAGTGTTACCAGTTATATTAAAACTGAATACTGTGCTTGACTAGGTAGGTTGGTCATTACGAACAGTTATATGTGCTTAGTAACTCAACAAAAAGTTGCATGTCAGCATGGCAAACTACATCTTAAAAGTTTTTCTTTTTATATGTGATGTCAGTCCCACTTCATATTGTGTCTCATGGTAGCATTTCATCAGTGTTCAAGTCTTTGAATTTGCCATTCTGTTATTATCCCATTTTGAAATTGACTGCTCAACAAACACAATTGAAAATGTATAAGGAAGGAAGAAATATGGTGCCTAGACAAATTAAATATTGCTATACTGGCTATGACTGTTTTTTAAAGAATACACAGAATAAAATTTATAAGACGCTCTTAATATTCATTGTCTTCTTTTTCTCCACAAAACAGTTACAACATGCACAAATTGTATTCTAATATTTTTTCTACGAACACCATGTGGGTGATTTTCTGAATATTATATTGTAATTACATAAAATGTTTCATTAAGATTTCTTCCAGGTTTTTTTTATTTAAATAGAATAGTATGTAGTGTGATCACCTTCATTTCAAAGTACCATTTGTCTCTGTCTTATAGTTGTTTTAATGTCTGTAGATCTGTGTCTCAATGCCCACACATTCTTTACATAGCTTACTACACAGTGTATTCGACATAGTAGCTTAAATATCACTATTTAGTATGTGGGATGTTATTTGGAACACTGCAGGTGTCCCTAGTCAAATTACTTTACTGAGCCTGGACAGATGACCGTGAAACAAGACAAAACAATTGTATAGTAGTTAAAAGTATTCAGAATCTGTACATATGACATATGAAACTGTAACTTTTTATAAGTGTTGTTTTACGTCGCAACTGTAAAGTCAGTTTTATATTGAACTCGAATTTTAGGCGAATGTCCATATAAAACGATTCTTCCCATGGTGGCATTGCAAACGTTGAGTTTGTTATAAAGTAGAGATGTAAAAACAATTATTTGTTGTGGGGTGTATTAAGGCTTTTTATTCCCGGTGTGAAAGACGTATTTTGAACGTGATGTGACATTGGACGCCGCGTGCGTCGAGTTGCTATGGTGATAGTTATTCGCGAGCTGGAAATCCGTGCGCTAACTAGTTTTGTTGTTAATTTAAATATGTTATTTAAAATCATTACAATATGCGCAATATTAAAACATCAGTGATAGGGTTGCATGTATAGTCCATTGGTGCTTTTAGAGGTTGGGAGCTGAACTGTCATTCGAAGTTTGATGGTGGGGTTTGGTGTAAACATCAGGTGAGAAGGTTTTGCACACTTGCTGTGTGACTGCTCAGTGGCTAGTATTATATGAACTCCATGTTTATGATAATAATAACAATGATAATAATCATTGAAATGTCTAGGTGTTTGTGTTAAAAATCCTGTATAACTGGAACTTGATTTTGGAAAAAATCAACACACACACCTGTTCATCCAACCAATCACCTGCCAGGTAAAGTGAATAACATCTATAATTTCAGTAGTTCGTGTCAGGTCTAGGGTTATTAGGCAGCAAGTACACCATCTTGCATAGATATTTGGGCTAGTTTAAGATAGGTTAGTTAATGGCAAGACTAATGAACAGGTCCAAAACGGGTCTTAGAAAGGTGTTGGAAGTATGAGGTACTACCTACCCAAAGTAGTCTAAGGAAGGGTTGGGGTGTGCAAGGCTCAATGATGTGTGTTGGCAGCTAAGGTTGGCTCATGGTCCAAGTTTATGCTGGGTATGATAGAAAGGAGTCAGAACACAGTGCATCAGAGCTAGTTGTATATTGGCCTTAGCAGCTGTTTAGATTGTCCAACTTGTACCTCTGTTCACCGGGGGAAAATCCCAGAATCGTCAGGTGAGCATCGGACCGGTGAGCAATAGAAGAAGTTGGCCTGGTCTGATGAACCACGGTTTCATTTACATTATGTAGATGTCTGGGTTGTGCATGTTGAGCATTTGGAGAAAAGACTGCACTTAAAAACACTCTGGGTAGAAGGCCATGCTGCTTTGGGTTGGGAAATCCAGCCAGCAGAGGTTACATATGCAATCACAATGAAGAACATGATTGACTTTCCTCCCTCAGACATAGCCACTTGTGTTTATGGTACACCCAGTGAGGTTTTAAATCATTCAATTAGTAAAAACCTGAAACATAAAATAATGAACTTTTCAAGACTGCTTTGACATACGTGTCATTTACAGGTGTATGAGAACATGTCATACCAGAGCCAATGAAAAGGGATGTGTAATTCCCTCTTGGCTTATATGTTTAGGACATAATTTATCTCTCCTTATATATTTAACCCTATAATCTCTTCCTGATCTCTAGACAGTGAGGCTAAAAACACCCAATACATAATTTAAATAGGAGAATGGACCCTACTCACAGGGGGCAACGGCTCTACAAGCAGCTGCTCACCAATGTTTCTGAGGGCCTAACTTTCTCTGAAGACGTCCTGTGGGAAATGGGGCCAGATGGCATCCCATTCAGTAAATCTGACTTCAGCAAACTTTTTTGCGCAGTTGGTCCTTTGGCACCAAGTTCCCACTCTAAATCCAGGAAGCAAGGTAAAAGAAAACCATTCCATGCTCATCCTGACCGAGTCTTCATGATGCCTCAAACACCCGCTCTGCCACCATTACAAAGTGCACATCATCATTCAGTGACCAGCAAGGAGTCTTTGTTTACAATTCCTGTCTGCGGTAAATCAAAATTAATTAAAAGAACTGGGTTGAAAGAAGTCCGAAATGTGCACAGTTACATCAAAGGCGGAACAACAGAGGGGCGAAAAGAGGACATCAAGCATCAGTTGATTGTTGATGTGCACTTGACAAGACAGTGTCAGAATACGATGGAGTTGAAATCACTGCAAAGTGACTGCTTGGGGCAGTATGGGGCAGTTAAAGCGACCAGTCTGGTAAATGATGAGAACATGTACAGCAGCAAATTTGGCATTTATAATGCTTCCAAATCCAGCCCAGAACCCAGAGCACTACAGAACAGTCAAAAGGAAAGTTTTCTACCTGTTTATGATAAGTGAGTAAATAGAAAATGTTATGAAGAAACTATCAATAGTTATTTTTTTCTCAGATGGTGCACTGGTCTCATCCACAGTTCATCACCAGAGTTAAAGCTCTCAAGTGCTAAGGACCTAGCTGGGTGTCGAACAGGCAGTCTTTAGACCCCTAACCGGGTTTCCTTCTACACCTCTTTGAGTGGTAGATGGTTCAGAGGGCACAGCGTGACAGTATTTGTAACAAGGCTCACTGTCAAAATCTGTCCCTGGAAAGATGATGCCTGAATGCACAGGCAACTCCATTTTGACCTAATAACAATATAAATAATAAGCCACTTTTCTTTTGTTTAAATAGTGATCGTCTTTAAATAAATATGAATAAATCCCAGGTACTTACCTGATGCTTAAATTGGTCCATAGTTGCACTCATTGGCTATATCTCAACTTCTACATGACATGCTGGTGAATACTTTCGGCTATCTTATGCATCCTAGCGGCTAGGTGAATATAGAACAATAAAGTGCCTTCAATTAATCTGCATGTTTTTGGACTGTCAGAGGAAACCAGAGCACCCAGAGCAAGCAGAAAGGACCCAAACTTCTACACCTGGGGATTGAACTCAGGATCTTTTTTCTGAGGCAACAGCTAATAAGCATATATTTACCAAAAAAAAACTGCAATAAAACTAATCTAATAAAACTGTGGCTTACTACTGTACCTAAATTTTTGGATTTACGTTTGACAATTCATCCACTACAAGAGATTTATTTAACTGCTCACACAAAATTCTACTTTTTGGTGTTTCTTCCTATTCTTCCCCAAATCAGATAAATCACAGGGGGTTGTCAATCGTCCTCCTCAGGCAAACCCAATCCCCAGTCTCCAAAAATGCCTAGTCAGAGATTCACCACTCAGATTCAAATCCGGATCTCACTAGTGGTGGGCTAGTGTGATAGACCAGTGCACCACATCAGAAAGTCATAACACACTATTAAGCATTTGTGTATGTGACAGCGTAATCAAATTCCTTTCCTTTAGGGGTCAGGAGTACAAAGTTTCCTCTGTTTGTTCAGATGAGCAAAATGGGAAAAATCGAACTGCAGAAAGCCCAAAACTTACAGAGTCCCCCAAAAGGCTTTACCTTCAAAGTCATATGAGCAAACTTGCTGAAAACCATGTTTATGAGACAGATAACTCGAAAGTAGATCCATATACAGGTAAGTCCACTAAGCAACTCAGTATTTCCCTATTCTAAAAGACCCTTTTAGGTAATGATCAAATTGGACATGGTGTGATTTGTCTATTAAGAAAAAAACAAGAGCTGTAGAACAGTAGCTCAAATTACCAAAATGTACAAAATGTGGTTTGTATACCCATATAAATTATACTAACCAACTATATAGTGTTCAACATTAGAACATTTTAATTTTCTTTTTATTTAAGCATGTTGACCTATTTCTCCCAATTAAGTTAAGCCTAGTTGCTTTCCCACTGCTGGAGGTCCCTAATGCATTCAAGGAAGGTATATTGCTGCCCATTCCTCTTCCGAATGCTTACCAGTCCTGTATTTTTTTTTTTTTCATTAAGTAGACAATACTTAGTTGGTGGGTTCTGTGGGCACTGCCTATTGTGCCTGCTAGATGGCACCCAGCCGAACGGTAGCAGAGCTGGGCTGGCTGAATGTACCACATGGGCAGCCAACATTCCCACATTTTTAAATGAATATTATTTACAAATAAAAATGTTCTGTGCTTTGAACATTACATTGGCACACAGCCTCTAATATTCAGGGTTGCAATCACCAGCGTGAACCAGGATGGTGGTGGTGATCTGTGGTAAAGCATGAAACTGAAACAGAACATTTAAAGTTTTACTTTGGAAAACTATTATGAAAGAAGTGGCCATTATAAGATGATGAATTCTGAGCATGAGAGACAATGGCACTGCACTGTTTTAGAACTGGCAGCTTTAGAACCTGTTTACACCAGATTCTGGCCAAATCATTTGCATATTGAGACAATATATGTACATCAATAGTTTTCTGTTCCAAAAATCTGGTCAGGTAAGTCCATATCCACTTAGATTTTTTATTACTTGAAATTAAAGTCGATTTAGTCTTTCCATACATCATAAACATGAACTTTGTCTTTTTCCTAGCAAACATTGGTATGCATCTGCCCATCAAAGCTAATGTGACAGAGCTAGACTCCAAGACTCCTTCCAACAGTGGACAAGAAACAGATGTGCCTGAAAAGCCCATGCTAGACTTTTCTGCCCTTCGCTATGCAGTGGAGGGGTGGAGGAATGCCTACAAGATTAGTGAGTTCCTGTACTTGAGGCAGTATGTTCCCTGGATAAATCAATGCATTTAATCCAATCAGGCTTAGCATGGTTCACTTTCACATTGATTAACACATTCCCAGGATTCAGTGTCTTTACTATGCAGGGTAAATCCAGCTGTAGCCTAGCAGCTCAGGTACTGGATTAGTAATGAAGGTCACCGGTTCAAACTGCCAGGTTGCTGCTGAGGGTTAAGAGCAAGGCTCTTAACCCTCATTGCTTAAATTGTATACTGTAAATGTAATGTAAATTACTTTGAATAAAGGTGTCTGTTAAATACTGAAAATGTAAATGTTTACTAACAGAAGATTGCATCCATCTTGCAGAAACCTCCTGGCATAGTGTGACTACAGAGGGTTTGAAAATGGCTCTCGCTAACCAGCAATGCCAAGTGCGAATGGCAGCCATTGCTAAGTGTGCATCAATAGCGGTTGACAGACCACGAGCTCATCCAGATTCAGGTATAAACATTTGTCTGTCAGTTAATAATTGAGGTTTGTGGTTTTCGGGCTTCCTTGCAAATGCAGTAACATCCACTAATAACGTGTCTACAGAGTGAACCCCCATCTTTGCTTTCCTCCATCACACATTGTGTTGGTGGGCAGGAAAAAACGCTCAACCTGGCGTTTATGTTTAAACTGGTTGGCAGTAATCCATCCTAAGTGTGTAATCAATCGGAAGCTCCATTAATTGAACTTTCTTTGTTATTTTTTGTTGGCCAGAAGGGAGTTCGTGAAAAGGCAGCAGTGTTAAAATCCTTCATCCGACTATTATATCTCTGTACATATATGAAGAGTCTATAGATAATCATTTTCCTTCGGCTGCTCCCATTAGTGGTCATTACATCCAATCCACTGACTTTTAGGTAGTTTTTACTCCAGATACACTTCATGAAACAACCCTCCCGATTTATCCGGGTTTAAGACCAGTACTACAGTGCAATGCTTTATGGATCCTAGTGGCTAGGTATCTACAGGACAATTTGGTGTCTACAATGAATCATGGCATGTCTTTAGACTGTAAAGGAAACCAGAGCACCCATAGGAAACCCAGACAAACGCAAGGAGAACATGCAAACAGAAAGGACTTGGACCTCCCAACCTGCAGAGTGATCCCAGAACCTTCTTGCTGTGAAGCAACCTTCCACCCAAATATTTTGCAAAAATATGTAAAAATAATAATAAAATAATACATAAACACTGACCATCACTCTTTATGATTAGTTCAGTGTCTTCGCAACAGTGAGGTGGAGCCAGTACTTCAAAAACTGCTGCCATCTCTTCTGTCTGCTCTCAATGACCCCGATGAAAAAGTTCAGATGGCCGCAGCTATATGCCAGTATGCCATAGGTACACCTAATGACCGTGCACAGGACATTCTACTGAATGCTCTGCATAAGGGTAAGTACAGATGGTTGAACGCAAGACAACAAGAAACAGACATAATAATCAAAGAACCACAAAAATGGTCAAGTGTACTGTGATGCCAGTAGCAGTCCCTGTACCAAAATACTATTTTAAAATGAATACTAAAATAAGACATATTAAACTTAAAATTTATTAAACTATGCTTGACTTTGTTTTCTCAAACTCTGTAGGAACAGGAGCAGACAGCTGGGTAGCAGCACAGTGTCTGGTGATGGGAGGAAAGGTAGATCAGGATGTTCTGGAAAGATTACTTTCCCAGCACTTGCTAAGCAAATCTTTATCAGATCAAGAACAGGCAGCCGCTCTTCTATCCAACATCAGTACCAAGACAGTACGTGGTTTATCCCAATACGAGTTCTTCTGGGTCCACAGCTAAGCATAAAAACATCAAACAAAAACAAATGAACACCCAAAAACCCAAATCCAGTTTTAGTTTTCACTTTCAATCCAAAATCATCACTTTAACTTTAAACCCAATGTT
>JAYDZG010000011.1:6938588-6948612 GCA_034509265.1 Microcambeva bendego
CTCCTCACAGAAAAGACTTAGATCACCCCACCAAGAAAGTACGATCATGTTAATCTTCAATTAATCTCACTTGCAATTCTTTGGACTCTGTGAGAAAACTGGAGCTCCCAGGTCACTCACACTGTAACACACTGTAACACACACACACACACACACACACACACACACACACACACACACACACAGCATTGGCAGCAACTCCAGTAGACACATTTCTGCTTGGGCGACATGATCGTACTTTCTGGAGGAGTCTTCAAAAGTTTTGTAGGACACTGATAGGCAGAAAGAGAAGCACGAATACAGATAACATGGGTAAAAAAGAGCTCAGACTGCAATCAGGGATCCCCCCGCTGCAGAAGACTTCGCTTTAAAGGAAAAAAGCATATTAAAAACAAGGAAGGAGTCACATGGATATTTACTAAGACAACGTACCGGTAAGCAATTATTTTACATGTGTTTAAACAGTAAGCTGCATGATCAGTGGGTGACGGCTCTGGTCTGCAGGCCACACAGTCACACATTAAAACCTGATACATTTAAAAATGCACATGTAAAATTCAGTGTTTACCTGTAGATAAGCACTATATCAAACTACCTTAGCATTCTAAGTGACATGGATACATTTCCTGCATCTGATGGGAAGTGACCAATCAATGTGAGGACTGCAACAACTAGATGGATCCCAATAAACCCAAGAGGAAAAAGAAGTCCCTGGACTGAGCTAAAAAACCCTGTCTTATATCTGCCCGCCCCAAATCACTTTCATTAAGAGTCAACCACACCAATTGCACCCCTGTTGCGCATCTGAAACAGGCACTTGGCTATTACAGGGTGTAATCTTTATTTAATAGATTTAACATCCATATTCACTGCCTCTGTCTCCAGGGAGCACGCACGCGCACACGCCAGCGTGCACATTAACCCACGCCCACTCGTCCCCTGCTTTGCCACACATACACCTGACGCTCATGTTTGGGCTCAAAATTCAATTACCCACTTATTGATACTTCACAGGGATATTTAAGATGCAGACATGGAGAATGATTTCCCAGGGGAGCCACCACTTCCTCTTAATGTCCCAGTCGAGAGCTTGCCTCTTTTCTTACCCCTCCCTCCCGACACCAATGATTACACAGACACACGAACGCGTGCACACACACCCTGCCACAGCCTATCCATGTTCTTGAGGTTTCCTTATTAATAGGCAATCAGTCAAAATTCATTCATTAAAAACCTTAAAGGGTTTTGCATGGACACAATGATTAGCTGGGAAAGAAAATCCAATGAATTCCTAATGCAGTTATGAAAATGAGGTGTCATTTCCGATCTGTTGATGGAAGCAGCCGGGAGGATGGATGAGGAAAAGCGAGCTGCTTACGTTCCCTCGATTTCTTTGCTGAGCCAGTTAAGCTGCGGCCAGCGTCTGCTGTTCAGTCTGGACTGTGTTCTAGCTTTCTGGCTGACATCCGGCTTTGAAATTAAATGACCAAAGTGTACAAACAGCAAGAAAATAATTATTTTGACAACATAAAAAATAGTGAAAATATTAAGCATTGTGATTAAGCATGATTAAGTTATCTATACTATTTTATAAGTGAAGAGGCAGATCAACAGCCAGCTCTTATGAAAGATAAGATCACACCCAGACTCATTTCTGCCGTCAACACGATGCAGCATGGCGGCAATAAAAGGCCGTGGAGTGCAGACGAGGAAGAGCGAGGGAGTGGATAGATGGAAGAGAGCTTTCACCCCGGCACAGCCAGTCATCTGACAACACTTCATAACCGCTGGCCCCCGCGGTCAGGTGTCTCTGATGGATTGATGGAAGCCCATTACGACGCTGCTGTAGCGTCCGTCCAATCATTACAGTGCAACAGTGCACTTAATAGAGCTGAGATTGATCTGGGGGAGGGGGCATTGAACGCTGGGGCCATTAGTATTAGACAGGTGTGACCATTCGGCCTCGCTCTGTATAGAAGAGCGGCACCAAGAAGGTGATTTCGATGTCAGTCTAGTTGTTTGTGATGTTGGTTGTTGTTGTTTACCCAGCTTGTGTTAATTATTATTTACTTTTTTTATCTCTCTAACAGTGAGTGTGTCTGGGGCTGGAATGTTTGTGGAAATTTCAGATATGGTGATCATACGGGCCTTTTCAATAGGATCCCTGTTCGAACTGATTAGCGGTGTGCAATTTGAGACCTTCCGGCACACTGTGCGTTTATCTCCCTTTAGTCTTTAATCAGTGGAACCGTTATGATCTCAGAATGCTGTTGGCTTTAGATTTTTGGTTGGGGTACTAATCTCCTCCCAGCATTTAGCTATGAGGTCATTAAAAATCCAAACACCTGATGTACTCATTCCAGAACATCAGACATTACCATGACAGAGGGTGGCACGGTGGCTTAGTGGGTAGCATTGTTGCCTCACAGCAAAAAGGTCCTGGATTTGATCCCTGGGTGGGGCGGTCTGGGTCCTTTCAGTGTGGAGTTTGCATGTTCGCCCCTTGTCTACATGGGCTTATGCCAGCTGCTCTGGTTTCCTCCCACAGTCCAAAAACATGCAAGTGAGATGAATTGGATATTTGAACAAACAAACAGTCAGTGGGTCTCCTACAGGGTACATTTTGACCAGTAAATGGGGTAAAGAGAGCTAATAAAACACACATGGCTACAGAGAGGCTGAAGTGTGTCAATGTTTATCTGAATCTGTTAAATCAATTCAATTATAATGCACAATTCCCAGCTTATTGGCACTTCCATGGAATTGTATATAGCATTTAATGTAAATAATGGCATAGCTCTCTGCACTCTATGTTCCCTCACTTCAACACTGGGCTCTGAACTCGGCAGACAGCTGGTTAAACCCAATATGACTCCAAAATGTAGAATACAGAGGACCACAAAATATGTTTACCTGAATGTATGAAAACCTGCTAAACTCAAATTAATCAAGTGATAATTAAAAGTTCCTAGATTTTTCTGTCTAATCTGTGACCACTACTTGTTAGAGCAGTATCACCTACAGAGAACCCAAACAAAGCTCAGTCAGCAGTGGTGTGCTTGTGTGTTAGGACTGCTGACCCACCCAGGTACCCTACAAGAGCAGATACTTGGATGCACTGCGTGATACAATTAACAAGTCACATTATTATTGTAGCTCGTGTCAAATTTTGGGACACACTGTGGGAGGCACTGAAGTTGGCCTAGCACTGGATACCTGTGACAACCTACCAGGACCCTTCATCAATATAATAAAGTCACCACACCATGCCTTTTCTCATTATTATTGAATGTGTATATTAGACACACCCTAAAAGTGTATAAAGTCTGTAATATAATGTAGAAATTCATAATATTCAACCAGCATTAAAGTAACAGTTTGAGAAAGGCTTTTCTTGTTCCACTCACTCTGCTGGGTCAAAATTAAGTCCATTTATTTGTACTAAGGTATGTCATTCTGGACTAGAAATACCAGCAAAGCCATTATTGGGTGTCATATTTATTTAGGGCATGTTCACACAAAAAATCCCTCCCAAAAAACAACAAATTAAAACACAAACCACACAAACAAATCCCCTACAAACATTTGTCAAGAGGAAACCAATGTGTAACATCAACCCCCCCCACAAACAGCAACAGCCGGCATTAGTTGTATCATCAGCGTTGGCTGAGACCAGCCTGTCCCAGAGGGCCACTCTCTATTCAATTACCTTCAATAACAGCACTTATCAGTGTAGTGAGTGGCCCTGTGGGAGCAGAGGGTCCTGATGAGCACGCTTAGACAGCAGCATTTATCATATATAGGAACAGATGGGGACTGGTGGGGAGGGGGCAGGACAAGGCACGCGTCAGTGCCTCCAAGAACAAGACTGTTGGGTATCACTTGGCCACTACAAAGGTGTGTGTGTGTGTGTGTGTCTCCCTTGGGAGGCGGATGAGGCTCACGCGTGGCCCGCATGCATACAAAAATGTAATATGGTGATATGAGTATAATGGCGGTGGGCGCACTGGTGAGGCACAATCCTGGTTTCTGATTTTGTGATCGTCAATGCTGTGAGGAAATGCATGACCAGAGTCAAAGTGAAACAGGTGAAACGTTAACACACGGCCTCCCGTCGAATAAGAGTTAGAATAAACCAAACTCTGCCAGGGCTCCACCACATGTGTCCTTTATCGGGTATCATCAAGGGAAAACTTACTGGCTGATTACACATCCCTATTAACCAGCTCAGGATGTTGGCTGTGTCCGAGCTCAGTAAATCGTCCCCCACTCTGCCCGGTACTGTTTGTCCTCCCCCACCCTTCACCAGCTCATTTTAAAGGTGCCGAAGAGTGAAAGAAAAATAAAAAAGTAACTAAGATTTACAAGGAGTTACTGACAGCCGGGAAAGGAAGGCAAATTAAATCTTGCCGTGTTAGGGGTCTGGTATTAAACATCTTTGGACACAAATAATAATCAGTTAAGGACTCGTAGACTAAAGGTGAGCAGTACGACAATTAAAAAACATTCATCTGTATGGGCTTTTATAAAAAAGAACCTTCAAGACCAATTTGTTTGGTTGTACACCTGCTGAAGAAATAATTTAATTCCTTTCCTTTTATACAACCTTGATGAAATTATCTATTTAATAATATAGAAATACAAAAAAGAAAAAGGCTGATCAAAACAATACCAATTCTGGTCCATTATCTAAAAATGTGTACATGACCAGCATGCAACAGTAATGTTAGTGCACTATTTATCTTTACTATTCAAATCCAGCTACAGTGGGTTTTTGTTTACTGCTGACTGTAATCTGCTCATTTATACGATGTCAGCATTTCTGTTTTCTGTTTTATTAAATAATGCATTTAGATCAGCTGACAAAGAGATTTCAAAAAATCCAACAATAGAATAATTTGCTGTGATAGGTTATGCGATAGCACAAAATTGGTAGCTTATAATTAATAACTTAATCTGGTCCCACTGTGGTTTAAAAATGTAAATTAATTTATTATTATTATTCTCGGCAACCCATATTTTGGCTTGTGACCCACCCTAGGGTAAAAAAACAAAATATTGTATTATAAGTTAATAGATGATATTAAACAGAAGCAAAGGTCTTCTGTTCAGGTCCTATAATGCTTATTGTTAATGCACAAAATGGCAAAAGCAAACTACATATTTAACTCACATCAGACGTCTAAATTATTGAGTGTAGTTATGAGTTTGCCTATTTTTTCAATTTGTTTTCCATGCAAAGCAGTGCTTGATATTTCACCTATATCGTTATCTTGGATCCCCACTATTAGCTCTAATTACAGCTTTGTTTCAATTTAGGCTTGTTTCAAGGCACAGGACACTGGATCATTTCATTGGAGATTGGGCCACCGAGTACAGCAACACGTCACGTTATATAAAAAAGCTTAAGGCGGTCCTGTGCCTGGGCAATCACAAACGCACGACTGGCTTATTATAATTTTAATAACATTATTCACCCAAAATGACACACTCATGACAAATGATTTTTTTTGCACAATCCCCAGCTGATTGGCATTTCAATGGAATTTTATAAATTAGTATTTAATGTAAATAATGGCATAGCTCTCTGCACTCTCTGCTCCCTTGCTTCGTCAACACTGAGCTCTGAACTCTGCTGACAGCTGGTTAAGCCCAATATGACTCCAAAATGTAGAATACACAGGATCACAAATGTGTTGATGAAACCAGTGAAATGAACTGTGCTCAGTTACAAGTTTTTTTTAACAAACTACCACAAAATCAATTTTGTGAACAGCTACAACTGGAAAACTCAATATACTCTTATACTATTTTGGAACCAGTTAACCAATAATGCCGCCAAGAAAACATTTAAATAATTGACAAAGGAAAATGACAGAAATATTCTTCAGGTTTACTTTTAAATGCATTTTCAAAAGCAGCATTTGTTTTAAACGGATTATGATTAAACACATTACATGGAGGTCGTACTTTCCATTGGTGAAGAAAACTCTCTCTTCTGTTGTAGCTTCAGCAACCATTTGCTCAAATTATTATATATAGAAATTAACTGTTTTAACAACTACGACATTCATTATAGTTTGTCTAGAACCCAAAATTAATCCCAAATAAAAAAAAACCTGCACTAATAACAGTTTCCTTTTTAATATTCCATTTCTGCATTTCCCCCTGGTTTCCTAATCTAGTTGTGTTCCATTACTCAATTCTACATTTTGTCTTCCGTCAAGACTTCTTTCCACCAGTATGAGATGGATTTACACAGCACTCCATTATTCACCAATTCTGTGAAGGCACAATCAACCGGCCAGGAAAGGACACAATTGCAGCAGCATCGAGCAACCTCTTTGGTCCTCTCACCAAAGCCAATGGTGTGTAAAGCAAAAGCTGAGAACCTGACAGTATGATAACTCAGCAGTGGTAGGCAAGCATGTTACACCGTCAAGTACACTTTTTAAAATTATTTCTTTTTTGTAATTATAAAAGTACACTGATGAGGTTAAAAATGAAAGTATTATCAGGATTTACAATTGTCTGGAACTTCTTAGAATTATCTTTCTCCCCCTAAATACTAAAATGGTTATTTCCTTGTTAATAATAATAAAATTATCATTAATTAAATTGGTGATTATGTAAATTGAGCAATCAAACCAAAAGTAAAATGTAACTACGGTAGTATCACTGCTTAACAATACAAATTACTCTAGTTTACATACTTAAGATAAATTAAGTAGCAAACAGAACACTAACAACATCGTAGCAGATATTTAAATGTTATAAAAATGCCTTTCAATAACCTAATAGAAGGAGGGAATGCATCACTTCACCAAATAGCTCCAAACCGAACAGATGTAAGTCACTGATTTAAACGGTTAACTGAACAATTAACAAATAGGACATAGTGAAAACAATGATCAACTTCATTGTATTGTGTTAACAGAAACACATTTCAAATATGATGCATGTTACAAACTCAAAAAGCTGAAACAGAGGTAAAATAAGAGTAATATCATACTATTGAATGTTTACCAGTGTTCCACCGTGAGCAGGTTAATTGTTGACAGGCCAGAGATCGTGTTTGGGTTTAAAAGGGCTCGCCATTGACAGAAATGCCAATTTATCTCTCAATTCAAGAACTCAAATAATTTTTTAAAGTCTTTCACCATATACTGTTCAAAATACTGTGAAAACATTTAGGACATCTAGTGAGATTTTAGTTTTTGCAGGAATAAGTCAAAAACCACAGCTGGAAAATATCAGCTGTTGAGTTTGGAGTTAAATACAAAAATGTGAATATTTTGCATTATGAGCCAATATGAATGCAGAACTTTCCTTATAAACTTTTAAATAATATTTAAACAAATCCTGTAAGGACAAGTATGAATAGACATTCATTTTGTTTAGCAGCTGAACTGAGGGTTGTTACAAACTTCATTATGATTGCAGTATCTTATTGTTCGCCTCACTGCCATGTTCCCATTGTATTTATTAAATAAACCAAGTAGTTTGCTATGAACTTCTGTGATATTTATATTTTGATTGAAATTTTCAATAGGGTCGGTTATTGATTAGGAAACTGACAGTAGCCCTAACTCAGGTATTGTGTACAGTTGCTTTTTAGGTTAGCACAGCTTATATTTGGTTCCAAAAACATTTACAATATAGTATTTATACAGCTGTGGAAAATAATAAGCAACCACTTCAAAATTATTAAAATAGAAACAATGAATTGGTGTGTGTTCGACCAAAATGAGCAGTGTTGTTTTATTATTTAAACTATTATTTAAAGAAGAATTACAATAGAACTAAAACAATAATAATTTTTTCCAGGGCTGTTTGAGTATATAAATCTATGGATTAAATGCAACCATCGCCATTGCTTAATCTTTTTAAATGTGATCCAACCGAGGACTACCAGCTCCATCTAGAGGGGAAAATAGACATTGCGCCAAGCAGTAGCAATGTTAATCTAAATAAAAACATATTTTCTCATGTTTTACTTACTTTGCAAATACATTTACATATAAGTAGCAGTAATGCTAGTGTTAGGAAGCCTAACGGAGTATGTGCTTCATTGGTTTGCATTGGCTTAGCTTCGACATCTGGAATTAAGAACTTTTCTCCAGCAAATTCCAGCACTTTCCACATTTCTTTTGTATGATTTTTTTAAAATAAATATCAGCCCTCTTTCAGTATTTTTGTGTTAAATTTATTTGAAAAATGAATAGTCTACTTACACTCCTCCAAGCCCAGCTGATATGCCAAGTTCTGGAGCCCTTTAACTTTTTCCATCAGATTAGCTGTGGTCAAGCTTCCTAGTTCTATGAAAGCCAAATAAATATAAAGTAGTTCAGTAGAGAACAGTGAAAGTAAAATATTTTCTGGTGTAAATGTAAGATTCTCTGTACCTCTCAACATTTCAATATCTTCCGACTCCAATTCTGCCATCCACTTGGGTGGAGAATTTGTGATTGGCTAAAAAAAGCAACAAACAAAAACATCATATATTCATTGGACCATATTAGTTTCATCTTGGTAAGAATTCCAATGACTGGATTCATTACTTACGTTTTTAAAAGAAGCTGCGAATTCTGAAACCCCTGGCACTGTTAACCAAGACAAAATATTATATTAATTATTTGAAACGTTTACACAAACATGTCTTCATCCAACTGCAAAAAACAATCTGTAATAAGAAACCACACTTACGTTGTTCTGGCCAGAGGTCAGGTGAAGCCCGATCGAGCTTTTCATAACTCAGCAAGGAAGACTCAAAGTCTTCACCTATGAAAAAAATATATAATAATTTCAGGTTCACTGATGATTAAGATTTAGTTCCTTCACATAACTCCAATAACTATAGATACTAAATCTGACAGTACATACATAACAGGAGTGTAGAATTGAACTTTCAAAAAACAAATCATGTTTTCTTTGTGGCAACAATTTTTGAAAGTCTTTCAGCATGGCTATATATGCTTTGACATGTCATACCTAACTTTGGCCTCAGTGTATTTTTTATTTGCTTTATTGTGATTTTAACAGTTACACATTACACAAGGTTCATCAACACACAAGTTTATATTAAGCACAGTCATGGACAATTTAGTATCTTCAATTTGTATGTTTTTGGACTGTAGGAGGAAACTGGAGCACCTGGAGTAAAACCACACTCCACACAGAAAGGACCTGAATCACACAAACTGGGGATCAAAACCCAGGAGCTTCTTGTTGTAAAGTGAGCATATCTAAAAAAAACTTTCAATGTAATTTAATGTGTAAGAAAAAAAGTGTTCTGTCTTCCTTTAATGCCCAGGAGAGGTATACAATACTGATTGGCTATGATTTTATTCAATTCTTAATTGATGATCAAGAAGGGCAAATGCTTCCATGCAGCCCCTTTAACATATGCACCACCACCCCTCTGCACTAACCCCAGTGACAACAAACCCTGTTTCACCCATAGTCCCTTCCCGTAAAGATACACAGCCAACCCTGTGTCACTAAAGAGCTCTTCTCTCTTCAACTTCTAACTCATTTTGCATATAATAATGTTCTTCAAGCCAATGATGAAAATGACAATCCTAAATGGAGTCTGGTCACATTATTGAGAGGTTGCTAACACAATCTCAAATGATTTGGGCGTGAATCCATCCTTGTAGATTACTTACACTCATCCATGCTGATTGTGTTCTCGGTCTTCCAACAATAAAATGAGACATGTCACAGGCCATCCAACATCAATTGGAAGAGAATGAACAACACTTCCAAGAACTACCTTGGTACCCTAATTCTACAGACTTATTAATTTGGGATTTTAACTTCATGTTTTACACTTTGGTCATGTTCATGAAAGAAAACGGTTACTCATTACACAAGCTAAAGTTGAACACAGTCACGGACACAGTCAATTGTATCTCCAATTCATCTCACTTGCATGTTTTTGGACTGTGGGAGGAAACCTATTATTCTTAGGTCTATTTTACCACGGAGCCTATAGAACACTAGCTATAAAGCGTTAGACGTG
>JAYDZG010000011.1:7051902-7062336 GCA_034509265.1 Microcambeva bendego
TATCTGCTTTCTCATTTCTTTTCTAGTTAGTAAAAAATGAGACAGCAGTGTGCTTACAAACACGCCAATAATCCAACCTCATATTTCAGCAGTTATCTAATAATTCATGTAATATAGCCACTCATTATTAGGTTCTTGTAAATAGTGAATGCAATTGGGAATTTAAATCTTACCAGATTCTTTAACCCATTAATCAACCTTTATTAGTAAACAGTTTGCAGAGCCAACCAGTTCAGCTTTTGGAACATAGATTTTATACAGCGTCAGTAGCAAACACATTTCAAGGTGCTTACAGTTCAAGTTTTAAAGTCAAACACAGTCATGGACAATTTTGTATCTTCAATTCACCTTACTTGCATGTCCATGGGAGGAAACCGATGCTCCTGGAGTAAATCCACACAGACACAGTGAGAACATGCAAACTCCACATAGAAAAGATTATTATATGACTACATTGCTACTTACCAAGCCACCCTAATCAAAATGAAGCAAAATGCTGTCACTATATCAAAGTTTTGACAACACTTGATGAACACATGTGAAATGCACTTTCTGACTTACCCACTATATGTAGAAATTCTGAGCTACTAATCTGGGAGTCACTAATACTCAGTGTCTCCTCTTGTCTCACGTCTCCCAGTAAGAATCCTTCCTGCAAGAACAAAATATACAAAGTATTGAAAAAATACATAAAATAAAAAAAATAAATAAAAAAAAAAACACTCAATACAATTTACAATTTCATGGAAACAAGAGAGACCACTTCAAAATTATCTTGTATTATTATCATTATGATGATGAGGTTACAAATAGTATGCGTTTGACCAAAATGAGCATTGTTGTTTTATTCTACTCTAATTCTTATTTTAGTACAATACAATAAAACAACACTGCTACTACCCATAATTTGTGTGTATTGTATAAAATCATGCAACTAAATGTATTTAATAATGTAGATACAAAAAAAGATAAACTGTTCTGAAAATCTTGTTTTCTTTAGACACAGACACACATGTATTTATTTTTAATTCATATGCTCGTCATTTATATGTAATGAGGACAAGTATCAGAACACTACAGAACATGTAGATCCGTCTCTCTCTGTGCAGATTTAATGGTATACCCGTTCATTAAAACATGAAAAGAAAACAAGGCATGCACTCTTTGTGTCTGTATTATGATTTTTCTGAGTAGTCTGGTTTCCTTCTGCCAAAAGGTGGACTTGAACTTTAAATCGACCCTAGGCATTAGGGAATGACCAACTACATGTCAGGTGGCCTGAAACATGATGATGTCATTAAAAAATAAATCATTAGGGTAGTGACAAATTCAAGAAAAAGAAATACCATGACAACACTGGCATGAAATGTTAACAATACATTGTAACAATTAATGGCTTGGCTTTTTTCTATTTTATTTATGCTTTTCCTCCCAGTTTAATAAACTTAAATTTGTCTTCCACTACTGAGGATCCCCAATTGCAGTTGAGGTGGGTATGTTCCTGCTCATGCCGAGTACTTTGCCTGCTTCATACAGGCTCCATGATGTTACTGGACCAATTTTCCCAATCTTTTTATGATGTAGGTGTGTATCCTAAATTCTTAAGTTTCAAGATAATGTGGAGACTATGGTTGAAGTGTGTTCTGCAGGTTTCCAGACCACTTGATCCACCAAATACTACCTTTCAACCCATTACCTAAAGTATAAACATAAAGTAAATGAAAAATTCAAAATATCTTCCACAACGCCTTACTATTCAAAATATTTTTTTCTAAATAATGAGATCAATAATGCTCCATCTTAAAAACTAACACGCATACACTTACACTGTGCATCTTGTGGAATTTGCATGTTCTCCCTGTGTCTGCGTGGGTTTCCTCCCACAGATACTTAATTGTCCATGACTGTGTTCAATGTGAGTTGATGAATCCTAACTACTGTGTATGTTATGAATGAAACCAATGTAAAAAAAAAACCATGGTGTTAAAATCCAAATAAACAAACAAACAAACAAAATGAAAGAATTATTCATTTACAGTTTTGGCATTTAGCAGAGTCCTTTATCCAAGGCTTTATAGTACTGTGAAAGTTTGAGCAATTGAGGGTTTATGGCCTTGCTCAAGGGAGTAAGCAACCTGGCAACCTTAGAGTGGTGGGACTTCAACCAGCGACCTTCTATTTACTAGTACAGTGCCTTAACCACTAGGCTAAAACAGCCAGATTATATTGTAAATATCGCCAAACCAAACTTAAATGGTTTAATTATCAAGAGGCAAGTTGGCTCATGCAATATGATTTCGAATAAAATAAATATTTCGCCTTCACTCAAGAAATCACATGAACACATATTTTCTCACTGTCTGCTTCACGAAGAATTCAAGTTACTTCCTTGTATATAACCGCAACAATCTAAGTGTTAATAATGATGTCATTTAGCCGCCATGTCATGAAATAAAAAATAAAACACGTAAAAGAATACTACCCGGAAGGGAGAACGACAGTGTTTTTAAAATATATTTATATGTTAATTAACATCCTGAACGTTTTAGAGTTTGATATGTTAGCAAGTTGAAAGGACACCCAACCAGACCGCATATATATATATATCATTCCAGCTACACGACAAACACTGTCGTTTTCAACCAAAGTATGTATAAAACATACCTAAAGATAATTATACATTTCTAACAATAAACGCTTCAATTTGACAGGGCACGGCTAATAGTTAGCAGTTGTGCTAACCGCTGCTGTCATCGCCTCCGGTAGAGGAATAGCGTTAGCAGAGAGCTAGCGTATGCAGGAAGATGACAGTGCAGTAATGAAACTCCACACGCTGTTCCTTATATAATATTGCACCCTATAGTCATAGTTCAGCACCGCATACAACCAGTACTTACATGATCGGAGTTGCTGTTAGCGCTGTGATAACACACAGAACTAAAAGTGTAACCCGAAATCGACGCCGCCATGATGGAAACATCCCACAATCCACTGCGACCACCTTACTCTCCACATGTTTTGGAGTAACGTCATGTCTAACGCTCATGAAAAATAGCCGCATCTGCTGCACAATGCTACTGCGACCTCTTTCGGCATCAACTTTACATTCAACACAGATTTTATTATTTATTGATTGTCGGTTTAATACCGCTGGCCAGGATCGTGGTGTGTTTGTGCTACAGGGCAAATACGCACCTATCTCTCCCTATTTTCCGGGCTTGGGACCGGCACTACAATGCACTGGTTTATGCATTATAATGGTGAGGTACCTATTGGCCAATTTCGTGTATACAATTAATCCGGCTGCATGTTTTTGGACTGTGGAAGGAAACCGGAGCACCTGGAGGAAAAGGAGAACTTGCATGCACACAAAAAAGGAGGCTTAGGGATCGAAACCAGGACCCATTTTGCTGTGAGGAGACATTGCCGCCCCACCTAAGGGCTTTAACCTGACTGCATGTTTTTGGAGTGTGGAAGGAAAGCAGAAGCAAGGAAACCCCACACAGACCTGGGGAGAACATGCAAACATGTGAATCAAACCCATGACTTTGTTGTTAGGGGGTGACAGTACTAACCACCAGGCTCTCCAATTAACAAATAATTAGATTTTTGTGGTGTGGTTGTTTTGTTCCAAATAAAAAGGAACAAGATAAAATCACAGAGAATATATGTGGTGGATATAAAAAATATGGTGTGGGTGTTTTACAGCATCTACGTCTTTTGAACCTGGATTTAAACTAGACACAACAGCGGGCAGCGGGCAACAGCGGGCAGCACGGTGGCTTAGTGGGTAGCACTGTTGGCTTACAGCGAGAAGGTCCTGGTTTCCAGGTTGTTATGCCATGCACCCGTTGAAGAGCTGGGACTCCAGCCCTCCTACCTGACCCTAATTAGCATAAGTGGTTTTAGAAAATGAATTGAATTGAAGACCTCATCATCATTTCATTCACCCTCCAGCTTTACTGTTTGAAGAAGTATGAAGCATGAGTGAATTCATTGTTAAATGGCTTGCACCTCTCAATACTGCTGCTATAGCATAATGAATAGACAATATTACCAAATAATATGAATTGTCAATAATATAAAGCTGCATCAAGCACCCAGGTGGAGCATGATTTTCTAAATTGCTGCAGAAAGCCTGAACTCCCTAGTTCGAAACTCAGTGCTGCCAACAGTCCATTGGGCGCCACCCTAGCTGCTCAAAATCAGTGCATTGTAGTTCTGGTCCAAAGCTGGATAAACAGGAGGGTTGCATCAGGAAGGACAACAAGCATAAAAAACACTCCAAATCATATTCACATTAATTGTCAATGCCTTAACAGAAGGTGGCATCAAATTGTACAGTTTTTGTCCATTCACACATATTGTATAAACATTATGTATTATATATCCATTATCCAATATATGTGCCAAATTAGTTTGATACATTCACTCAAGACATTGGAAAGATCTAACATTGGTCACAATCAGAACTGCTTTAAACCCACATTCACTGTCAAACTGGCACTCCCCGAATATTTGAAATTTGGCATGTTCTTTCAATGTCTGTATGGGTTTTTTCTGTATGGGTACTATGGTACCACTCACAAACCTGCTAGTTTAAGGGCAGTGTAAAATCTGGAGTAATAAAAATGCCTGGATTGTTGATAATTATTATTTTACATTTTGGTGTTAAATCATTCTTAGAAGGTAAACCCAGAAGAACCCGCGTAGACACATGCAAGCTGCACTATTAAACAATAAAATACCAATAAAAGATTTAAAAAAGATAACTCGAAGAATGGTTTCGTTTATCAATAACGTTTGTTCTGTGCTGCTTCGGTTGGGTTCGTGTATAGATCGTGGTAGACGTGTGGACATTTAACTTTTATTATGGAAGTAGGTGTGTTTAAGGCGCCATGTTTACTATGTTTCAGTATGCCATGGCTGCAGTAATGAACTCACATGGGGAGGAAAACTCTTCAGCATCAAGTGTAGTGTCAGGAGAAGATTTTGCTCCTTCCAAGCTGGGAACAAAACAATAGTAAGCACGATTTCCCTGCTGCTTTGGTTAATATCGTTAAAAATGTCTGACGTATGATGCGTATCTAGTCATATTGGTAATCATGCATTTCTATCAGAACTGTAGTTATTCTTTATTAGTTTAACCATGTGTTTTTCTGTAATAAAACGGTATTCTAGGTAATGAAAAGCTATCACATTTAAAACACAGGATAAATCAATGGATCGCTTTTAAACAACTTCTTTAAATGGGTTAATCGTTTTTTTCTTCAAATCTCAACATATATATTTTTTAAACTTAATAATCCCAATGGCTGTTATGAAGAATCGAATCAGAATAACTGGAACTGATGAACGGGAAGAACAAAACATTTTAAAATAATATTTTTACATCCAGGCTATTGATATTTTCAAATAAGGTTATTTTGCATCCTTGGCGGATTGTCCTGGTTCACTGCAGTGTGTAGCTGCAGTGTTTTGTACATTTCAACTTAGTTTTACTTTTATGACTTGGCACTTTATTTGTAATATGCCAAAGGTTCATTAGCATAATACTGTGTGTTTCATAATGGCAGTAAATTTGACAGCAGTATGTTTGATTAATGTGAGCTTTCGTTATTTCTGATCTTTGCTAAAAAGTGCATGCTTAAAAAATGCTGCCTCTTACTTACTTTAATTGTATTTTAGCTGGGATGATGCTTATAGCAGAGAGATCCAGACTTTTAGAGACATTGGCGATGTTGGAGAAATATGGTAATATCATCTAACCTATTTATTTTTTATTAACATATTACAATATTTAAAGTGGATGGTTATAGAGCATTTACTAAAAACCAATAAACATTACTTCTCCAAAATCTCTGTAGTTAGAACTTTAACATAATTAATGTTGAACGTAATTTCTACATTATTATCAATAATAAACTATTTGAACTGTTCTAAAGCATCCTTTTGGCTGCTATCATTAGGGGTCACCACAGCGGATTGTGGCAATGCTGGGTTTTGAAACGACATCAGACTCTGCACTAGTATGTTAGCAGAAAATCTCATTGCACCACCTGGGCACACAAATCGTTCTAATGTAGAAATATGCTAAACCCAAAGCTACAGCCATGCAACCAAGTAGTGAAAAAGTAATTCTGATGTAGATAACTGGGCCCAACAGCATGCTTTACTTATTTTCTGTCTTCAGGTTTGGAGAGGAGAGTATGAACCGAGTGATAAGATGGATGGAGAAACTGAAGATACCTGAAAATGCTGCTATTTTGGATATTGGTACAGGAAATGGAGTTTTTCTTGTGGAACTGGTACGTCTAATGTTATTTGAGCACACTGTATTACAATATGGATAAATAAATAAAACACATTTTTTTCCCTGAAGGCAAAACAGGGATTTAAGAATCTTACTGGGATTGACTATTCTAGCGCCTCAGTAGAACTTGCATTTAATGTCCTGGAAGATGAAGGCTTAACAAATGTCATGATTAAGGTAAGAAGTGCAAATTATGTGCTGATTTTCTAAATGCAGTTTTTATACATTCTCTGTTGTTGGACTTTCAGAATGTAACTTCAGAATATGCTTATTATCTAATAACAGAGAATTAAGTAATGGTGCTTTGTTATTTTTGGAACTTATTTTTATTCTCACATTTTGTTTTTAATCTTTTTATTAAATATACCTACCTACCTACCTACCATTTTATCCATCTTCCCCTCAACTGTTTCCCATTCCCTGCTGCTGAAAAACATCCCCATGGCATGATGCTGCCACCATATGTTCCTCAATTTGGTCTCATTTGACCATAGCACCTTCCGCTCTGCCAAATACCTTTTGGCAAACTCAAAACAAGCCTTCCTTTTTGTTTGTAAGAAAAGGTTTTTTCTGGCCACTATTCCATAAAGCCCAGCTCTATGGGGTGTACGGCTTATTGTGGTCATATTGACATATACTCCAGTCTCTGCTTGGAAACTGCAGCTCCTTCAGGGTTACCTTTGGTCTCTTTGCTGCCTCTCTGATTAATGTCCTCCTTGCCCGGTCTGAGAGTGTATATATATATAGATATATAGATATATAGATATATATAGATATATGCGCAAACCCGCTTTAATAAAAATATGTTTCCTAGTTTCCTAAACATGCAGGCACAGACGCAGCTTAAAAACCTTTGTTTGTTTTATTATGAATTGACAGGAACAGGATTTTCTAAACCCCAGCCCAGAGTTAAAAGGTTTTGACTTGTGTATAGATAAGGGAACCTTTGATGCGATTAGTTTAAACCCTGAAGGCAGAGACGTGGTGAAGCTGCAGTACGTAACTTCACTGAGCACCGTACTTAAACCACAGGGCCATTTTGTCATCACTTCCTGCAACTGGACCAAAGAGCAGCTGCTGCAGATCTTCAGCCCAGGTAAAGCAGCTCAATTAATTACTCTCAATGATCAACCTGAACACTAGTCACAAATTACTGAAAATAAATTAGTGGAATTGCCTAGTGGTACGATAAACTATTAAACAAATTTACATTACAGTATGACCACATTAGGATCCTACCAGATTATTCCAACAATCAAGGCAAAAGAGAGACACATTCCATCATGTATTTAAGTATGTATGTATCCTTTCCTGCAGGTTTTGAGTGGCTGCAGGAGCTACCAACTCCACGTTTCCAGTTTGGTGGAGTGACTGGTAACAGTGTCACGGCTTTGGTATTCAGAAGACTCAACTGATATCGGTTTAAAGGATTTTAAGTAATTCAAACGCAGCCATAAAATAAATTGATGGCTTATTTCGTGTAATTTTGTCCATAATATGGCAAAATAAATCTCAGTCCCATGGACCGGTATTAATTGTGTCAGTTACTGTTTACTCTTCATGAAATTTATGTCAGAAGCTTGAAATAATCCCAATGTAAGAAACAAAATAATAAAGTGTGCTTTATTGAAATTGTTTTGCTTTTTTGTATTGGACAGACAAAATTTAGCATTATTTTATTGTTAAACACTCGGCTGTCTGTTTTAATACTTGCATTACAATGTTTTTATACTGAAGGGTAATCATGCTTCATTAAATAGGTATAATACCAAGCAACACATTTAGATAAAACTATGATTTACAGGCCTATGTACAGTGTGCATAAAATCACCTGGATCGCTAGCTCAGTTAGTCAATCATCAGACTTTTAAAGTGGGGTTCCAGTGTTCAAGTCCCTGTGTGGGCAAGTAGCTTCTCATGAATTTCCCCACTGTCAAACTAATAAAGGATTATCTTTTGGTATTATCTTAGAAGAGGCTGTAATAGAATTTCCCAGAAGTAGAGACTCCCAGTTTCCAAATTATGTTCATCAGTTCAGTTCATTTTCCTTAATCCCTTATCTTAACTGGGGTCGGGTAGGGGTGCTGGAGCCTATCTCGGCTCTTCAACAGGCACAAGGCACAAGGTAACGCACTTGATGGGGCGCCAGTCCATTGCATGTTCCTACAGGACAATTCAGTGTCTCCAATCAACCTGGGAGCATGTCTTTGGACTGTGGGACGAAACTGGAGTGCCCGAAGGAAACACACGCAGACATGGGGAGAACATGCAAACAGAAATTACCTAGACCGCTCCACCTGGGGATCAAACCCAGGACCTTCTTGCTGTGAAGCGATAGTGCTACCCACTCAGCCACCATGCCGCCCTATTTGTGAATTGTTGTCTACTTAAACTAAAGTAAGGTTCTTATGGTTTGGCAAGAGAGAGAACCCAGACTTTGCACACCCACTCATACTGTTTAATTCCGTTTTATTACTTCTCATCATCAGCAATAAGCAGTTGAATCTTTAAGTTTAGTTACATTTATTTACACATTTTAGAAAATTATTGTTAACCATAGTGCGTGTCTTCCTACGTTCACTCGTGTGTTCTATATAGAAACCTAAACCTTCACAATGTTCCATTCAATAACATTGTTACACACAGGAGACAGGAATAATGCTCAAGGGTGTTTAGTTAACTGAGGGGAGGTAAAAACAAGGTGACAATGGCGCAGGACATGGATGACAACGACAAGATACGGGGAGAGTAGACACAGGTGGAGATCATGTATCGCAAGGAAGCGACGGCAGTAGAGAAACGGACGGAATATGGACTAGGCAGGGCTGAGGAGAATAGAAGGCTAGATGGGGACAGCAGAGGACAAGGGGAGTGCCACGGGTTTAGAGACAGCGGAGGACGACGGGATCATCTAGATACTGGATGTGGTGGAGAGACAGGAACTGGAAACTTGACTTGTCCTTATGGAGAGCGGAGAAGAATGGGTGCAAGATACAGGATGTGGTGTAGAGACATGACCTGGAAACTTGACTTGATCTCGTGGAGAGCCCAGGAGAATGGGTGCAGGATACCGGATTAGGTGGAGAGACTGGAACCTGACTTGACCTTGACTTCATCTAGTGGTGAGTAGGAGTGAGTGAATCCAGGAAAAAGGGTGATGGCGAAAAAACAGGCATGCGAGCGAATACAGAGGCATGGAACGCGAGAGGAGAAGCAGCGACTTGGAAGCGACAGATTTAGGGAAGAACGGAAGAGAGAAGAGGGACCACGGAAAACAACGGATGGGAACACACCCGAGTGAAAACCAACAGACCAGAGTGAGCAGGTGAGCACTGTGAGTGCAAATGCGAAACACTCCGGAAACTCGAGCCCGATGCTTTCCAGCCCTTAACAAAGTTAATGTTTACAGTGGAAGCACTTATCTAAGTTGCTCTGGATGAATTATGTAAATGTTATGGAAATCTAAAGGATGTTATTAGTTTTACTTAAAGGGTTTATATTTGTCTTTGAAAGTCTTTGTTTGTAGCATCCACACACCTACGCTCAGTTTAGCCTGACAGGTAGAGGAGGAGCAGTTGGAAGGAAAGTTGTAAAATGCCTGAGCAATACTTTAATGCATTCTCTACACATCATTAAACTCCACTTCCTACTCCTTGGAGCATTCTTTGAAAGCATACCAGGGACGGACTTGCAACATATCACACTGTCACTGGCTTTTTTTTCTGGAACTCTCAATTTCTGTTTTTGCCTTGTTTTTAGGAAACTGGGAGCAGTGTTTTGGTTTGGATCAGCCATGGGCATACTTCCATTTTTTGTGTACCCATAGATGCTGTGGCAGTGCCTTGAGTTTCTTAGATGCTACTGTTCTATGAGATCCCTTTTTTAGTTGGTTTGGATGAAGTAGCTATTGAAGAAGTCAAGTCAATTTTATTTGTATAGCGCTTTTTACAATAGATATTGTCACAAAGCAGTTTTACAGAGTTTAGGACCACCAGACCAAAACACCCCTCCCCCCTGTTGAGCAAGCCAAGGGCGACTGTGGCAAGGAAAAACTCCCTGAAAATACAGGAAGAAACCTGGGAGGAACCAGACTCAGCAGGGGCCCATCCTTCTTGGGTGGA
>JAYDZG010000011.1:7080664-7090789 GCA_034509265.1 Microcambeva bendego
TTAGAGAGGTCAGCCACGGTACAGATCAGGAGGTCTGGAGGTGTTTTAGTGGGCTAGGGTCAGTGTTTTGGTCCGGCTAGTGCCAGTTCGCTTCAATCGTGACAATCACTGCCAGCGTGCTCGAGTTAGGCCACGCCCCTCGCTTCTCGATTCTCTTGCCTCAAATCTGGAATCAAAGGAATCAAATCTGCTGCTACCGGGGAGTGAGCAGCCTTCGCCCCATAATCTTCGTCGTGAAGACGATCCCAGGACACCGACAGCATCACCTAAACGCTGCCTTCATAGTCCTGGGCCACACAGGGATGGAGTAATAATCTTTTGTTTCTTTCTCTTTTTTTTCAGTTCCTGTTTAGATACCGCTGCTGCCGAGTGGCTTTCGTTCCCAGTACCAGTGGCGTGAGCGAAAAGCGTGGGCTTCCGACCCGGTCGCAAACTTTTGTGTTTTCGCAGGTTGCAAACCCCGGCGCCGGTTTGGGCCCGACTTTGGATTTCATTAACGGTTTTGCTTAAGTTTGAGTATTATTTTCATTATTTAATAAAATATTGTTTATTCTCTGCATCTTTGTGTCCTCCTTTTTTCCACCTTAACAGAATCGTAACAGAATGGCGCAACCGTAAACATGGACACAGCAGAGACTTCAACCCTGACTGATGTCGTTCATCTCCAGGGAGTCGCGCTCGGTCGACATGATCAATATCTTGCCGAGCTAGCCCAGCGCCTGTCCGAACTCACCCAGGTTATGAGAACCCGCTACCGCTACATCTTCCATGGTGCCGGAAGCGTGGTCTCCGGCAATGCAATGCAGCATGATTTTTGAGCAGCAGCCCTCCCGCTTCCCCACGGAGCACTCCAAGGTAGCGTACATGATTTCTCTTCTTTCAGGCCGTGCTTTAGACTGGGCTGCTGCGTTGTAGGAACAGGAAGCGATAGAAGGGGAGACGGAGCGATCCTTTATCGTGGCGCTCCGCGAAACGTTCTTTAATCCTGTGGGGGGCCAGGAGGCAGGTCCTCGCCTCCTGGAGCTCAAGCAAGGCTCTTGACCGGTGGCCGACCATGTCATCGGCTTCCAGGCCCTTGCTGAATGCTGCAGTTCTCCGCAGCCTGGACGAGGACCTCAAGGATGAGCTGGCAATCTTTCATCATCCTTGGGGTCTCTCTACCAGCTCGCCACTCGCATCGATAATAGGATGCATCAGCGCATGAAAGAATGCACCACTCACCCACCCCAATTACAGGCTTCCCACCCACATCGTTTCTCCTCCGATCCGCCGATCGAGCATGACACGGAGCCTATGCAGCTTGGGAGCATTTTGCTAAGCCCCAACTCCACTCCCACTAAGACTCCGTCCTCATGGGGGCGTGCTAAGCGCCATAAGAAACCCCAAGTTAATTTCCTTGGTGAGACTCGCTTCTGTAATCAGGAGCGAGGTATTTTTCTTTCAGCGTGTGCAGATTGGGGGAGAGGATTCATTGACTTTTGCATGTGCGTGGATTCAAGCGCGGCAAATAATTATTGCAACGCTTAGCAAAGCCGCGATCGTAAGTTGTATTGGATGGCAGGCTGCCAGCGGGGGGCCCCATCCGTCAACGTACCCAAATCATCACACTACAGTTGGGAGGACACCATGAAAGGCTGTCCTTCCTTGTAACTGACGTACCCATGGTTGGTGTGGTTTTGGGCCATGTATGGATGGCGCGGCACAACCCGCATTTAGATCGCGCGCCCTATATGGGGAGTGGTTGATCGACAGGGTTGGCCAACCCAGCAGTTCCCCATGTGCGCCCGAAAAGACGAGCCGCTACTGTTATACCTCTGCAGCAGCGAGAGGAAACAGGAGCGCATCTTAGGACCTCAGGAGCTGTCCTTAGAGGGGGGTTCCTGTAACGAATTCGGGTGGGGCCGATCGTGGCATAGTTACCACCTTTAGTCACCCGCGCCTCTCAGCAGCTCTAATCGGCGCTAATTAGGCGCAATGACCCACACCTGGCTACGGTCTTTAAAAGCCGTTTTCGCAGGTTGCAAACACTGGTTTTGGCCCGACTTTTGAGTTAATTAACGGTTTGAGTATTATTTTCATTATTTAATAAAATATTGTTTATTCTCTGCATCTTTGTGTCCTTCTATTTTCCACCTTAACAGAATCGTAACAATCTGTACAGAGTTTATCCAATGAAACATGAAACTCTTAAACAGGAGATGGCGTATTTGGTCCAAAATGGTCTCGCACGGCCTAGCTTTAGCTTGTGATCATCACCCTGTATTTTTGTACCTAAATCAGATGGCAGTGTTGGTTCAGCAAAATTTGTGACCAAACTAGATCTACTAAAAGGATATTGGCAGGTGTCCCTTTCAAAGCGGGCGTCTGAAATTTCACGGTTTGTTACTTCGGACTCATTTCTCCAATACTCTGTGATGCCATTTGGCGTACGGAATGCACCAGCAACATTCCAACAATTAATGAACATGATGTTGCCTGGTGTGTAGTTTACTTAGATGACGTAGTCATTTATACAGAATCCTGGGAACAACATGTATCTGTGTTAAAAGTTGTTTTTGCACGCCTAAGGGAAGCTAACCTAGTGTTCAGTCTAGAGAAATTTGGCAAAGGGGTAGTGTCTTATCTTGGCAAAGTTGTTGGAAGTGGTCAGAACATGCCCCCCCTCAAAATTGGCATGTGCATATGTATTCACCCCCTTAGCTATGAGGCCCTTAAAAGGTTCTGATGCAATCAACTGCATTCAGAAGTCACATGCTTAGTGAGATGAAGTCCACCAGTGTGCAATCAAACAAAGTGTCATATGATCTGTCCGTATGTACACAGTTTTTCTGAAAGGCCCCAGAGGCTGCAACACCATTAAGTAAGAGGCACCACTAGCCAAACAACATCATGAAGACCAAGTAAATCTCCAAATAAATCAGGGACAAAGTTATAGAGAAGGACATCTCAGGGTTGGGTTATAAAAATGTCCAAATCTCTGATTCCCCCAGAGCACCATCAAATCCATTATCATCAAATGGAAAGAACATGGTACCACAGCAAACCTGCCAAGACAGGGCCGGCCACCGAAACTCTCAGACTGGGAAAGGAGTGCATTAATCAGAGAGGCAGGACAGAGAGCTGCAGTTCCCAAGCAGAAACTGGAGTATCTGTCCATATGACCACAATAAGCCGTACACTCCATAGAGCCAGAAAAAAGCCTTTCCTTACAGACAAAAATAGGAAGGCATGCTTTGAGTTTACCAAAAGGCAAATGATAGAGGAAGGTGCTCTGGTCAGATGAGACCAAAATCGAACTTTTCAGCCACCAAGGAAAACACTATATCTGGTGCAAAACCAACACATCTCGTCACCCCCAAAACACCATCCCCACAGTGAAATGTGGTGATGGCAGCATCAGGCTGTGGGGATGTTTTCAGCAGCAGGGACTGGGAAACTGGTCCGAGTCAAGAAGAAGATGGATGATGATATATACAGGGATATTCTTGAGCAAAACCTGTTTCGGTCTGTCAGTAATTTGAGACTGGGACGGAGGTTCACCTTCCATCAGGATACTGACCCAAAGCATACTGCTAAAGCAACACTCGAGTGGTTTAAGGGAAAACATGTAAATGTATTGGAATTGTCTAGTCAAAGCCCAGACCTTAATCCAATTGACAATCTGTGGTCAGACTTGAAAATTGCTGTTCACCAGTGGAAACCATCTAACTTGAAGGAGCTGGAGCAGCTTTGCCTCGAGGAATGGGCAAAAATCCCAGTGGCAAGATGTGGAAAGCTCATAATTTGTTTTCTGCTTCACAATAAAAAATGTCAAATGTTCAAAGTTGAAGACATGTTCTGTAAATAGTAAAATGTAAATGAAAATGAAATGATGCAAACCCTCCAACAATCCATTTTAATTCCAGGTTGTGAGGTAACAAAACACTAAAAATGTCAAGTGGGGCGAATACATTTGCAAGACACTGTATTTCAGTGTATAATATATAATATAATAGTATTGTTTTGTTTAGTTGGTGTTCAACTAACCTGTGTATTTCTGACACAAGTTCTCCATTTTGAATGTGGTACCATGGTAACTCATTCTACCAGCGTCTGAACTGCATTTTTTTGTTTATTTTTGTAATCTGCCGCATAAACACACTTTTGTCCACAATTAAAGCAGAGTTCTGTCCGAACAAAGCGCGTTTTGTCTATATTTTCTTACTAGCGCATTAATGTATTTTTGTCCAGAATTAAAGCCATAAGACTTGCCAGCGATTTCATCCTAAACCAACAACTAAAGCTAAGTATAATTTTATTATTATCATGGCTCCAGCAGCATTACATTTTTGTGTAGAGAGTTCCATGTTCATGTGATAAGTGTAGAATGGTAGTTAGTCTGATGGAAAAGTTATCAGTGTAAGAAGGGCACATTCAGGCTTTAGAACAAAGTAGCACTAGAGAGTGTTTAGATGCTACTGTAGCAGACCCGAATGTTACTAGTCCTGAGGTGGAACTTCAGACTCCGGGATTAGAGTCCTCACAGTGGGGTGACGTCCAGGCAAAATATTGCTAGGACAAAGCACCAAACGTTTCAGCTGCACATGTCCATCAGGTTCTCGTTCCTTAGTGATACAAGTAAGTAAGATAAAGTAAGTGCTCTGGTTATAGGAGACTCTCAGGTCCGACACGATAGACTCCAGCAACCATAGTAATTTGTATTCTGGGGGCCAGGGCGACTGACATCAGTGCAAATCTAAAAGTGCTGGCTAATGCTAATAATAGATTTTCAAAGATTGTTATCCACGTCGGCACTAATGATTTCAACTTTGGCAGTCGGAGGTTTCTAATGGTAATATAAAAAAGGTGTGTGAGCTAGCTGGTTCGATGTCTGAGGCAGTAGTGTGCTTCTGGCCCCTTACAATTCGGACCAGTGGCAAGACCTACAAGAGGTTATTGTCACTGAATTGCTGGCTGTCCAAGTGTTGCTCAAAAAACAACATTGCTAGCATTTTTCCCAGCATAGATTACAGGTTATACTGTGAAAGAGTAGTGGCAGATAGTGCTAACTGACTATCCAGCGCCAAGACCAGGCAACAGACAAACAGGCCTAACCGAATGTCTGCGAATCGCCACCGGTCCCAGAACAATGAGCCTGAGTCAGCATAAAAACAACAGTAAAATGAAACTAAAATTAGGACTACTAAACATTAGATCACTTGCATGTACAAGTGTAATTGTACCGGTAAATGAAATAATAACAGATAACTGTCTAAGTGCACTTTGTTTAGCCGAGACCTGGGCTAAACCCGATGAGTATTTAGGTTAAAATGAAGCAGCTCCTCCAGTATACAGTTATGAACACAAGCCATGTCTTAGCGGTCGTGGAGGAGTAGTAGCCATGATTTATGATAAAAACATGCGTCTTACTGTTAAATCAACCTCTGAAACTTTGAGGTTTTAATAGCTGACATAGTCAATAAATCCTCATTTGATAAAACTAGTATGTTTAAACTAGTTACTATTTATTGACCACCTTGGCCTCACTCAGAATTTTACATGGATTTACAGATTTTATTTCCAAACTAGTCTTATAAACAGAACATTGGTTTGAGACTTCAATATTCATTATGAAAATAAGTCTGATCCTCTTAAAATTCCATTTGATTCTATTTTACAATCTATGGGCTTTACCCAAAATATAACAGGACCCACTCACCTCTGTGAAGATACCTTAGATTTAATACTAACTTATGGTATTAAAATAGATAACAGTTGTTTCACCACAAAATTACCTGATTTTGGATCACGCTCTTCTAATATGTGAAGTGTGAATAAACACAGCAACTGCGTCATTTTAAATCTAAACGTACTATTATGTCTGCAACTGCAGCAGCATTCTTAAAGAACTAACAAGAAATACCAACAGTTAGATTACCGTTATAACCTAAAGACCTAGATCAGGCAACTCAAAAATTAGTCTGTATTCCGCTCAACCTTAGACAGAGTAGCTACAGTTAAAACTAAACTTATTATGGAGAAAAAAGCTTGCTCCATGGTATAATGAGCACACATACAAACTAAAACAAGCAGCACGAAAGTTAGAACGCAAGAGGCGGCACAATAAGCTGTAAGTGTATAAGATGCACTAACTGAGTATACAAATTCAAAGCATTATATTATTCTTCCTTAATAAAGGAAAATAAAAAGAATCCTAGATTCCTTTTCAAGACAGTGTCTAAATTAACCAAAAATGCTAGTGAAACTGAATCTAATATACCACCTGAAGGTACCAGTAATGAGTTTTTTAAATTCTTTAATGTCAAGATCGAAAAAATAAGATTTCAAAGTCACAGTGTGTCCATTGCCAATGTTAATTATCAGTTTGATCTTAGTGCAGCGTTTGATACTGTCGATCATAGCATTTTACTTGATAGGCTAGAAAATACAGTAGGTCTTAAAGGATTTGCTCTTTCTCGGTTTAATTATTATTTAACTGACGGCTCTCTATTTGTCCATGTTAATAATAAATTCTCAGAAACTAAAAATGTAAAATCTGGTGTTCCACAGGGGTCAGTTTTGGGACCTCTCTTATTTACACTCTACTGTATATGCTACCTTTAGGAGAAATAATTCGTAAACACTAACAAATTTATTTTCACTGTTATGCAGATGACATACCGCTGTATATATCAGCTAAACCTAATGACACAAACACAATCAGTAAGCTTGAAGATTGTGTAAATGATATAAAGAACTGGATTTTCTACTTAGCTCAGATAAAACAGAGGTATTATTTGTAGGACCTAAGATAGCAAGAGAGAAGTTATCTAACCTGGTGCTAAACCTAAACACAGTCTCTGTAACTCCTAGCTCCGATGTAAAAAAAAAAAACTTGTAATAATAGACTCCGATAGCAAGGTGTAACAATAGATTCAGATCTCTCGTTTGATACTCACATTAATAATATTACTAGAGTTGCTTTTTTCATTCATGTAATATCTCTAAAATAAGTAATGTACTTTCTGTAAATGATGCACAAAAACTGATCCACACATTAATAACATCTTAATTAGATTATTGTAATGCTATTATAACAGGATGCTCTGGTAGATCCAAAAACAAGCTCTCCCTTTTAGTTATGCTGTTATATTTAAGGGCGCCAGAGTCGAAAGCTACACTCTTCTCTCTTTTTACTATTAATGATTTCCCTTTTTATGTTGTTTTACTCAGAGGTGATATTTCTGATGTTCACCTCTCGAGTCTGCACATCTCGACTGACATGCCAAAAATTGCTGCTCCTGATAGATGAGACGTGGCCAGGCATGTTTGCTCAAAGAACTTCCAGAATTCACAACAGACTATTTCAGAAACTGGACTGAATAATGAACAACTCCTTTATATCCATAAAGTTTCTGCTAGATCTGTAATTTTTGTTGTTGTTATTTTCATGAACAGTATAAATCCTGTTTATTTTAAATATTCTCCAGTCCACCCAAGAAGGATGGGCCCATGCTTAGTCTGGTTCCTCCAAGGTTTGACTTCACTATTTATTATGTTTAGTTAGGAGTCAGATAAAACCATGTGATCTTCGTTGATAAGGCAAAGGTCAGTAATCATACCAAATTTGGTGCCCAAGGGACCACGTTCATCGAGACCATTGAGTGAGTTTGGGGCGCTATAGAGCCGCTGTACCATGCCCATGCCTGTGCTATATGGAACTTTTTATGTTTCGCGGGTTTTCGTACATTGGAAGTACCCTGAAAATGGGCTGACGTCTTTATAATAATTATAATAATAATTAAACAAATCAGCTGGCCGCCATTTTGTTCTCGTTTCAAGTATACACTAAAACTTTGCAATTTATAATCACACATGAGTGAAGTTTTTTCCTAACAAACATCAACAGAATCTGATGAACCCGAGTTGGGGAGAAATAGGAAAAAATGAACAAATTCCAAAATAGCCGACTTCCTTTTGGGACCAGTCACCAAAGGAACCATACGTGAAAACATGTGTTATGCTGTCAGCTATGATCATACCAAAATTTATAAATTTCTGAGTTACTGTGTGTTGACCACATTATTGTATGTGTTTGGTCTAGTTTTAGGTCTCAAGGCAAACAATTGCCTGTCATTCAAACATTGATTGTGCAATCAACTATTCCTTTGCAAATTACCTTGGCAGGAATTAGCTTGAATTGGCTGGAATAGGATTATTTTGGCTGGGATGCGTCTAAATGGGCAGGAATAGGCGTAAATTAGCATTTGTCATTTCAAACAACCAATACGTATATTTGTAAGTATTGTACTGCCACTACAGGTCGATCTAAATAAGTGATTCTTTGTCAGAGTACAATTGATATTTTAACCAGTATGGAGGAATAGAGCATAGCACAGGAGGAAGTGAGGGATCAGTGGGGGAAGGGCAGTTTAAGGAATAAATCTGCACTCCTAGGGTGCGTGATGCCAACTAAAACTCCTGCAAGTCCTAAGAGTAGTATATAACAGCTATGATTCTACCAAAATCCATAAATATCTTAGTTACAGCATCTTTAGCACATTAATGGTTGTGTTTGCGACTATTCCTATTAATCATCACATGGGTTGGGAGTTTATCCAAACTCAATTTTGGAGGAATCTGACAAAAACTCTAGTAGGAGTTTAAATCTGTTTGTGAAAAATAGATAAAAATGCAATAAATCCAATATGGCCGACAAATAATACAAATCTATGGCCACAGTGATGAACTCATTTATAATTTTTAGGGGGTGCTATTGAGTAAACTCACACTCAACAAAACGACCTAACAATTGTGAACTTTAATCAACCAATAATGTGTGGACCAAATCTGGAGAAATTTCTAACATTTCAATGGATTAAATTTAGATGTACTGTATAGTTGGCGCTATAGAGCCACTGGAATACTTTCTATGTTTACCTGTTTGAACAATGTCCAAAAATTCAAGTATTTCTAAAGTTTCATGAGGTTTCCTGAAACTACAAATTTCTCCAAGATCTATCCACTTGCTGTTTTTCTGTGATTTCTTAGGCAAACCACCTAACCATCATTTTGTCCTTGTTTCAAGTATCCACTATTGATTCGCAATTTATCCTCACACCGGAGGTGCCGAGCACTATTGTTTTTGCTCTGTTTATGATTGTTATTATTATTATTAAGGCTTGAGCACCGGAGGTGTAGAGCACTATTGTTATCACAAGGTTTATTAGGGCTCGAGCACCGGAGGTGCAGAGCACTATTGTTTTTGTTCTGTTTATTATCATTGTTATTATTATTATTATTATTATTATTATTATTATTGTATTTACTACATCGGGCCATTTTTGAGGCACTTCTGATAGACAAAACCTGGCACAGGCCTTAAACAAGCGAAAAATGAAAAAGTTCCATAAAGCACAATCATGGGTGTGGTCCAGTGGCTCTAAAGCGCCCCCAAATGCACGCAATGCTCGGGATGAAGGTTGTTCAATGCACACCAAAACAGAAATGAGTACATTTTAAACAATCGCATGGGATTTTGAGAGGTTTACTATAGTTGGAAATTTTAGAGGTATATTGGTCCTTGGTCATATTTTGACCTTATGTTGACATTATTTCTCATCCACTCTATAGTGCCACCTAATGTCCAACTTTTTGTTTCATACCTCTGGAATGCTCTCAAACTCCTGAAACTTGGCAGATTATTTCAGCACTTTCGACACTTTCGAAATATTTAGAATTTTTTTGCATGTGTGGAAAGTAAACTTCATAGCGCCCCCTTGCCATTTTTACTATTTCAACTATTTCTAATAGTGGCTGCCTCAAAATTTCTCCAATTCTCATGACATTTGATAGGTTTTTGTCAGATGTCCACATAATTGGGTTGGAATAATCTCCAAAGGATAAATTGCAAAGGAATAGTTGCTTAAACAATGTTGTAATGGCGGGCAATTGATTGACATGAGACGTAGCACAAGAACAAACACATACATTAATGTGGTAAGGACACACTGAGTCAGACATTTTTGAACTTTGGTAGGATCCTAAGTGACACCATGACACACGTTATTACAGTTTTTTGCATTTGCTAACACACAAAAAGTGGTACTTATAGCACAATTTCTGAAACAACTAACCCATGTAGCC
>JAYDZG010000011.1:7090889-7101238 GCA_034509265.1 Microcambeva bendego
AGAAGCCTGTTAAAGTAAGTGCTCTGGTTATAGGAGACTCTCAGGTTCGACACGTGCGTATTGCAAACCCCATAAAGACTCCAGAGACCACAGTCCCCTGTATTCTGGGGGCCAGAGCGCCTGACATCAGGGCAAATCTAAAAGTGTTGGCTAATGCTAATTGTAGATTTTCGAAGATTGTTATCCATGTCGGCATTATTGATGTTCATTTTTGGCAGTCTAAGTTACTAAGGGTAATATAAAAGAGGTGTGTGAGTTTGCTGGGTAGATGTCTGAGGCAGTAGTGTGCTCTGGCCCCTTACCAATTCGGACCACTGGTGAAACCTACAGCAGGTTATTGTCTGAATTGCTGGCTGTCTAAATGGTACTCGGAAAACAACATCACTTTAGTAGATAACTGGTCCCCTTTTGAGGGACTGGTCTTTTGAAGTGAGATGGTATCCACGCCACACTGGAGGGTGCTGCTCGCATTTCTCATAGCATAGCTGACAGGTTATACCGCGGTAGTGTAGCGACAGATAGTGCTAACTGACAATCCAGAGCCAAATCGCCACCGGACGTCACCCAGAATCGTTAGATCCCAGAAGATTGAGACTGTGTCTATTTTTTTAAATAAGTTACAAGCAAAAACAGTATCAAAAAATATGTCATAATAACTTCATTAAAAACAATACAAATGAGCAGCATAAAAACAACAGTGAAATGAAACTGAAATTAGGACTACTAAAAATTAGATCACTTGCAGGTAAAAGTGTAATTGTACATTAAATTATAACAGATAACTGTCTTGGTGCACTTTGATTAACTGAGACCTGAGCCAAACCCGATGAGTATTTAGGTTTAAATGAAGCAGCTCCTCCAGGATGTAGTTATAAACACAAGCCAGATCTTAGTGGTCGTGGAGGAGGATTAGCCATGATTTATGATAAAGACATTATTGTTAAGTCAACTCCTGCAACTAACTCGTTTGAGGTTCTTATAGCTGACGTAGTCAATGAATCCTCATTTGATTAAACTAGTACATTTAAACTAGTTACTATTTATTGACCACCTGGTCCTTACACAGAATTTTTACACTAGTCTTATCAACAGAACAAGCCTTAATTGTTGGAGACTTCAACATTCATTATGAAAATAAGTCTGATCCTCTTAAAATTGTGTTTGATTTTATAGGTATTACCTAAAATGTAACAGGACCCACTCACTACTGTAAACATACATTAGATTTAATATTAACTTATGGTATAAACAGAGATAACATGGTTGTTTCACCACAAAATGACCTGATTTCGGACATGCTCTTTTAATGTGTCTTTGCCTAATAAAATACAGCAAATACGTCATTTTAAATCTAAAGGTACTATTACGTCGGCAACTGCAGCAGCATTATTAAACAAATTACCAGAATTACGAACAGTTATATTACTGTTAGACCCTAAAGACCTAGATCAATCAACTCAAAATGTAGAGTCTGTATTCCGCACAGCCTTAGACAGAGTAGCTCCAATTAAAATCAAACTGATTAAGCAGTAAAAGCTTGCTCCGTGGTATGATGAGCACACACACAATCTAAAACAAGCAGCACGAAAGTTAGAACGCAAGTAGCGGCACTGTAAGCTGGAAGTGTATGAGATTGCATGGAAAGATGCACTAACTGAGTGTAAAAATGCACTTTTGAAAGCTAAAGCATAATATTATTCTACCTTAATAGAGAAAAATATAAATAATCCTAGATTCCTTTTCAAGGCAAAAATGTTATTATATACCACCCGAATTGTACCACCAATAAGTGTTTAAAAATCTTTATTGACAAGATCGAAAAAAATACGATTTGAAATTGTGAGTGCGTCACTTGCCAATGTTAATTATCGATTCAGTTTGAGCAGTATAAGTGATAATAATGACTTATCTAACAAGGTAATCGAACTAAATTCTTTTAATCCAATTTCCCAAAATGAATTATCTACGCTAATTAAATCATCAACAACAAGTTTACTTGACCCAGTTCTGACTCGTTTACTTAAAGATTTACTTCCAGACATGTTAGTGCCTTTATTACTTTAATAATACATCACTTAGCTTTGTTTATGTACCCAAATTGTTCAATTGTGCTGTTATTAAACCTCTGATGAAAAAAACTAATCTTGATCCAAACATTTCATCTAATTTTAGGCCAATTCCAAACCCTCCATTTGTCTCCAAGATTCTAGAAAAAGTAGTTTCTAAACCGCTAGGTTCTTATTTACATGAAAACAGTATTCATGAAAAATTTCAGTCAGGATTTAGACCCAACCACAGTACTGAAACGGCATTAATAAAGGTTTTAAATTATTTATTTTTGTCCACTGATAATGGGTGTGTTTCTTTTCTTATATATTATAAGGCACTAAATGGTCTTGCTCCTCAGTATCTGATTGAACTTCTTGAGCACTACAACCCAGCACGCTCACTTCGTTCACAAGATGCAGGGTTACTTATAGTTCCTAGAATTAAAAAGATAACTGCCGCTGGAAGAGCATTTTCTTACAAAGCTCCCCAATTTTTAAATAATCTTACTGTCTCTGTTCGGGATTCTGACACTGTCTCAACGTTTAAGTCTAGGTTAAAAACATATTTATTTACTCAGGCTTTTGATTAAGCCTTCAAACTAGGGGTGTGTGGCTGGTGTCCAGGTGTCTGGGATCTGGACGGTCTGAAGCTATCATGTTTGTCAGATTTCTGCTGCTACATGTTTGCTTCTGGCTGCCCCTGATTTTGCCTCCGGGGCTGGGGCTGTCCAACCAAATATAGACAAAGGAGCAGAGCTTCGAGGTTCTAGGTCATAGAAACTTGTGGTGATCATGGATTTGGGGTTGCAATCACTCTGCTTCTCCTGTCTGATCACTCTGGTTGATGACAGCTGTTGAGGTGGGCGCTGATGTTCCGTGAAAGCTGTTACCTGTATGCTCTTCCTTTTAGTTATGCTGTTATAGTTAGGGGTGCCGGAGTCTAAAGCTACTCTCTACTCTGTGTTTACTCTTAATTATTTCATTTTTTAACTACATCTTTTGTTGTTTCACTCAGAGGTGATATTTCTGATGGAAGACTGTTCACCTCTTTGAGTCTGCACATCCCGACTGACATGACAACAATTGCTGCTTCTGATAGATGAGACGGGGCCTGGCGTGTTTGCTCAAAGAACTTCCAAAACTCACAACAGACTATTTCAGAAACTGGACTGAATACTTAAGAGCTCCTATATATCCATAGAGTTTCTGCTAGTAATAAATTTTAGTCTAACATAATTTTTGTTGTTATTGTTGAACTATATAAATCTTGTTATTTAAAATATTCTCCAGTCCAAGGTTTCTTCCTGTATTTTTAGGGAGCTTTTTCTTGCCACAGACACCCTTTGCTTGCTCAATGGGGTTTTTTTGGTCTGGTGGTCCTAAACTCTGTAAAGCTACTTTGTGACAATGTCTATTGTGAAAAGCACTATACAAATAAAATTGACTTTACTATATATCCATCTATCCATCCATCTTCTATTCATCTGTCTATCTATCTGCCCGTCCATCTGTCTGTCCTGTCTATCTATCTGTCTATCCATCAATCTACCTTTCTATCATCTATCTATATAAATCTTTAATAAGTTCCGCCATCTTTCACTTATGCCAATTCCCCTTTAGAATGCCTGATATCATCCGATCTCAGGGTTTGCCTCAGTCAAGTAACAGGATGGGAGACCACCTGGGAATACTGAGCTGAGTGCCATTTTGTTTCCGGCCAATTCATTACACTATCTAGCTATCCATCCATCCATCTATAGTAAGGCCATTAGTTCCCCCCTTTTCACTTACGGCCAAACTACCTGGAGAATGCCTTATCTTGTCCAGTCTCAGTCAGTACCTGGATGGTAACTATGAAAAGGCCTTTAATTACACCCACTTTCACTTACGGCCAAACTCTGCTGTAAGCCATTTTGTTTCAGGCCATTTCATCACACTATCTATCTATCTATCCATCCATCCATCCATCTGTCTATCCATCAATCATTTATCTGTCTGTCTATCTGTCTTTTTGTCTATCCATCTATCTATCTATTATCTAGAGATGTATCTGGCTCTGGTTTTGGTGGCCATGCCGACAACCCCGGGCAGGGCTCGCGCCTGTAAAAAAAAAAATACAAACAGTAATAAAACAACACAAAAAACGAACTGAAATAAACTAAGAGAGTGAGATGCCCTGATCGCAGGGGTGACGGCTCTGACTCAGCTCCAGCACGGCAGGGAACATAGACCCATGACTCGCCAATAGAGGGAGTCAGAGACCGCCATGGGCAGACTGGCTTGACTTCCTCTGGATCCTAGCATACACTGGATTGGGGTGCGATGCATGGTGCAGCCTATTTTGCGGTCCTTGGACTCATTTTTTATTTTGCTATGTGCATATGTGCTATGTATTTTTATTATGCAGTTTACTTTACTTCAAATAATAGTTTATGAGCACTCAGTAACTGAGTTCTTTGTGTGCATTATGAAGGAGAGGACAACGCATGTAATACTTGTGAGGATGATGTACTGAAGTGTGTGACAGCTGAACAGACTGTAGATAAAGTTTAGGAGCCACTTGCACTGGATACATGAATGAAGGTACTGCTCTGCTGCATCAACACTCATGGGGTCCATCATTCCCATCACACCTAAATAACACAACGCAGAGAAAGAATACCACAAACAGGGGACATGGGTTACAAAAACTTTATTATTTAACGTAATTAAAACTATTTATAAACTATTTATTATTAGTCAGGACAAAAGAATGAGACCTAAAGGAAAGGTAACATGTTTTCACATTTAATTACTTTACACTAACTGCTTTATTCTAGTCATGGTGCCAATTCATCACATTCCACCCCGAAAAGTTTAGAAACATAGATTGAGTAAGATTGTTAGATAGGGAGGAGGAAGGAAGCCTGCAAAGACCAGAAAGAATGCAAAACTCTTTGCATATAGAGACCAAAAGTAAGATTCAAACCAGGTTCTAAGGCTCTATCTGTTCCCATCTTTTTGATGTGAAGACTTGTTGTGCCTAAGATGCTCATTTGTAGGTAGGTGACGTCATGACAACTGTGTCAACTGTGTCAACTGTGTGTACATGGGTGTAATATAGAGCTGTTAACTGCAGTGATTTCCATAAAGAAATGTAACGGTGTGACACAAGTCTAAGTATTTAGCTCTTCTTACGGTTATAGCTGAGTTATAACTGTTCTAATATTCAGTAAATAAATGTAAAGTTAATAAAGGGGGACTGGTTCTCCATCCAGGGGGTTTGGACTGCATCAATCGAAAGTCGTTGATGGTAGAGTCGAACCTGGAACCTCTAGGCTTCAGCCGGTGGCTCTGTTGATGTGCCAACCCGGTGCGTCGGTGTGCCTGCAGAGCCTGAGGAAGTGTCACTGGAGGAACTGAAACTTTTGTTAACTGTTAAAATCAAACATAAAACTACCTCTGGTCTTCTAACCGTACACCACTGGACCTTTTAAGCAGTCCCAGTGGATACCTAAGATACCGCAAATAAATATTAGCTTAAGCCGCGAGCTTTATCGTGTGATGAACAAGAAGGCACAGCATCTTGTACTGCCTGCACTCCTATTATATAGGACAAGGACAGCTGTGAGTAGTCAGCCTTAATTAGATTGCTTCCCTTTTAAAAACCCTACTTGGGGAGCAATCTGATATTCTGATGGTGCCCGAAAATGGCATTAAGTTCGTCTAGGCTTTGTGTGAAAGCCAGCACCATCACAGACTGTATGTTAATCACTTATGGAATATTTCAGCACTACAATTAAAATACCATAGTGAAAGAATGGGGAATCAAGAATTCATCCTACTGTGGTGTATCAGACTACAATCTGTTTCAAGATGAATATAAACTAATCTCGTACCACACACCTTTCTGCTTTCCTCATTAATGTTACATGGGGAAAGACGGGATATAAAGATGCAGATCAGAATTTATTAAATAATGAATTAAACCTGATACAGAACTGATAAATAAATAAAATAACACAAACAAAACCATAAAGTTAAGTGACAGGATTATACCGGTGTGTAGGGTGAGTGCGGAGTGCACCCTAGAAAACAAAAAATGTTCAAGAGTTAAACAATTAGTATTATGTCAGTCCTTAGTCAGAGTATATTTGCATGAGTATTTCCTTTCTGGTGTGGTTTGGTATTGATCTGATGTTGTTGTGGGTTCTTCACGCAGGAGCATTCAATGAGCGTTGCCCCTAGAAGCGCCAGAGTGCTTGGCTGTCTACTGGGCTCCTGTGTTTGCACTACATAACATATGTTTTATGTTGCACTTCTACTACTAACTACTACTACTATTACTACTACTACTAACTACTACTACTACTACTACTACTACTAAAAATAATAATAATAATAGTAGGAATAATATACAACAATAATAATATTATGGGCACAGTTGTCTCACAGCAAAAACGGCCTGGGGTTGATTCCCTGGCCAAAAAAACAGGAACCTTTCTGTTTATTCATGTAGGTTTCCCCACTTGCTCATGTTTCCTCGCATTCATTCATTTAGTTATTTAGTATTATTAATATTATTTTTTTATTATTAACCACAACAACAATGTTAAATTCCTATAAATTTGTCAATTGATATGCAATAAATGGACTACAATGAATTATTTTTGTTAGTTTAGCCTTATGTGCATATCCCTACAATATGTATTGTGTCTATCATAGACTATTCAGAGAGAAACCTGGGAGAGGCAGGGAAGCTACACTCCAACCTAGCTACAGCTTTCCATAGGAAAATTCATGTCCGGTTTTCAAAGCTGACCTCATTTGATGATGTCAGTATTTAAATTAGAAGGTTATAGTATATACTTGCTGTATTCTAATTACTTCACACAAGAAATTAGAATAGACTGAACGCTGTTGGGATAATAAATAATGTATTGCGGCTAGAATGCATCTACTGTAAGAAAATGTTTTGGCTTTTGGAGCATTGTGGTTCATTAATTTATTATTTGTTTTGCTGTTAGTTTTGTTACCATACTTTTTTGAACAGTTTGCTAGACTGAACTACCACGAGATGCAGATGCCGCCCTAGCTCAATGCCGGCTGTTGTCCACGATCCGCGAGTGGGTCTGTGGCATCCAGCACCCAGGGTCAGCTCCACCAATCAGTTGCAGGCACACGCATGCTGTGGACATTGACCCACCTCTATTATACTATGCTGAACGAATTAGGCGAAACAGCGAACACCTGGCTTATCCTTTAAATAGGCTAGTCCTGCCAGGGTTCGTTGTCGCGCCTTCTCATGCGTTTCGGCGTTAAGTCCATGTTTCTTCATGATGTGTTTCCCCCTTTGTCTGTCTAGGTAGGGTGAGATGACATAAAGAGTTTAAAAAGGTCAGTCATAGTACATGCTAGGAGGCCTGGAGGTATGTAGCTGGGTAGGGTCAGTGTGATCGAGTTTAGTCGCCAAGTGTTAATCCCATTCAGCACCGGTTCATTTTGGTAAAGCGCATTTCCGCACCGCTCCTCATTCTCTTGCTTCTGCCTTACCCCAGCGCTGCCTGAAGTCATAACCTCACTGTCCCAGGATCGACTCTGCCACTAACTGGAAGTGGGGAGCATTCATGCACCGACTTGCTGTTGGTGCGGTAACTCACTAAACATAGCCATGGCATCGATGGCGTCTTCTATACACTAGTGTTGTGAATGGCCCATATAATATTCTGTCTGTTTTTAAGCACCACTAATCTCTTTTGTGTTTCCATCCTTGCCTACTGCTGCCGCTGCGGGACTGTGTCTTCTCTATGCAAGGGGTCATCACTAATTGCAGTTTTGTATGTGAGTTAAACTGCTGGTCCTGTTGCTGTTTTCTTTTTTTAGCCTTCAGATAACCTCTGTTGGCAAAAGCACATTGGGCGGCGATGCTCAGCTTCAGCTACTTGTGCCAGTGGCGCCATCGTAAAGATTAGCATGCTAGTGACTGCGGGTCGAGACCCATCTGTCATCTTTTTCGTTTTCGTGAGTTGCGATTCTCGATGCCCGTTTGGCCTGGTTTTTGTGTTTGTTGCTTTTAGTTTATTGTTTGATTATTATTTTTTTAATTAAATAAACCTTTTTGTTAACCTTAACTGGTGCAGGAGTCTAATACATTAGGTCACTACTTTTGAGACTGAAGTTCTACCTTCTCTTCATAAAAACTGAACAGGATTAAGGGTGAACAACGACAACAGAAAAGTCCCTGTCATTTGGTTTTAATCAGTCTTACTGTAAGCCATTGTTGGCACCACACTGTAAACCATAAAGGTTCTCAGTGCTAGAAACATTGTAATTTTTTTGTCGATTGGTGCCTAACCTTACAGATTAACACATATTGCCACAGACATAGTGGGTGGTTTAGGGCTCAGGTCTATTAATCAGAGGGTTTCACGCGAAGTGTTTTTAAGTTGGTTTGGCAGTTTAAAAATGCAAAAAAAAAATGGAAAATGTTTAAGTGTGTGATACATCTTAAAATGAAGAAGACAAAAGTCATGACAACAGTACAGACTAATTACCATCAATGAAAATTAAATTGTCAATTGTCTTATTGAATCAATTCTTTCCATCGAAAGCCAGCAGTGCTTAAATACCAAAATATAACTAAACCTGATATAAACATTTGCTTGATTTTCATTGAATGGAAAAGCTAAACAATAATAAAGTAGGAAATATACTAATTCTTGGAAGTTTAGTGCTATCAATGAAGACAAACAAGTTCAACACATTTAAACTTAGATAAAGCCTAAAGCATGCTGTGTTATTCTGGACACACAATCTATTTATTAGAAAAGACAGTCATGCTAGGGAGTATTGAACTGCTGACCTTCCATGAAAACACGATTTCGGAAACACTTATTTGCATTGTTTACACATATTTACATGTAAAGGTATTAGAGTGAGTTGCAAAGCAGCTTGCATTTACATTTCCTGTTGCTAAGCTACTGCACTGTATGACCTGCAGACATCATGGCCTCTGTAGCTGAGGGATATGCTAGCCACAGTGGAGCAGAGTGGAGAAGCTTGTTTGATAGCTTCCACAAAAAAGATGGGTACAGGGAAAAATGTTTGATAAACAAACCTGGGTGTTTAATTACTTTTCAGAATACCTTCTGGCTTGTTTTTATTTATTGTTATTTCAATGGTGAATTTACCCAGAAGTATAACATCAATATTTTCTGGAAAGTTTAAGCCTCACCACCAACTTGACACTTGCTTGCCATGGCAAATAACTTAAAAAAGTGTTTTCTAAAAGCTGTAAATGTCAAATATGAAATGAATGGTACTGCAGTGTATTGGTGCCTGTCCAGGGATTCTCAGTTGTACCAGACCCACTTTGACCCTGACCAGAATGAAGTGGTTGATGATGTAAAAATAAGTGTTGAATGTTTCACAGGTATAACCACTGACACTGATAGTATGCATAACGAATAAACACATATCACAGCAGTAACACATTTATTTACAGACATATAACTGACAAAAAATGTAGTCATGGCCAAAAGTTTTGAGAATGGCACAAAAGTTTGCTGCCTCATTTTTAAGAACAGTTTGGATATGATATGGTATAATAAAGAACAATAATAAACATCCCATATGTCAAGATTGTATAAACAAATACATAGAGCTTAAGCAAAGACTTCATATTTACATTGTTGACCCATCTTTAAGACTTCTGCAATTCGCCTCTGCATGCTGGATAGCAGCTTATGGGCAAAATCTTGAATGATGGCAACCCATCCTGGCCTAGTCAGTGCTTGGAGTTCATCACAGTTTCTGGGTTTGTTGTTTATCCACCCACCTTTAGAGGATTGACCACGTGTCCTCAATGGGATTAAGATATGAGGAGTTTCCTGGCCATGGACCAAAGTTTCAATGTTTTGTTCACCAAGCCACTTGGTTAACACTTTTGCCTTGTGACATAGTGCTCCACCATGCTAGAAAAAAATTGTACCATTGTACATCTCCAGATTGCTCCTGGATCATTGGGGGAAGTTGCTCCTGGATCATTGGGGGAAGTTGCTCTTGTGGGATGTTTGATGCCATTTCATATTCATGGCAGTGTTCTTAGGCAAAATTTTGAGTAAACTCCCTTCCCTAGATGAAAAGCAACCCCACACATGAATGGTCTCAGGTTGCTTCATGGGTGGCATAACACAGGACTCATGGTAGCGCTCACCAGCAATCATTTTTCCAGATGTCTCAATAGGGCTTCATCAGAGAAAATAACTTTACCCCAGTTCTGCACTCCAACTCCTATACTTTGTGTAGAATCAGTCTGTCCTT
>JAYDZG010000011.1:7101338-7113557 GCA_034509265.1 Microcambeva bendego
CATTTATTTTCTATCTTTTTGTAACTTGTATATTGTACATGCTGCTGGATGCCAAGAATTTCCCCTCGGGGATCAAAAAAGTATCTATCTATCTATCTATCTATCTATCTATCTATCTATCTATCTAATATTCACGTTTATCTATTTTCTTTGCACTGAAACAACAAAGTGCTACCTAGGGAGTCAATAACAGCAATCCATAAGCATTTTAAGAATGTTTTTAGGATGATGAGCTCAAGGCCGTTTCTTACATACCATTACACACAATAATCAAGCTCCCCTCTGTAACCAGACTAGATGTCTATTGAGGTGAAAAGAGAGAAGCAGTAGTGAAAGGACAACCATAAGGAGAAAAGGTGCTCATGGTCAGTGGATTAAAAATGTGTTTTATTAGCTTCACATGCTTATCCACATTCTGGTGAAGTCAGGCACATACAGCTGATAGAGCTTTTCATGCAGTAGAGCCAAGGTAATTGTACCAAATGCACAGTCCACACAAAACACAAGAACTTGTTGAGTCCAGATGCTAAGTGCTTACCTGTTGGCTATGTGGACAAACTACTCTAGTAGTTGGTCTGGTGTTTTTTGGGTACAGCAATGATGATGGAGATTTGGAACCAGGCTAGTACATAACGTTTTTAATTAGATGTTAAATAACACTCTGGTGTTCTCATGTTTTATCAGTTGATTTTTTCATATTGGGGACGATGTTGCGAACATCAGTTGAGACTTTCCAACAAAGCTTAAAAGGTCACTTAGAGATCTCTCTGATTTAACATAATTTGTTTTAATAGGCTGTCCAACACGCTGATTGTCAGATGTCAAAATACTGTGGGCCATATAGTGTACTCAGTTAGTCATGCAAGTTATTTCTACATGCTCTGACATGCATAGAAACTTGACATATGTTCCTTTTTTACTAATGTTGTTTGCTGCTTCAAATCTGGGAGCACTTTGTAAAATACTGGACATAAAATTCTAGGCTAAACAATACACTTTAAACCACATTATGGTAAACAAAAAAACAACAACAAAACGACAACATTCAGTATTATCTGCGTAAATATCTGCGTGGGTGAGGAATATTTAAAGTATGGCTGTACAACAGCAATAAAAGTCTAGATTTTTTTTATTACTTAAATTTGTAATGGAATTAGAGAAAACATGATCGGGGACATGACAGTTTAGCATAGTTACAGTTAAAAAAATAGATAAATAATCCTGGCAACACATCATTGTTTTTCTATAGCAGAGATATGTTAATCGTGTAAAATAAGTTTTTACATATTTACACAAAATATACCATAATATGTTATGGGGACACAAATGCCCATTGACCCAGTTTGTCAGGGTAATCAAAAGAACCAGACAAATAGAAGTGGAACAACATAAAGTAAATTTCAGATTTTTAAGCAACTGCCCATTTTGCAACCTTTTCCCCGATTGAAAAAACCCCCAAATTGGTTTAAAAAATGAGATAGGAAGAGGAGAGTTTCTTCTGCTATCATTTTAAAGTCATATTTGAAGCAGGATACTCACCACTTTTAGTTCTGAAAAAAAAAACCATTGTTGCACCACCCGCTTCTGTAAAGGTCTCACAGCACTCTCCAGTGTTAACTTGAAGCTTTGAATAAACTTGAAACAAATGCGAGATCCCTCGTTTTTTACTCTTCCGACACATATCTACATTTCTGAACCATCCTTCAGAATATCTTGGAATCGCCTGAAGATGAAAACTAATACTTTTTGTTTGACATTATTGGTACAATCTAGCTTTCTTTGGTGGTGGATGTCTAAAGGTTTCTAATAACCACTTATCTTTAGTAGCTTTGGTCTTGCTGGAGATTTTTGTAATATTGGTAATATCCCACAATGTAAAATATGTACTCTTTCAACTAAAAAACGTATGTTTAAAGCTGCCTTAAAGTTTAAAGTAAAAATTAATTAGAATTACTTCAACTGATGGCTTTAGGTCTAGTTTAGGATTGGATTTATATATTTATGTTAATATGACTTCTAAGACTGGCTGTTTCAACTTAGTGAGTTTTGTTCACTTGCCACAATCATTAGCTTTTACTCAAACATTTCATGGAAAAGGGAGGAAGGTAAGCGTAGGATCACAGTCTATGGTTTAAATCCTGTGATGTCTCCAAGTGGGGCACAATACATTCTGTATGGGCCCACCCAACTCATCACTGAAACTGTACACAAACATACTTGCTCAATTAATTCACAAGCACACCTCATAATTGAAATCCCAAAAAGCATAACCCAGCGCAAGACAGGGATCTGACCAATAACAATAACTACCTTCAATCTCTACAGCCATTAAAGTAACATCGCAAACATTTTAGAGCAGGGAGACCCACTGCCAAAATAACACGCCTAGTAATAATTCAAAAGAGACTGTGTGCGTTCATTTCATTAAATTGTCGACATGATTCTTATATTGTCTTGCTAGCAGCGACTAACAGATTGCTGTGATGTTTTTCAATGGCAAGTAGCTATGCTGATATATATACACTTATATATGCAAATAACTTTTTGTTTGCTATGGGGCAAGCGTTATCGAACGCACGTTGAGTATGCACACAATGTTTTCAACTGCTCACTTGGTTAAACCAATGCTGAGGGGCACTAGCTAAATGAAAACTGCTAACAGTACTGGCCTTACGCAATAGGTCCAGGAAGATATTTTGAATGCATTGGTACTACTGTCAAGTACACAACAATGTTAGTTATGTAAGAAAATAATATTTATATAAATTGTATATAAACAGAATTATTGATTATATCACACGCTGCTCCACAGCGACATCTGGTGGGGCCAAGGCCCACCGACCCCTAATGTAGAGACGTTCCTGATCGTGCCTAAATGTCAAGACTTGTGTGAAGTCTTTATCAGAGTGAAGTCCAATGGAAAAGATTGCTTGCTCAATCACCCCTATGGACTATCAACCTGCGATTGGTGGTTTAATTCTGCTCAGTTACTTTTGTGATTCAAAATAATTTTAGTGTGTAAGGGTCAAGGGACAACTTAAGCTGAATGCCTCTGATCCCAAATCACCCAGAGCCCTGCAGCAAGAAGTGCCATTCAATAGCTGAAATAACCACATGAGCAAGGGATTACTTTGGAAAACCTTTTAAGCACTACAATCCAAAGTTATATACAAAAATGCCACAGGATCTGTCATGGCAAAGGTAATTTACAACTTGGAAATGACAGACAAGTATATTGAGATATTGGAGAAAAATATGCTTCCTTCTTTTACAGGGACATCCATGCATTTTTAACAAGACATAACCACATGCTGCACAGAAAACCAATGCATGACTGTGGAAAAAAAAGGAAATGTGTGGAGGATTTTTAAATGAAAAATGCATGTATGCCTGTATCGACACACATTTGGAGGCATGTTTGCTAAAAACCTGAAACACTACATCGCTTGGTATTGAAATGTTTTTTTAAAGTCTGGTGAAAATGAATGGCAACATTTCAAAGTGATGAATGCATTTATCTCCAAACTTTGGAATGTTTTGCAGGCCTGAAATACAGAAGTTGATGTTTAGTTGATGTTTATAAGTAGTAGCTAATGATGACAAAAATTAGAAGGTTTAGAAAAGTTTATTTTTCCTTCAAGGTGGCTCTGACATTCAGAGAGAAAGTTCAAAGAGCATCCTTGACAAAAATGTTGTTTCTGCAGGACTGCTGTCTGTGACTTATAATGAGACTCTTTTACACCATGTACTTGAATTGAATTATGCTTGTTGTACATGATAGTTGTAGAATTGTTACAATTCATTTTTATCATGTTAAATTGAAATCCATTTCTGGTCCCTCTTACTTGTGCTATGTATGGTGCTTATCCTTGTCTCTGCCCCCTCAGTGAATGTTTTTTGGTACCCGAATCTGTATAGTTGCTTTGAAACAATTTTCGGTTTAAAACGTGCCATACAAACAGATTCTGCGTCTTTTACGTGTTTCTTTCTTTCCTCCCTCCCTCCATAGCTGAGGCGGTTCTGGTGTAGCTGGGAAGGGCGCCTGTTTTCCGTGGCATAGCCATGTTAGTGTTGGCTCATATTCAAACCAAGAGAAGTCCACCTTTTTCTTTTTTCGTTGTGTACTTGTAGAAAAATGTTCTAGTTTAATCTCGCGGCGCAGCACACAGACCGCGAGAGCGGCAAGGAATCAACGTGATTATGTTTGCCACGGAGCTACATTAAAAAGCAATAACTTCTATTCGACATTTTCGTTTGTTTTAATGGGAACTAACAATCTCCAATTGTCGTACACGCGTCGAGGTGAGTTCAGACTATTTTAATACAACATATTTAAGTGGAAATGCTGGTGGTCCGGGTGTCGTTTTTTACTCGTATGTACAACTGCAAGTTTCCCCTCCTCCGCCTTCTGCTTGTGCCGCAGTGAAATGGAAGCCTAAGCGAAAAAGAAACGATTTTGTTACGGGTTATTTTACCTACATGTAGTAGACCAAGTTCTGGTTCTTCAAAACTGTAGACATCTTAATATAGAGAGAAAATTAAGAAAAAGGATCTAGTTAACATGTACATTAATGATAGAACTGTCTAGGCAAATCTCTTACGTCAGCAAAAGGGATGTTTTACTGTATTCTTTTTAAGGCCTCTCATTACCAGTTAAGCGAAATTCTTTTACGATATTTTTACATGAATCTAAAGTTCCTTTTGAAACTTTTGCAATAGTGACAGTTTAGTACACATTTTATTATTACTTGTGCGAATAAGTTTTCCAGTGTGTTAGCTAAACTGGTACGTTGCATTGCAGGAGGAAGCTGTGAGGCATTGTTAGATTTATCCTGCGGGCAAAAGCAATCTTGGGCACATGGTTTATGTTGTAAAGTAAATTCAAGATTTTATAAGCAGTTACGTTTTATTTCTGTATGGAGTTACAAGGGCGATCTATAACGGCATTTGGCTACATGCTAATTAGAGACAAAGTCGCTATACATTTTAAAGTTTAAGCTTGTTGTTACTGAACAGAGAAGGGGCCACTAACAAAAAGGTCTATGTGGCTTCTTGCGTGCCAGGGCCCATATTTACGAACTCAACAATAAGGTCAAACACACCTTAGATGTAAATTTTCTGGCAGCGATCTTCTTCGGCTGATGCCTGCTTGATACATGGCGTTTCCATACATTCAAGCCTGTGTACATGCTCTATTTTACATCGACTCGTTACCACAAATGAGTACATCATAATGCAGTATATATAATGCATATAGTTTGTTAAAATATTTAGGTAATTGTGACCTATATCCTTGAGTGTTTTTTTTTAAAACTGGAACTAGAGTCTTATCAAACAGCTGGTAAAAGTAAAAAAGAGGTGGTGTAATTCTAGCAGAACACATGACAGGAATATTATTGAATATTCATTTCAAGCATTGACATCATAAGTGTACCTTACCATATGCACAGCTAAAGGAAAAATCTTACCAGGCTTTTGTATTAGGTGCAAAAAAGAAAAAAAATATTTATGTACATGAGTGCCATTGCAAGTGCATTACAAGGAAATTTTCTTATTGTTCTTTTGTAGTCATAATAGCACCTGTGAGCATAGGTATATTAGCATAACAGCCTGTGATCGGTTCGTGTAGTGCAGTGGGAAGAGCACATAGGTTCCACCATAGGTTTGAATTTGGCTTGGCCCTAATTAAAGTAACACAAGGAAGGCCTGTGCTATAGGAATGTGGAGTTGACAGATTTTCTAAGACTATTACTTTTTTCCCCTTTTAAATAGAAAAAAAACATAACCAAATCTACTTGCTTAGCAAGTGCAAATAAGACGTAACCAGAGACCTGGACCACTGATTACCTGTGCTGTTATATTATTATTCATTGTATTTTTAAGTTTTACTACTTTTTTGCTAAAATTAAAGGCGTCATTGAATGGTATTTAGTTCAGTTGTCAGAGGTTAGAAGAAAACAGCTTTTGAGTGTAGTTTTAATCACAACTACCGGAGTCTAATCAGCCAGCTGGTAGAAATAAAAAAGGGTGGTGGCTGGACGTGAACAAGAGAAAGAAAAAGAATTAATGTCTGAGACCTGTTTAGACCTGTTTCAGACTTGAAGGCTAAACCATGCAAGGGCTTTTCAGCTATGCCCTCGAATTCTTATTATCACCTCGAATGCATGTGCATGCATGTTAAAGAAACATGAGGCCATGTAAAAAAGGTGTGAATATACACCTTATATTATATGAAAAAGTCTTTGTAATTTGTTTAATAAAACAGTGTAACAAACAACTTATTTTTTTGTAAAAGTTTTTTTTCACACACACACACACATTTAACAGTGGTTTGCAGTCCTGCTTTAAATAAATACAATTTTAAATAATGTATAATTTATCCAAATTCTGTGGAGTTGCACACTTATATACACAGTAGGCTGATTACATTTGTTTGTTTAGTAGATACAAACATATTTAAATGTATAATACATGTTTGTTTTGTATAGTTGGCCTTTTTTCTTGCATGCACTGAAAAACAAGCTAGCATATTATCCGATGTCTTAGGATCTTCTACTTCCTCTCCTTCTAATTTTAATATAAAGAAGCACTATTTACATTTACTACTCGGTTTTTATACATTTGTCCTATTTTACACTGTTGGGTGAATTATGACGATGATTTTAAATCTATAGTAATTATTGTATGCAACATGGACAGCAGGTATACAAGGTAGCAAGTTGTGAGTGACTCGATGATCTCTTGGTAAGTTTTCACTGGTATCTGAAGCCATGCTGACTGCAGTGCAACAATCAGGGTGGTACCACAGATGCTAAGTTGGGTTCAAGTTCGGGGAATTAGGGAGCCAGGGAAGTACTTGGAAGTCTTGGTCATGCTTTTCCAGCCAGTGTTGCATATTTCAAACCTTACAGGAGAGTGCCATCTGTTCCAGGAAAGACAATTGGCTTTACAAACTGATATTGGCCTGAAAGCCAATAATCATTCCTTTCTGCAACTCTTTTATTTATAGTTTTAGAATTTAGAATACTCTTTTTACCATTGTGCAGTAGAGATGTCACAATAACCGATACTTGGTACCAAGTCGTTACCAAAGTTCTGAAAATGATTCAGTTTTTGTTTTCTGTGGTACCGAAGGCTTCACAGATCTCCCAGACCACACGCTAATGTCATAAGAGTGAGCTGTTTAACTAGACAGCTGTTTAATTAGTGACCATTCTATAAAGTAACCACTTTATAAGTCAGGTTATTCGAACAGTCTATCTAGGTAGCGATTACCTAGCGTTTCATTAGTGGGACTAGCATTAGTTACAAATGGCTACCAAACTTGTAGACTTCACTGACAAGCTTGGAATTACATACAAATACACACACATTTATATACATTAAACAATCATTTATTAACATTGAAAACAACTCTGAAGCTGACTCGTTCTCCACTGAATATCACATTAATTTTTGATAGTGACTTAGTAGGCATGATCATAACGCATAGGATTTGGAACAGCCTCCTTGGGAGTGTACAATGGATGACGAAAAATGCTGTCCAGTTAGCATGCCAATAGTAGTAAATGTAAATGCTATACCAAGATAAAGTTTTGTTTATATTTTTATTGGCACAATATAGTAAATATATAGTTTAATCACTTAAAAAAACAAGGTGTTAACTTTTTGCTGAAAAAATACTTTTTAAATAAAAGCATTTATGTTGACATTCATTGTTTTTTTTTTTTGTTTTTTTTTTTTTGGTATCGAGAATAGCAGAATTTTAGTGGTATTGGTACCGACTATTTCTGGTATCATCCCTACTGTGCAATGGAATTCGTCTTCTGTATTTTAACCCAATCCATGCAGTGAAACACACTTGTGACAAGAAGTACCATAGTAAGATTTCTGATTTCTTTTCCTTTTACTTTTCAGTGCTTTGAACACTTGAAATATTGGCTTTCAGCCATACTCACAAATACACACATCGTCCATGCCACTCTGGTTTTTGGTCTCTCCTGTGCTCTCTCCTACTATTCTCACTGTTAGAGAGAGAAAAAACATTAGCCCAATTTTTCCCTGGTGATTCTACTTACTGTTCCGCTCACCCAGCTCCACCCAATTCACAAACCGGAGCCCAACCATGCCCCTGCCACATACCCCAACGACTGTCTAAGGCCAGGGAGCCATCCGGCATGTAGCCGGACAGGCTACATTTGCTGTGGTTTTATCAATTTGGGGCCACACCTGCCCATGGCACAAGTGAAACCCCAGATACCGTACCTCATTCAGTCGCACACTTTTTTGGGTTTGCCGTTGGTCCTGTCTGTCTCGACAATTTCAGGACATCTCGCAGATGTTGAATATGCGGTGGCCAGTCATTACTATAGATGACAATGTCATGTGGCTATGTGTCTGATGGATTTTGCCCATCAATCACTGAAGCATTGCGGGCACTCCGAATAGCCCAAATGGAAGGGTGACAAATTGGTGTACTCCAAACAGGGTGGAGAAAGCTGTTTTTTGAGGGACATTGGAGCCATGTAGATCTGCCAATATCCCATTGTTAAATCCACTGTCAAATAAAATCGAGCTGCACCCGATTTGTCAAGCAATTTGTCAATGCGTGGCATGGGATATGCATAGAATTTACACACCACATTCACTTTTCTGTAATTCACATAGAAGCATCCCGTCCCATTGGTTTTAGGTAACAAAACAACTGGGCTTTTCCACTCACTGTGGGATTCCTTGATCTCATCCATATCAATTATGGCCTTGAGTTCTTCCCTTCCATATTTACCACTCCTGGGTTTTTGTCTATGTGAGATTGGTGCAACCAGGTAGAGACGAGAACTAGAAAATTACGAATGTAGCTTGGCCACATCTGTGACCTGGGACAGTGAGAGGTGGGCTCCGTGTGGAACTGAGGTTTCCCTCACTTAGATTGTATCTCCGGTCCCAGCTCCTTCCTCTCCTGGCTTCACCTCCTGCCATGGTTTGAGCAGGTTGAGGTGATATATTTGGTGTGCCTCACCTCTATCGGTTTGTTCCACCTCATAGTCGACCTCCCACACTTGTCATGTGACCTCAAAGTGTCCTTGCCACTTGGCAAGCAATTTGGAGCTTCATGTGGGCAGTAACATAAGCACTTTCTTGTGCCTGGAGCAAATTATCTGGTATCATTTTTCCAAGTGTGTGAAGTTTTGCTCTCAGGTGAAGGACATAATGGATCCCTCCTCCCAATTTCCCTTTTCTGTCATCCAAGACGTTGCAGGGCTTTTGCCGGTACATAAACTAAAATGGGGAGAACCCAGGGGAGGCTTGTTGTACCTCTTCTCTCTGATTGCAAATAATAGGGGTTTGAGCCACTTATCACAGTTCTGCGTGTCCTCGTGAATTAACGTAGAAATCATGTTTTATTAAATCGCTTGACCTGTGTGTCAGTTTATGAATGGTAAACACTGGTATGAATCATTTAAATTCCTAATAATTCATATATTTCGCGCAGTGTACATGACATGAAAGAGGTGCCCTGATCAGTTAGGATTTCTTTCGGAATCCGAACTCAGGAGATTGCACATAGTGTGGCAGACTTCCGAGTATCATGTTGCGTAGTCTTCTAGGACTGACACAAATCGCTGCCCACATGCGGATCACTGTAGTGGCACAACGAGGTACATCCCAATTCTTTCAAGGGGACCTTGATCCGCGGAAGAGGGCGAAATGGCACTTTTGGGGTTGCCGGCGGGTTCACCAGCTGACATTCGTGACATGCTCCACACCACTTGTGAACATCGCTGTGAATGCTTGGCCAATAGAAGCAGGCCATGAGGCAATTTAGTGTCTTATCCTGGCCTAACTGGTCTGCCATTAGGTTGTGGTGATCTGCCTGGAATAACATTTCTCGGCAGCTCTTGGCAACCAACAATTGGGTCGACACTTTCTGAGTATAAGTGTCCTGTGTCACTCAGTATAACCTATCCTTCAAAATGGCAAAATGCAGGAAGGAGAGCACAGCGTCAGGTGGGAACTGCTGACTATTGATTACTTTCACTTGGTCAAATGTGTGTCGCAGGGTTTCGTTCTGCTTACAACGGGAAATCCTCACCAGTGTTCACCCAGAGGGGAAGGGTAACCTGTCGTTGATACAGAGCTGATGTCGATGGCCCTGGGACTGCCTCCTCCTCCAACGCTGTGCACTTCCTACCCTGCCGAATAGATGTGCAGGACCCATCTGCATGCATCCCATTCAACAGGCAGTAAAATGCTAACCAATTGGTCCCCAGAAATAGCGGATGGGTGAGGCTTTTTTATATGCCAGTACCTGGATTGTAGTGTATATTAAACAGATTGTTAAACACATAATTTACCTACAAAACTGACTGATAATGAAATTAATGTGACATTAATCACAAACAGTGACTTTACAGTGCATTTAACTTCTTATTTTGTGAATTTTTTTAAATTTATTTTTAGATTAGGGCTGCATCTATTTATTATTTTTGTAATTGAGTAATTGGATAAATTGTTTTGCTTTAATAAAGAGCAAAAATAAATAGATAAATTAAGACATCTTTTCAAACAAACTTCGAAATTTGATATATTACATTGTTTAAAGAGAATAATTATAACAAGCACTAACGTGGAGTCCCCCTGGCGCAGGGGGACACAGTGCTCTGGCACACAGTGCACTCTGAACTCCATCCATCCATTATCTTCCGCTTATCCGGGGTTCGGGTCGTGAGGGCAGCAACCTAAGCAAAAAGGCCCAGACCGAGGCGTTCCCAGGCCAGCTGGACGATTTGATCTCGCCAGCGTGTTCTGGGTCTTCCCCGGGGTCTCCTCTTGGCTGGACTTTCCTAAAACACCTCCCCAGCCAGGTGCCCAGGAAGCGTCCTGACCAGATGTCCAAACCACCTCAACTGACTCTGGAACGATGAGGAGTAGCGGCTCCATTCCGAGTCCCTCCTGCATGACCGAACTTTGCACACTATCTTTAAGAGAGAGACCAGACAACCTGCATCCGCTTGCATTCGCAAGTCTAGTTCTTTCGGTCATTACCCACAGCTCATGACCATATGTGAGAATAGATCGATTTATCGGTCGATCTATGTTCCCATGTTGTCTTTTTTCACGACAACAAACCAGTACAGAGTCTGCATCACTGCTGACCCCACGCCGATCCGCCTGTCGATTTCCCCCTCTTTCTTACCATTACTTGTGAACAAGACCTTAGGATACTTAAACTCCTCCACTTGAGGCAAGAGTCCATTCCCAACCCAGAGAGGGCTCTCCACCCTTTTCTTACTGTGGACCATGACCTCAGATTTGGAGGTGCTGATTCTCATCCCAGCCGCTTCACACTCAGCTGTGCCTAGAAATTCTGTCCATAAATATTATGAACAGAATCGGTGACAAAGGGCAGCCCTGACGGAGTCCAACCCTTGCTGGACACAAGTCTGACTTACTGCCGGCTATCCAAACCAAGCTCCTGCTCCATGTGTACAGGGTCCCATAGCAAGGAGCCATGTCTCTTGTACTCTCAAAGCACCTCCCACAGAATACTCCTAGGGGCACAGTCGAATGCCTTCTCTAAATCCACAAAACACATGTGGACTGGTTGAGCAAACTGCTATGAACCCTCTTGGATCCTGGAGAGGGTGCAGAGCTGGTCCAAGGGTTCCACGACCAGGATGGAACCCACACTGCTCCTCCTGAATCTGAGGTTCAACTATCAGCCAGACTCTCTTCTCAAGTACCGCTGCATAAACCATACCAGCGAGGCTGAGGAGTGTGAGAACCATGGGGTCTGAACTTCAATAATTCAAAAACATTTTGACTTTTTAAGAAATATGGCTGCCATATGCAAATTAACCTTTCCTAAAAATGCCTAATTGATACAAAAATCTGTAACTAAAAAAAGCTTTTGCTAAAAAAATTGAAATTTGGCAATTTGGTGTAAAACAAGATTCTGAGGTGGCCTACCAAGTTTGGTGCATTTTCATTACTAGGTGGCACTATACATGCAAACCGGCGGTTTCTCAGCAATCGTAAGGCTGATCGGGCTGAAATTTGTCGGGCTGTGAGACAGATTATAAATTAATTTCTAAAGACAACTTGATACACCAAATTTTTTGACTGCCACAAGCCAATCAGATTTTAGTACCCATTTGAAAAGGTGATCATTCACCAATCATCACAAAACTTGATTGCTATGTCCATGTTCCTGGTTTC
>JAYDZG010000011.1:7200603-7214958 GCA_034509265.1 Microcambeva bendego
GTGTTACTGATGGTAGCCTTTGTTACTTTGGTCCCAGCTCTCTGCAGGTCATTAATCAGGTCCCGCCATGTAGTTCTGGGATTTTTGCTCACAGTTCTCATGATCATTTTGACCCCACAGGATGAGATCTTGCGTGGGGCCCAAGATCTAGATAGATTATCAATTGTCTTGTATGTCTTCCATTTTCTTACAATTGCTCCCACACATGATTTTTTCACCAACCTGCTTGCCTATTGTAGATTCACTCTTCCCAGCCTGGTGCAGGTATACAATTTTATTCCTGGTGTAATGAGGGGAGGACAGAAGAGCTTCTTAAAGAAGACCTGTTACAGGTCTGAGAGAGCCAAAAATATTTCTTGTTTGTGTGTGACCAAATACTTAATTTCCACCATAATTTACAAACAAATTCTTTAAAAATCCTACAATGTGATTTCCAGGATATCTTTCCCTCATTTTGTCTCTCATATTTGAAGTGTACCTATGGTGAAAATTACAGACCTCTCTCATCTTTCTAAGTAGGAGAACTTGCACAATCAGTGACTGACTAAATAATTTTTTGCCCTACTGTAGCTACTAGTGTGCATGTTTCTGACCAAACTATCTCCATAACGATTATATAGGGGGGCAATTATACTGTAGTGGGACCTGATCTGCTCACAGGCCAGACAGTGCAGATTGAATTTGGTCTGTTTGTATATGACAGACATTATCACTAACAAACGTTTAATTTGTGTAGTTCGCTTACTTGTAAGTGAATATTCTAAACTTGGAAATGGAATCTCAATGAAGATCAATAAAAAAATATTATTATTATTATATAATTTATTATATCAATTATATGTACAACTGACTTCAAATGTATTGCTAGTTCTCCATATAACCAAATTTCAACGATATACAGTACTGTGCAAAAGTCTAAGGCACCCAGACAGATCATTTAAGCCCATGTATTTCAGCAATAATAATGGTTTTGCCCAATAAAGCAACATGTATACTTACAGTAAAAAGTACAAGTTTCTTATTTTGAATAAAGCACTTTAGTAAAAGTTACTACAATATAAAGTTAGTAAAATACAATCTTGTGAGTTAGTCTGAAGAACAAAACTTGGTTCCAGATTTCTCGTGGACATCCCCAGCCAGCACATGGATTTGAACAATTCCAGCAGCTCACTTTAAAATCATTGACACTGATTTAACAAAGCAGGTGTTGGTTGATAACCATCAATAAAACAATACTCCCATGAAGACAACACAAATGTTTTAATGAACAGTGGTGAATGTAAACTAAACTACTTTTTGCATCAATGTTATTTGAATTAATCCTTATGTAGTGTTTTACTGAGAAAATAAACACTGCTGAGAAAATAAACTTTTTTAAAATTGTAATTTTCACTGGGTGTTTAAGACTTTTGCACCATACTCTGTTATTTGTTTCATTTGTGGAATGGAAGTCCCACCTGTCCAGCTCAGGCCCAGATGATCAGCCACAATGGCCATACGTAGATCTGTCCTCTCGCATGGACTTTGTGGACCTGGGCAACATTAAATATCCAAGAACTTATTACCCATAATTAAATCATTCAAACCCTCAGAAACACAAAATGTGTCATTTTCTGGCCAGTTGTTGCTCTTGAAGATTACAGTTAAATATAAATTAATTGTCATAGCTCCAAATAGGGGGAAATTGAATTATACTAAGTTAATTTGGATCATGAAGTTAATCAATGCAACCAGGCTGACATTGGCAAGAAAATGAACAACACAAAAATGTGGTGTCTAAAAACTTGGGGCCCTTGCTATCTTAACAACGGGAAAAGTATTCCTTGTGCAGCACAAAATATGCGAAGGGGATGTACTGTCTCCTAATTATCAGTGGGTGTGTTTTGGGCACACTTTGGTGGATTTACTATTTTACCTAACTATTATTAACACTTCTCAGAAGAGGAAACTGACCTACTTCTTCACGATCTGAAAGAGAAATTAGTCAAACGCAGTGATCAAATAACTCCAAAGTGAGTCTCCAAATACAATTCAATTGTGCCCCAGTGCACCATTCCAGACGTTCAATCCCCCTATATAAACACTTTATTAAATCATTTCATTTCCTTACCAGGCTACAGGTGACTCCTGTGCAGGCTGATCTTTAAAGTTTCACTTTCTATAATAGTGCGTGCTTTGGTGTGCTTTCGATTGAAACACACTGTTGTAGGTATGATATACGATCTAATCAACCAGGTCTTTAACCTATAGCCATTGTCCCAAGAATGATGTGAAAAAAACTTATTTTATTTTGTATTCTGTTTATTGTTGATATAACGGGCACTTGCTATGAGTTTGTGCACTGCTGCATGTCCATGTGTGCATACAAGCAGGGGTGTAGACATGTAGTCCACGCCTGTGTTGACTCCCAAGATTGCAATTTACATCGTTTTAGAATGTTGACTGTTGTCTTGTTTTTTTTCAGTCAACAGCGCACCTGTGTTTTCCGTTGCCAAGATAGCAATACACCAGTAATTTACCTAAACACACCTCATTTTGAGACTACCACGGCCATTTTCATTCATATATTCACCCATCGGCGTAAGCACCGTTGCTATTTTAATGACGCAGATGCAAGGCTTGAAAATAGACTGTTCGTGGGTTGTAAGATAGCAATGTGCAACTTTGCCAATCCCTTAGACTAAATACATCAATACAACAACAACAAAAAAGTATAGTTTAGTAATTCTCAAAACTCAGGGGTGAATTTTAAGATGAGAAAAACATGCAGGCAGCTTGTACACTTAAAACACACTTTCCTAAATGTGGAAAAAACATGTTTCTGCAACAGATATTTTGCAAAAAAAACAGAGTGTAAAGTGGCCTTTTCCTCCCTAGCATTTTAAATCTGTTAAAGGTGGGGGAGAGAGAAAAAGGGGATTTGACGAGGACAGGTAAAGTACACTCACACAATACAGAAATGACAGAATGACAAAATGACAGCTGTTAACACCACAGGCAATCTGGTCAATCACAATGGCTCATGCAACTACGAATCAAGTAAAGTTGTCAATAAAGTTTTACAAACTAGGCTTGATCTCCGCGATGGGGGGCAACCCTCGAGCCCCTGTGCCCCTACTTCCCTCTTTCCCTCCTCCTGTCCTCCTAGTCCTTCTCCTCTCACTGCCTGAAGACCTCATGACCTTTGACCTTGAGGGTATGAACCCTTTGGAGGACCCGGCAGAGAAGGACGGCTGGGACTGGTCCGACAGAGAGGTGCTTCGAGATGTGCTGCTGTCCTCCTCCGACTGCTCTGCCTGCGTCTGTTTCTCCTTGTCTGAAAGTTGCTCCGACACCTTTGTTGCTTTCCCGCTAACACTCTGAAGAAACGTAATTGACTGTCTGCTAAGCTCATTCATATTGGTTCTGTTTGTCTCAGCTACGTATTTTTTTTCTGTCTGTCCTGAGCTGTCTTTGTTTATGATTTGTGGGGTAATAACCTCTCTTTTTTCTCCCCATGTCTTATTTGAGCTGACAATGCCATTCCTTTTTATTTCTTTGACGGGAATTCTAGATCTGGGCTCTATGGAATTTGATGTATAATCCAGTTTCCTGGCCTTAGGTTTGACAGCTTGTTTAGGTTTTTGCGTGCCTGAACTCTGTGTGTTAAAATTAAACCCTGGTGCTTTGACTGGGAGCCTAGACCTTAGTTGACATTTGCCCTCAACTTTTTCTTGAGGGACTTCTTTCCCCTGAGCTGCTTGGGTGTTTGATTTATTATCGACTGTCTTAAAGGGAGCTCTGCAAAAATTAGCTTCTATCCTACTGGCCTTCTGTAGTATCGGTTCTGAGGAAGACTTAAGGTTAAATACTACACTACCACATTGGATGTAGTCAGTCTGAATGTTGGAGGCCTCTAGGTTATTGTTGTTGTTCCAGTTCTCTAAGAGGTAATGTTTACTGTCATTTGGAGAATCACAGCACATGCCACTGTTTTGGGCCTCTAAACTTACATACTCAGGCACATGACTTGCAGAGGGATCTACCCTAAAGTCACTTAGGTCAACAGAACCAGAGTCTTTGCTTATGGTTATCGAGGCAGCAATTCCCATCTTTACAGGGGTGCGCAATTTAGGGTCAACCTTGGAAGCTGTGACAGTGCAAGAAGTGGTTTCACCTACAATGTCAGTACATGGAGGTGCATCCAGGCAACCAGCATTGATCTGAACAGGACTGCCTCTGGAAGATGTAATATCTGCAGTGGCCTCTACCATCCCCTCTACAGTTCTCTCCCCTGCCTTTGATTGGGAGGCACTTACCACCACACTCCTGTCCCCAAACCCCTTGTCCCCTGACTTTCCATTTGCAGTATGCTCACCAATCTGAAAAAACTGAAGCCTCTCCTCAACAAAGTCCCGCTTGCTCATGTCAATAGCACCACTGCGGGTCATCTCAAACATCTTGCCCTCATGGAAGGGAAATGGGTTGGGCTCACTTGTTGGGGTGCTCTCATCTGTTGGGGTTCTAGCTGGAGTTGTGTCTGGTGTGGTAGCTTGTGACTTGTCCTCCACAGATAAGCCAAAAGGTTTTGGATCTTCATCTTTGCCTTTAGCATCAAACACTACTTCCTCTTCTCCTTTGCATGACCAAGGGTCAAAGTCTAAGCCTTTTGTGGCAACAGTTTTGAAAGTGGTATTTGATTCCTCTTCAAGCTTATAGCCAAAGTAGCTGTCTGCAAAACATTGTCTATCAGGATGTCTTCCCTCCAAGGAGTATATCTTTTCTTGATCTTCATCATTTTCCATTTTGGATGAATTACTTATGGATTTGCCCTTTTCTCTAGAACTGTCATTCGGCAAGCTCTCCTCTTCAATTACCTCCAGTTTGCTTTGACTGAAAGATTGATTACTTGTTTTTCCAGCATTGGAAATGTTTGAGGTTTTTGTATCATTTAGACCATCATCCTCATCTTGCAGATCATAACCATCTAGTGAGTCTATCTCTGTAGCATCTGTGTCATGAGAAAATTCTGCTGTTGTTGCTATTGAGCAATCAGTGATAGACTGATCATTACCATTTTGCTCATCCCCCTCGTCTCCCTTAATGACTAAATGCACACTTGGTTCTTTGTGATGGGAGCCATTTTTTTCTGGCTCACGATGCTTGACTCGTTTGTCAGCCTCCTTGGTCATTTTGAAAGTGTATTTCTTGAGAGGTACAGGATGGAATACAGACTCATCATCACTGGAATCAGTATTGTCAGCTCCACTTGGAACAGGAGATGGTGGTTGGACTTGTATAATAGGTTCTGCAAGAAAATGTCTGTCATGCTCTTCTTGAAGATTCACCTCTATCATCTCAGGTTCTGTATCAGAAGACATACACAACCCCTTCTTAAATACCCCCTTCTCAGACTGTTGAGTCTCTAGTGGTGGGGGAGGGGGAAACTCAATGTAAGCTACTCGTTTGTCTTTAACCGTTTTCCCAAGTAAATCCTGAGCCTCTTTTGAGGATTCAGTTAGTGTGTTGTGCTTCGCCATTTCCACTGATAGTTGCCTAGAAATAATAGTTGTGGGATGATCCTCGTCCTCAGATTCCTCAGGAACCGGGCTTGGTTTTCCTATCATTGAACTAATAGCAAACTCTGGTGCCCTAGATCGGAAATCATGGCTACCTTCCACTGACATGGGTGTCTCAGAAGTAACATGACTTAAAGGCTGATTTTGTTTTACAGGGTAAAATACTCCCCTTGGATCATGCATTGTTTGGCTCTCGTGGGTTGCTGCTTTTTTAAGTTGTCCATTGGCTGCTGCCTTTTTTTCATACCCTTTGTCTACCTGAATGCTGACATAAACTGGTAAAGGTTTGATGTCTGCCTTAACACTTGGAGTTACTCGTTCAATATATTCAATCTGTCCATTATTGACCCCATTGCAGATTTTGCTAGCATTTTCAACTAATGACACATTGTTGGGTGATCTATCTAGATCTTTACACATATGTTTGACTTTAATTGTAGGTGGTAGGTAAGACCCTGCTTCATCACATTTAACTGAAGAACCAAGCTCTAATGTACTACTCTGGTGATGGTCTATAAAACTGGACGAAACTCTAACAGGGTTTTGTGAATCCAAGTTTTTTTTTAGGGATGGGTTGTATTTTTCACTATTGTCGAGGTCTTCCTGAATCACTGGCTCTCTGTACATAATGCTTTTGGTTGTGTCATTCTTGTTGGAATTTCCATTTTCTTTAATTTCAGTCAAAGTTTTATGATCAAATTTATGGGTCATTTTTGCCTTTGGGTTTTTAACATGGCTATCCCAAGTTTGGATATTTTTTTTCACTTTATCGACATCCTGTACACCGTTGTAGACACAATTATGATTTTTAAGAGCAGTGTCATTTGACATATTTCTATTTTCATCTCTTTGTTGGTTTTGAGAAAATGTTGGGTTCCTCCTGTCATTACTATAATGCCCTGCATTAATGTCTACAACTTCCTTTAAAGCATGCTCACATTTTCCAGATTTTGTTGACTTTGGAAGATTTCCTCCAGCAAAAACTTGAAAAATAGGCAATTTTGTTTCATGTAGCTTCCTAACTGGTAGTACAGTAGTTTCAGTACACTGAGGGATATTATCTTGTTTTTGAGCCTGAGTTTCGAATTTTAATCTCACCGAGCTAACCTTAGATGTTGAGGGTTGTAAACATTTAAAAGATTCACAGTCCCTTCGTTTTTTTTGGTTATCAGTGTACTGCAGCAAAATATGTCTTTCTGGACTGCTAGGAAGGCTGGCACATCTCCTTTCATGGGCACTGTATTGATCTCTAAATCTTTCTCTGCTGCACTCTTCTCCTTTATCATTATTACTAAATATTGTCCTTTCTGGGCTACTGCAAGCAGAACTGGGCCCAGATCGAACATAATCACTGTTTGGCCGGCAATATTTCTTCTCAGGGGAGTGAAGCTCATCATTCAATTTTTCAGTTTTATCTCGAAAAAACTGTGAGACTTCATTAAGTTTCTCCTCTGCCTCTTTGACAGTTCTATCTACCCTGTCCTCATATATAAATTTCTCTTTGATTTTTCCATGTCCATTTTCAGATGCTCTCATCCAAACAGATTTTTTTGGACAAGGATGTTCAGAGGAATACTGCAGCAGAGTAAGTTTGTCACAGTTTTTATCAGCATTTAAAGTCCTGTCTGGTTTATCTTGTTTTAGCATAGACTCCCTTGCTGAGCCCCCCTGTGTCTTCTTTTCAAAGTAACAAGACCTATCAATCACAGATTCAGAAAGGGAAGATTTGAATTTTTCAGGAAAAAAGTTTTTCTTTGACTCTTCTTTCATATTTGATTCATATTCATTAAAGAACTTTCCTGAGTGTGGGCTCTGTAGTTTCAGTGTTTTGCATGTGTCATCTGAAATTAGCTCGAAAGAAGTTATCTGACTTTCATCCTTCTGCAAATAAGGGGTGATTTCCTGTTCTTCCACTTCTTTTTGATTCTGAAGCATGTTTATTTCACTGTTAGTTTGATAAATGTACATTTCTTTATCAGGGCGATTTTTAGTCTCCCTAATAATAACCTCTGTAGGTTCAGTTTTGTTTCCTTTCTCAATGTGAACCTCAATGATGCGTTCAACTTTGGGCATTAAGTCTCTGTCCACAGGCCCAGTTTTCGATTGTTTCAGTCCCTCACTGCTGCCTTTGATTTCAAAAAAAACATTTAGATCTCTGGATGGACTTCGGCCAGACTGAATGGCTTTCATGATGTCTTGCACTGACATGGTCTCATCAGACCTTTCTGAGGGACTTTCAGTATTTGCCGGTTTGTGGTATACCATTCGGGTTGTGGTTGTTATGTGAGTCTCCTCTTTGAGTCGCATGCCTTTATTCGCCATGTCCTCCACTGGACTGGTTATGTTTTGGTATGTTTTTACTTGATCCTTAAAGAAACCACCAGGCGACCTAGGTTCTGTGACAGTGGATTGGACAGGAGATGTTGCAATTTTAGCCTCATCCATTACAGACTCCTTGCTGTTCTCATAACTTCTTATTACATGTACAACTTCTGTCATTGTCTCAGTGATTACTGGTGGAATTTCCTGAAACAAACCTTTTGGCCCCATTCCTTCAGCACTCTGTGGGGCAGAAGGAGTCCTCTCACTGCGAGTCTCAAATCCACTGTCTGACAGTGGACTTTTATCTGGGTCATGTGAGATATCGTCTGGAAAATCTAGAATGTCTGTCCCAAAAATTGTATCTGCTAACTTTGAGAGCTCTTTTTCTGAGGGTGAAGAACGCATGTTTGATAATGGCATTTTAAGCTTATTTTCTTGAACTGCCATAGCTGGTTTTAAGACACGTTTTTGTTTCTCCTCTCCCTCTCTCTTTATCTCTTCTTTTCTCGGTTTGGTTTCTATGATTTTGTTCAACGAACGAGTGCAAGAGTCACTGGTTAAATAGTCAACCACTTTTGCTAAGTTAAAATCTCTTTCAGGAATTTCTCTTGTTTTGACCTGAGAAGCTACAGTCTCATATCGAGGGGGAGACCTCCACCTATTTCGTTGCATGTAATCAATATCATACTCCAGATCATCATCCCCTTTGTTACTTATGATGTATTTACTGTCCTTCGTAACATCTTTTGATAGTATTTCACTAACTTTAACCAAGTCCTTTTTTACTTTCTCCATTATCTTGTATGGTTCTTCCTCCTCCGTTTTATTCACTGTGAGGGATTCAGAATGAAATGTATTGCCAGTGATTGCATCAGTTTGCAAAATAGCTGACATTTTGATTAAACCCTCCTTCATTTCATGCACATCCTTCAGTAGTTCTTGGCTGTTTGACAGAGGGGTTGAGGAGGCTGACTTTAGTAACAGGGGGGATTTGACTGGGGAAAGAGTCCTGACAAAGGAAGACTGTGTTTTGGCATTGGGCTCCAATGGTTTAGTCCTTCTAGGTGACAAGAGTGCTGCTGTTGATTTGGAGATGTCAGGAAGCTTTTTAAACTGATGTGCTTGTAAAACATTAGTAACTGAATAAACAGGCACTGTAACTGTGGTACAGGTGAGAGTAGCTGTGGAGTTGGGGGAGGACTGAATGGACGTATTAAGAGAATTTGTACCTGAACATTGTATTGACTTATAGGAGGAAGATGGAGAGGATGATGCAGACTTAAGGGTGCCATAGACAGCAGAGGAAGTGTTTATTGTCTTCTCAACTTCTTCAAAAGCAGCATTTACACTAGTTGATGCTGCCTTAGTGGTAGCCTGTATTCTCTCCTGTAAGCTGTTAGACAGGAGGGAGTTATAGTGAGTTGGACCAATTGTTCCATTAACACTGGTTGAGGAACTGTATTTTAGAGGTGAAGAGAGTGAACTGAGAAATCCTCTGTGAGAGCTGGAAGAATCAGTGTTTGTTCTGACTGAGGAGAGGCATGTGGCCTTTTTAACTGGGGAAGCAACTGATGGATCATTTGAGCCTATGACACATTTATATGGCAGACTGTGGGTATATGTGCCTAAAGAAGATTTTGGTGAAGCAGGTGGAGTCATAGTGATGGATGATCTTTCCAGAAGTGAGCCACCAGTGGGAATGGGAGAGGTTCTTGCAGAAAGGGATGCTGGACTTACATATATTGAATCAGAAGAATTTTTGCCAGGGGACAGTTCTACTTGAGACTGGGCCTGTTGCACTATTGTCTTTCTGGGGGAGACCATTTTATAGGAGCGTACTGGCAATGTACCATCAGTAGATTTGGTAGAGGGTGTATTTGAGCCTCTGATTACTGATCTTATTGGGGATGCAGAGTTTACAGACCAAACAGACCTCATTGGTGAGGCACATGGCGTGTTGGAAGATGAGCTGGATAGCGAGCCGAATCCTGATTTGTGAGCGCTGATGGGTGGGGTGGTTGCCCATGCCTGATAGGAACGTGTCATAAAGACAGGTTTGTAAGCATAGCCAGTGGGCTGCAATGTGGTTTTCATAGTGGGGGTATGGCCTCTTTCAGACATTTCTAGTATAAGTAAATAAGCAACAGTAACAAAAAATAAACAAAAAATGTTAAAAAAGAGAACAGAGAGAAAAATGTTTAGTCAGGTTAAACCGATGCTTTTATGTATAATAGAAATGTTCTAATCAGTGCTTGTACAAAACATTCACAAATGAAAGGTAAGTGTTAACGAAAAAGAAAAACAATCAAAATAATATTGCATGTTACAAAAACAAAAGGTGGAACAATGCATTTTGTACAATGCAATAAATTGTCTTCATCTTTATTTAACTGACATAAGTACAAATAAAAGCTTGTTTGTTTATGTTTTCACTGCACTAGCTTCATAATAATTTAAATAAATAAGCCTATTTAAAACCACCTTCCATATTAGTTACACATTTTAACTGAATGTGGAATATTTGGCTATTATTTTGGAATATTTTATTTAAGACTGCATAGCAGTCCAGGGTCACAGATTTCTAATTATCCTATTTGTAATACACCATACACTCCACAGTGTTGAGCATGTACATAATGAGGCCTTATCTTGCTAAATTTACCATGGGAATTCTGACAAAAGATGCCACCTTTTTGGCAACATGCCATTATTCACTCAGCATATACTGTATATCCCAAATACATATCCACTCCATTGGGACTGTACACCCACATAACATGATATATTTTGACTTTGCACCTTTCACTAATAATACTCTGGCTGGTTCTTTATGCAAAGACTTGAACATAGTAACTTGACCTTTTCACTTTTATTTTATATCCTAATTTTTTGAAGTGTGTTACAGGCACCAAATTCAATGTGTGTAAATTGTTACAAAATTTATTCATCTGAGCATTGGAATGTTTCTTTTGTCATTTAAAGTTGCAAGTGAATTAGTAAGTATCGATTCATGTTCATGTTGCACTTTACAAAATGGGCCAACTTGTTGTTAAAACAAACAATAATAATAATAATAATAATAATAATAATAATAATAATAATAATAATAATAATAATAACTCACAAATGCTAACACTTGAATTACCAAAGAAAAATAAGCCACATCTTAACTACCAGCAGAGTGGTACTGTTCTAAGTGGGGTTATGTAGTCACTTTTAAACACTTGAATATCATAACTAAGGGGATAAGTAATGGAGAGCCTTCGGCTCATTGAATAAAGCTGTGTCTTTTCTCTTTTCATGTCTGTAGCCGGGTACAGCAAGTTTGGCATAGGACATAACATTATCTCCAGCATGTTTGACTATTGGTATGAATTTTATATGGTGGTTATCTTATAATGTGGTTAACCTGCATTATGCATTAACAATGTATTTTTTACAGAGCAAACTATAAGTTATTCCTAAAAAAGAACAAATAGCTGGAAATACCATAACATATATGTCCTTTACAACTGTACCTCAGTTTTTATAATGTTTCTGACCAACCATTGCAGTATCCACTTAAATTCCACAGATGAAAATAAGGATAACAAGTAGATGGTGTACACATGCATATAACCACAACACAGTAATTTTTAATCATAAATTTAAAGAAATAAGCCACTTAAAACTTGAAAAAATAATAAACAATAAACTCTATTTTGAACAACACCACCAACAAAAAACATAAAAAAATCATAATAAAAAATACTAAAGCAACAAAACATAATGACAATAATTTAAAATTAAAATATTAAATATGGTGCAGCACAAACTGGTTTAATATTTAAATATTTTATTTTAGTTCTTTAAATTATTTGTATTTTAATACAATATCTGCATTTACAAAGGAAGTCAAAACTATCAAAAAAAAATACTTACTAGGTTCAGGTTCAGCCAGATAGCTAAATCGCTTTCGTAACGCTAATGATGCAAATTCATGCCGTCGATCATTCTGAGCAAAAATAAGAAAAATAAACACATTTGTAAAAAAGTATTTGCAAGTGTTAATATATTTGCTTATACTAGTCCCTTATAGAAGATTGACTAAACCACTGTTGAATTGAACAGCTTGTAAATGACTGTAATTGTGACTGTAGGTCATAAATAATTAAAGGTATAAATAATTGCAAATGTGAAAAAATGTCCCTCGATCTAATGAAAACAAAAATCACACCTCATTACAACAGTGGGCCTGTTGTATCTGAAGACAAGTGTTCAAAGATGGCAACCTTTGATCTCACAGTGCTTGAGAGAATAATTGATGTAGACATAAGATAAATTTAGGCATGCACATGCTATTAATATCTCTATATATTTTAGTTGTTATTTGTTCTATATTTCAATTACTTGTTCTGTGATTATACAGCATTACTAACAGAACTTACAAACAAAACATTATTAGTATTATATCAAATAATTGACTTTTGTTTTTGATTTAGGTAATGTTTAATTTTATCACTTTATCATTATGGGTGATAAATTGAATAATAATAATAATAATAATAATAATAATAATAATAATAATAATAATAATAATAATAATAAAAGTAATAATAACACATACAACCCCATCAAATTTGAAAAAAGGTCAAAGACTTTGGAAATCCACTGTATGTTGGTGTTATGTACAAGTTTATATTGCAGTTTTCTTTGGTAAATGTATTTCTGGAATGCCCAGGACCATACAGCACCAGCATCAAGTATTCCTGAGTTCAAGCCTCTGTAAGGACTTCAAAACAATTTTGTGGTATTCACAAATTTCATACTATATACAAATACATAATTGGGAAATAAATGCAATGACCAATCATTGGAGTCTGTTTCATCTTTGGAATGCCCCAATTACTTACTAGCATTATAAAACACACCAACTACTCACAAACACACAACCGAGTTGACATATTACCTCGTCATCAGGATCAGACTCCATTTCCTTTTTTCATCAAGTGTAAGGGTAAATAACAAAGCAGAAAAAAGAGAAGGACAGAGAACAAATGCACCAATAAATTACATGAAAACAATAGCCTTAACAGCAAAAATAAACAAAATACTAGAAACAGTTACAAAAAGACCAGCTCCTCTAGAATGGAACATTCATATCTGCTGTCACTAGACACAGTTGAAGAGAAACCTTGGCATGGATGTTACATGAGAAGGACATGAACTGGCCAACAGTACCCTGACCATTATTGTGTATATACATTGCTGGTGTTGTGGGCTGGTGGCACAATGCCTTGACTCATGAAGCCAAGATGTGTAGACAGTTCCTGTATAACAAAGAGATCAATACCACTGACTAGCCCTAATGTTCCCAAGACCTGAATCCAAATAAAAACCTCTGAGGAATTTCACATCAGTGCATCCAATTCTGGCAGGTAGCACTACAGACTGCCCTGTGACTCACATATGCCCTGTTCCTGGCCTGGTGATCCCCCATAACACCACCAGCCATTTCATTAGGAGCATGCCTAGGCATCACTGGAAGAGCATACAGACAACTGGGAGTAATACATACTAGTACTTCGTCAAATTATTAGATGATAAATGATGTGTTAAATAAGAACAGCCACTGATTTCCATTTTTACTTTGATCTGATTTTGGCCTGGGTTGAAGGTTTCAATTTTTGTGCACGGGGGAAGGAGACAGAGAAAGATAATGAGCTTCTTGGTTGTACCTTCCTATGTGCTGGTAGCATAAAATTGAGGTTGCAGATAGCACTCTGTGAAAGACCACTTTTGATAGTCTTCAGCTCTTTGATGAATGAGAGTCTTCCACACATCTCCTGACCCATGTCTCGCACCTAATTAAACACACTTTTTTACTGAAGGAAATTTACTAAAAAACAGAATGTCACTATTCAGGTTTACATGATTTCTTAACATTTTTTTGTTTGTAAATCATGTAATGTTGGGAGATGTGAGAAGAGACTGAAGTCATTCTCAATCATTACCTTCTTAAACATACCTTAAGCGTGAAAGCTAGACGGTTCTCTTTAAAGGCATAGAAGTTAAAAAGGAGCTGCTGGCTGGTCTTGGAAGCAGGAGATAAATTGCCATTACAATCGACATATATGGGCTTGCCCTCAAGAATCTGCCATTTAAAGAAGTAAAAAATGTCTTTATTATTTCTATTGATTCAATAATAATATGTGTAATAATATGTGAACTTGGCATAAACTGGATGAAGTAAAAGTCCACAGCTTTCACTTGCTCCCATCAAAGTCCTGCACAAGTGGCACTTTGCTGCTGAAGTATACTTAGCCTTAAGCCGCTCATAGTGCAGCACTATACTATATATGCGCAAAGCCAATTAGTATTTTTTTTAATTTGCCAAATTTCATGCATTTCAAGCGCCTCAATGCTTATGGAAGGCTGTTTTTTAACACTATAAATTTCAAGCGTTATCTCTTGACTAAATTAACATTATCTCCCA
>JAYDZG010000011.1:7253055-7265718 GCA_034509265.1 Microcambeva bendego
AAACACCTTCATTTACAAATTGCATTTTGTGTTTACTTGTGTTGTCCTTGACTATTGTTTAAATTGGTTTGATGTTCTGAAACACTTAAGTGTGACAAACATGCAAAAAAACAGGAAATGAGGAAGGGGGCAAACACTTTTTCATACCACTGTATGTATGTATGTATATATACATATACATATACATATACATACACACTACCGGTCAAAACTTTTAGAACATTCCAAATATTTCATTTTTTTCCCTTTTTCTGTTGCTGGATCCAGGGTTGGTGATTTGTACAGAGTGAGAGGCACCCGGAACCAAATGTAGAATACATTTTGGTCTATAAATTGAACCTTGGGGCCCTATTTCAGCTCTCTTTGGTGAGCTGTCAACCATGCAAAGAGCGACTTGATTTTGGGGCATGAATTGGGATTTTGCTATTTTAACGACGCAAAGGGAATGCACTAAGTCTCTTAATTATTCATGGGTGTGTTTTGGGCATCACATACTATAAATTAATCAGCATGTCACTTTAGTGGATTCGGTATTTCAGTGGTGCAGCTACTTGAACTAGAACTTGTCCAATGCTTCTAAGCAGAGGAAATTGACCTTGTTCATGCTGGGAAGGTGCACGAGCACTTCAGTCATGAAGAAATGAGTCAAACGCATAGATCAAATAACTCCAAAGTGAGCGTCTTAAAAGTGTACCATTCCTGACTTATAATACCCCTTATAAAATCACAAGTGACTCCTGAGCAGGCTTATCTTTAAAGTTTCACTTTCACAATCTATTACAGTGCAGGGTTTGGTGTAGAGGTCTACACAGGACTGATTTTTTAAACCTGCTTCCAACTGTTTTCATCCCTTGCTTCAAATGTACTTGTATTTATTAAAACATCAAAATATTATTTAGGTTTTAATTAATAATTATTAGGGCAGCACAGTGCCAGTGGAGAGCGCTGCAACGTTTCCTTTCCTCAGGTGAATAGGAGATCCTGAAATTGCCTATATGTGTGTCTGTCCATCAGTCCACCCTGTGCTTTAGGATATTTATCATTAAAATATTGGGGGGGGGGGTTGCATGCAATGTCTATAAAGTTGGGAGAACATGCTCCCTTTTTTTCTTTGCAACAACAAAGTGCCAGTCGTGTTATCCTCATGAAGTTCATTTTAGAATTACATTACTTTCATTCTCAGTGCTGAATGCACTGATAAAAATTTGAACATTGATTTAAGCCAGATTCAGAATTTTGTAGAAGACAATAATTTCTACCAGAGGTGGATTTAGTTCTGTACTCTGATTAAGGGGTTACTTGTTGATAAATACAAAATGAAATATAATTCAATTAAATAAATACATTTATGCAATAATAATAATGATTTAAAAAAATAAAAAGTTTCAAAAATTTCAGAAGCACTTGTCATCGATTTTGGTTGTTTTGCCAATATATGTTTATTGTGCATGGTAATCATTATTATGATTATTATCATTTCTAGACTATTTAATCATTTGACACACCGCAAGATTTCGTGGCAGGTCTCATGCTCCACAGGAGTGCAAAAGCCATTTCACACACTGTTGTTAGCATGATATACACTGTAATCAGTCAGGTATTTAATCTATATTCATCGTCCCCTTACATCAAAAGAGTGATGTAAGATGAAGTTATTTTATTTTGTATTCTGTTTATTGTTGATGTGACGGGCATGCACTATGGATTTGTGCACTCCTGCATGTCCGAGTGTGCGAAACAAGTGATAATGTGTTGACAAATTACTAATGTTGTCTAGTTTTTTTTAAGTCAGTACCACACTCTTGTTTTTCCGTTGCCAAGATAGCAAGTAGTGGGGCAAGAGAAATAACTTGACTAATAAGAAGAACTAAAGCCATGACCAATATTTATGGGCACCGATGCTGCAAGGTGATGGCTAATGTGTTTTTAAATCTGTGTGATGCTAACCTTTGCTGGTGTGTCTGGCACAGCTCCTTTTTGCAGCAGTAGTTTGGTCACCTCTATCTGGCCATACTTAGCAGCAACATGTAGTGAGGTAAAACCTTTCTGTTAATCACAAAAGCGCAGCATGACATATACAAAAATATGACATGTCAAAAATAACAAAAACAAATAGAACACGCACAAAATACACAAAATAATTCCAAGGTCACTGAAACACACACCTTGGTTGTTACAGATAGTGATGCTCCCTGTTCCAAAAGAAGAGTGGCGACATCATGATGCCCTTCACGAGCTGCTGAATGAAGTGGTGTGTACCCTGAAATTGTAGTCACATTGGGCAATGCCCCTTTTTGCAGAAGTTGCTGTACTATGTTGACCTTTCCCAAACGAGTGGAAATATGCAATGCTGTCTGTTCATCCTAAAGACATAAGGTTGTGTTAGACAATAAAAAGGGGCAAAGATAAATAAAAGAAATAATAATTTGTCTAATCCAAACAAAGAACGAGAAATAAATTCATGACAACAAAACAAAAAGTAAAAATATGTATTAAAACAGCATCAATCTGTCTTCTATTTCAAACATTACAATCCAAAATGCGGAACCAATTCAACAGTTGCTGGTTGCTTGCAGTTGAGATCATACTATGTTTTCAATAAATCACAATATTTGAAAACATTGTGAAGTTTTGGCAATGCCCCAAGCACTTAGACCTACTCAGTAACGCCAAAAGTATGTAAACACCTGCTGTAAACCCATATTTATAAGGGGTTTCATGCAATCATTTCTGGCTATAGTAACCTCTGGATTTTTTTTAAGAATATCTGTGCAGGGTAGACAGGGCCAAAATCAAAGAACAAGAAAAAGGCAAATACTGTGAACAAGATTGACTATGACTGTGTATTTAGGAAGCCTGGAGAGACTGAAACTATGACAGAACACCCTTCCTTACACCAGGGCATCCCAGCTCCAAATGCACCAAACCAATTCAAAGATGAGTTGTGGGTCACCTGTTTGCGTTCTGGCTTTGGATGACTTTTATTGGTTACTTTGTTTCTGCTATTTGGCTACTACTTTTACTTTCAATAGACTGCCTTTGTTTGTGCCCATAGTATTGTTCTACTTTGTTTAATCTCTTAGCAAAGTGGGTTTATTTTTAATACGTGCAGGTGTTGGGCTACACTAAAGGACCCAAAATACAAAACTGCAACAAAAATGGTTGCCTCATAAAGGCTCAAAGGTACACAGAATCTAGGTCAAAGAGAAGCTGAAAACAAGTTGAAAACATGAGGTCACTTTGAAATTAAATCCATGAATTTACTTATTTACAATATTTAAAATCAGAAAAGCCATACCTTGGATTTGAGGTCCACTTTAGCTCCGTTTTGTAAGAGGTACGTGACCACATCAGGCTGCCCAGCCCTTGCTGCCATGTGTAATGCTGTTTCTCCCCTCTATACAGGAATACACATTGGAGGAGAGAGAGTGAGAGATAGATTAACTAGTGTTCTGTATCATTGTGGACTGTATCATTAGCAATGCCACATATTTATCAAAAGTGCTTCACCAACCATGTGAATTAATTAATTATTCTAATGGCGTGAGCTATTATTATTTTTTATTTGCTAGTGCATACAGGTAAACACAGGAGGACAATTAAAAAAATATACAGCCATGGAAACAAGTGACCACTTCAACATTGCTACTTTCTCTAGTTTTATAACTTATTGGTATTTGTTTGACCATCATGAGCAATGTTGTTTTATTTTAATTCTTACATTTAATTAATTAAATTTATTATTTTAGTTTATACAGCAAAACAACACTGCTCATTTTGGTCAAACACTTACCCATAAATTGAAAAAAAAAATTCAGAATTTTTTTTCTACAGCTATATACACATATGTTGTTTTGATGTCTTTGTGTGCATATTTATTATACCACATTAGTTGTATTTGGCGAGGCTCCATGGTACATGAGCTGCTTCACTATAGTTTCATGGCCCATAAACGCTGCCACATGGATTGGGGTTAGCCCAGACTACAAGAAAAGAAGGTAATCATATATTAATTATCACCCACTCTGTGTTAATAAGGGAAGGTATATTCAAAAGCTTTTTGCACTATTATTTTTTGTTGATGGTGGAGAAATAATTGATTATGTCTGAGAGAGCTAATAGTCCAGATAAAGTGCGATCTGAATTCCACTTTTTTGGACTGCTCACATGTGAAGATAATCATTTTGCTGATGGTATTAAAAAGTTGCTCTGATGCTGGTACAAAGGTGTTTTTAAAATTTTTAATAAATAAGAGTTTAAAATGTGCAGAAAACTTTTGAAGAAGCCTTGTAGTTTACTGATTTATATAGCAAACAGTATTTCAGTGATTTCACTCTAGTCTCAACTAGCAAAGGAAATGCTATGTTGTCCCCTTTACTGGTAGTAAATAGATAAAGAAAGTAAAATAAAATGGTTCCATTTACATAAAAGGAGATAAATAGATCCAGAAGGTGATCATCCACTTGTGGATGGAGCCTCCATTTCCATAATTTGTGGTCAGTGTCTAATGTGAGTGTATTTTTGCTTTGGACCCAGTATTAATGCACCACAGCCCTGGTTGGAATTAAGTAGTTAACTAAGATAAATACATTAATAAATAAATAAATTTATGAAGTTCAGAACCTCATCATCATTCACAGCTCATACCTCCTCCATACACAACATTTACATCACTCCTGACATAAATATTCCATCTGCTTCCAGCAATCCGGACCAGTAAAGCAGCAATGTGCCAGTTTTTACTGCTGACCAGTTGAAGAAAGAACTGAGGAAATCTGATCAATGTAAAACAGCTGGACCAGACCAGGCATTCTGTTTATGATACTAAAACTATGTGCTAAGCAGCTGTGTGGTGTCCTTACACCTGAACTGCAGCTTCGGAAGTGTCCCACCCAGTTGAAAAACTACCTGTGGTGTTCCAGACCCCATGAAGAAGCAGCCAGTGGTGCAAGATGACTATTGTCCTTTTGTGCTGGTCTCCCACCTGATGAAGACACTGGAAAGACTGATGTGGGGCCACCTGCAACCATTGGTGGAAGCTGATCTGGACTCCCTGCAGTTTGTATAAGTGCACATGGTACCAGGAAACCCTAGGCTACAGTTCGATGATTGACTTTGTTGTCGTGTTGTCAGACTTGCAGCAATGAGTCTTGGACACTAAGGTAAAGAGAGTGATGACCTGATCACCACCTGGGGGTGAGTTGGATCAGGTGGTTGGGGGAAGATGCCGGTCTGACTGAACAAACCCAAATGTATAGTGATCAGTTATTATTGAATTGACTGACTGGAGCTGTGGTTGCAAGGTAGTTGGTTCTTGCTGGGGAGGTAATGCTCGAACCTGGACACCACAGGTCAGAAATGCCATAAAGTGGAGTTCTCTTAAGCATTGTATGTCTTTTGGACCCACCGGTATCGACAGGCCAAAGCAAAAACCCGGGTGTAAGAGAACTTTGGTGAGGTCTTGCAAAGTGACTTTTGTCTGGTCCAAGAAGATTCTGGCAAACCATCAGGCAACTCAGGAAGGGAGAGCATTGGGCCATTAACACTGTATATAGTGGTGGTGGTACACTGTTGACTTCGACTCTGGATGTCCTTGGGCAGTGAAAAAAAAGCTTCTTAATCCCACCAACATGCCCGCAAGTGAGGAGGCAGAGTCCGATGACCCAGGAGGAGGTTTGTCTACTACTGGGGCTGAAGTCACTTGGCTAGTTAAAAAGCTCCTTGGTGGGAAGGCTCCGGGGGATGAGGTTCATACGGAGTTCCTCAAAGCTCTGAATGTTGTGGGGCTGTCTTGGTTGACATGCCTTTTCAACATTGCATGGATGTCGGGGGGCAGTGCCTCTGGATTGGCAGACTGGTGGTGCCTTTTTTTAATAAAGGGGAGCGGAGAGTGTTTTCCAACTACAGGGGAATCACACTCCTCAACCTCCCTGGTAAGGTCTATGCAGGGGTACTGGAGAAGAGAATCTGATAGTTGAACCTCAGATTCAGGAGGAGCAGTGAGGGTTCCATCTTCGTTGTGGAACACTGGACCTCCTCACCCTCTCCAGGATCCTGTAGGGTTCATGGGAGTTTGCAAACCAGTCCACATGTGCATTGTGGATTTGGAGAACGCATTTGATTGTGTTCCTCTGGTAGGATGGTAGGATGCCTCCTGGGTGCCTCCCTGGGAAGGTGTTTCAGGCAATTTCAATCAGGAAGAGACCCACGGGAAGACCCAGGACATGCTGGCAAGATTATATTGCCCAGCTGGCCTTGGAACACCTCGGTATACCCCCTGGTAGAGCTTGTACAGCTGGCTTGGGAGAGGGAGGTCTGAGTCTCCTTAGTCTGCCCCCGCAACCTGAAACCTGTATAAGGGGAGGATTAAGGTTGAATGGATTGATGGATGGATGGCAGTGTTTTCAAAACCTCACAGTATGTTGTTAAAAACTTCGACAGGTGAATGTCGATGGATTCATCATCACTTAGGCAATGGACTACCTAACTGACCAACCATAGCTTGGGCAACTGTAGGGTTGTGTTTTAGACATAGGGCTCTGGGGCTCTGGAACTGGGGCTCCTCAGGGGACTGTATTCTGCACCATTCCTGTTTAACATGCACACAGATTTTAGATTCAACACATAGGATGTATCAGAAATGGCAGGAGGACGAAAACCGGAAGTTGATTGTTGACTGGTTTATACTTAAAAACAAACAGCTCAAGTTCAGTAAAACAAAGAAGATGGTGGTGGAATTCAAGAAAATCAGACCTCCCCTGTCACATGCCACTATCATTAGAGTGGAAGTATAAGTTAGTGAGACTTACAAATACCTGTGTTAGAAGGTAGTGGCCAGAACCCAATAACCAATAACACATACACGGACATGGGAATAAGTATAATCAGAAACAGAGATTTATTAAAGTTTCAAGATTTATTTGTCACATACATAGTCATACATGGTACAACCGGCAGTGAAATGCTTTTTATGACTGCTCAGTCACATTATTAAAACAAAAAATATATTTATATTAAAATAATACAATACGAGTAAAATAATATAAAAAACTACAATTTAATTAATTTAACTATGCCAAATAGAATGTAAAAATAGAAACAATAGAAAAACAGAAAAATATAACGTGACCAGTGTAAAATGACCAGAGTGGAGTGCAGTGTCCAAAGCATGAAGTGTCATGCAAAATATTGCAGAAATAGTGAGACCAATAATACAAGAAGTACAAGCACGGGATCAGGCGGGTATGGGAAGTAGACTTGGAACTTGACCGGGTATAAGTAGGGTGATGATAGCAGGATGATAGCAGACAAGTCTTTGACCTTCTGGAAATCTGGAAATCACTGATGTTCTTTAGCAGATGGTAGAGGAGCCAACTTAGACCTTGATCGGGTAATTGCTGGTGTAGCAGACAGTGGAACATACTTGGAACAGGATTGGAAGTGTGTTGTGCTAGATAGCAGACAGGGACTACCGAAGAAGAGCAACAGATAAGTTCATCTGAACATAGAGAGCATAGAATACAGATCTTAGATAGTAGCAGCTAGTAGTACTGACAGCAACTAATCCTCTGGCGAGGAAAGGAAAGGACAGGGAGTTTAAGTTAGGGAGGTGATTTATATTTTTAGCATTTAGCAGAGGCTTTTATCCAAAGCAACTTACATTAGTCACAGTATACAGTATGAGCAATTGAGGCTTAAGGGCCTTGCTCAATGGCCCAAATGTGGTAACCTGGTAGTGGAGAGATTTGAACAGGCATCCTTTGGGTCACTAGTCCAATACCTTAACCACTACGGTACAAAAGCTTTAACAAGCTGCAGGTGAGTGTCATAAACTGCTGTGGGTTGAGCTGGTTGCGGAGCAGTTGCTAGGTAATGGGGCTGCTCAGCTCAAGCTCTTAACAACTGAGGTCCTTTGATGTGTGCACTAAACTTATTTGGATATGCTATCTGTTGTTGCTAGGATGATCCTAATGGTTTTGGAGAAAGAATTATATTTTCTGCTTATCAGCTTGCACAACACTTGTGTGTTAGTTATGAGAGAAAACGGAGAGGTGGTCATTTCCTAGCAACTGCCGCACTCTCAGCTCACTCACTGCAGCTGCATTTCATCCCCCGATTACCTGTGATTCAGTATTACACTTTCTGTGCTACAGTGCTGATATGTTTCTCGTCTTCCTCAGTCCTGGTCTGTTCCAGTGCTCCCGATCCCTTCGCCTGTGTTCGAGTCCTGCATATCCTGATCCTGTTCCTAGTCTGTTCCTGTTCCGTCCACTATGCCTACCCATGTCCTCTCGAGTCAAGGTGAACTCAAGCCAAAGTCTACTCATTACCAACAGCAACCGATCCAGGTCCCAGTTCTGCCATCAATCACTCTTGGAGCCACGGCAACCGCCGATCCAGGTTCCAGTACCATGATCGACCGCTCTGCCTCCAAACTCCAATGGTAACACCCGATCAAGGTCCCAGGCCACTCCTCGTCCTTCAAAGCCTGTGCCATACCTTTGCTCCCCGTTTTCTCAATAAACACCCTTGCATCTCATTCCAGTCTCTCTCTGTCTCTCTCTCTCTGTTTGCGGTGTGTGTGTGTGTGTTGGTTATTGGGTTACGTACACAGTGGCCCTAACATTGAGTAAATCACTAAAATTAGTCTGTGAAGGCAGGTTCTGAATTTAGAACTGAAGAGAGTTTGTTGAGCAGATTATGAAGACCTTTCAACATATATGTTGTACCATGTAAAATAACTAAAACCTGGAACTTTATAATGCCAAGCAAAAGTTTACATACTACAATAACCTTATAATCTATACTGCAACATTGTTTAGCAGAATTCAGCCTGTAGTAACCCATATCTCAGGTGCAACTTGAACCAAAATATTTCAATAAGAAAAAAAGCAATCCTTCAAGTGACCCATACCATGGTAATCTATAGTTCACTAACCAATATCTCACTCATTCATAACTCAAACAAAAGACCATATCGTAATAATATTAGCTTGTGCCACAGTAAAACATGGTTCTCGTAGCAATGACATTTATGTATTCATGTTTTATCCTATTAATGGATGCATTGGTTATAATTAATTAGGAGATCCAAAAACACATTTACAAATCTCCAATTAACCTTACTGACAAAAATCGAGGCCCCATTAAATCTGTTACTTTATAACAACTGACACAAACTTTTAGTGAAGATAAACCCCGAATCGTAAACATTACCCCTACCTCAGTTACAGCCTGTAATGAAGCTCCATGTTTTAGCAGCAACTCCATCACTTTGGCCCTGTTCTTCTTGCATGCAATATGAAGTGGAGTAAAACCATTCTGCAACACACACACACACACACACACACACACACACACATACATATAATGAAAAAGGGAAAAAATATTGTTTGTAATTACTGAAAATGTATTAAAAAACAAATCATATGTACATAATTATTCACAGTATTTGCTTGTTCAACATTGTTCAAGCACCTTTGGCAGAAATTTCAGCCTCAAGTCTTTTTGATTATGATGCTACAAGTTTGGCACACTTATTTTTGAGCAGTTTCTCCCAATCATTTTTGCAGAACCTCATAAAAACTCAAAAACATTCACAAGTTGTCCTGAAGCCACTTTGTTATCTTGGCTGTGTGCTTTGGGTCGATGTCCTGTTGGAAGGTGAACCTTCGCCACAGTCTGAGGTCTAGAGTTCTTTGGAGCAGGTTTTCTTCAAGCTGGATGTCTCTTCATTGCTGCATTCATCTTTTCCTTGACTATGTCTACTCTCCCAGTCTCTGCTGCCAGAAATAACCCCACATGATGATGTTGCTACCACCATGCTTTACAGTTGTGTACAGGTTTCCTCCACACATGATGCTCAATTTATGTTTTATCAGACATGATAATTTTGTTTCTAATGGTCTGAAAGGTCTTTAAGTGCCTTTTGGCAAACTCCAAGTGGGCTGGTTTTTGCCTTACTGAGGAGTAGCTTCTGTCTGGCCACTCTATGGGTATGCCATGGGTTTATTAAGAGGAAACCAGAGTACCAAAAGGAAACCCACGTAGACATGAGGAGAACACGCAAACTCCGCACAGAAAGGACCCAGATATTTTTTTAAAGTGCATAACTTTAAATGTGTGGCAAGTTTTATCAAAAAAGGAGTCTGGCTTAACCGCAGTGTTCCACTACCCATCCTTCCAACACTTTCCCGATGGGTTTTTTCAAGTCAAACTTAACATCAGACCCTTTCTTTTTAAGTTCCACTATTTTGCTGTGTTTGGAGCCTACCGTATTGATGGCTTGCGCTTCACTTTCTCATTCTAAAAATTCTTATTGGCATATTATAATCTGCATAATTGAGGAATGGAGGGACAGTGCAGGGTGCTCATGCATGTATGCTCAAAAACAAGAGAATGTGCATGAGATTGTGAGTGTGTATGGTTTGATACATCAGGTTTCTTTCCATTTTTTGCTGTATGCAACATTTTAGTAGGAATTCCACACAAGCCTTTATACATGAGGTGAATCCAAACTTTTTCCATTTACGGATGATGCAAGCCACTGTGCTCACTGGGACCTTTAATGTTGCAGATTTTTTTCTGATCCTTTCACCAAATCTGTGCCTCAAAACAATCCTGTCTCTTCGAAGAGAAAAGTAGAGGAAACTTTTCACACAGTGAAGGTGTGTGAGCAGTTCACTGATGCAGAAATGAGTCAAATGCAGTTATCAAATAACTCCAAAGTAAAGTACTTTAAAATGTCCAAATACTATACTATTGTGCACCAGTACAGCCTTCCTGACTTTTACTGCCACTTCTCTAAACACTTGGCCTATTTATCAAATCATTTCATTTACTTACCAGGCTACAGGTGACTCCTGCGCAGTTTCACTTTCACGATCTATTACTAGTGTGTGCTTTTGATTGAAAGCCGGTTCACTCAGGTATTAATCATTAGTTACTGTCCCCAAACAAAATAATGTAAAATAAAGTTATTTATGTGTTTGACTGCCAATATAGAAATGACTATTGACTATTGTCTAGGTTAGTAGCACACCAGTTTTTTCCATTGCCAAGATAGGAATGCACCAGTAATTGACCTAAACGCTCCTCAATTTCAGACTACACCGTCCATTGCCATTAATATATTCACCCATCGGTGTAAGCACCATTGCTATTTTAACAATGCAGATGCAAGGCATGGAAATAGACTGTTCGCAGGGTGTGTGATAGCAATGCACATCGCGACACACTTTGTGCAGGGTGTAAGATAGGGAACTATATGTTGATATTTAATTGTCACATTCTTATGCTAGGTAATTTTATTTTTAACTGGCCCATTTCCAACACCAAGGTGACAGTTCATCTTTAAATATTAATTTCCTTAAGCAGTGTCCAAGAAACATTGTTGATAAACTTGAAGATTTCACCACACAGAGGCTTGAGATCGTGTGGATAAACTGCTCAATTTAGATGTGTGAAGCTTGTAAATTCATATTCAGTAGGACTTGCACCTGTATTGGCTGGCAAAAAGCTTCTACATAGTACCAAACATAAGCATGAATAAAGCATAACTTAGAGAATTGAGATCCCACGCACCCCATTTTATTATTTAATTTTATTTTATTTTTAAACTTTTTGTTCATTCAGATTTTCACGTCATGTTTTACACTTTTGGTTACATTCATGTTGTGCTTGTGATAGGATGGTTGGTGGTTCGATTTCTAGAGCCAACTGAAGTGCCCTTGACCAAGAGCTGACCCCTAACTGCTACCTGGCACGGTGGCTAGGGCTGCCCACCAGTCAAGGCACATGTGCTCACTGCCCCTTAGTGTTCACTACTGTGTACGTGTGTTTCCCTTTATGAATTGGGTTTAAATGTGGAAGAAAACTTCCTGACTGTAATCGCTCTGAATAGTGGTAATAATTATTACTAGTAATTATTCTAGTGTAGTGCCAAGTGTACAACTTTAGTTCTTTATTTTAAAAAGTCTAAAATTATATTTTATCATATCTGAACATAAATAATATAATAAAAAGGTTTAAAACACACTTTACTATCATATAATCTGTAGATAAAATTTAAAATAGTACATATACACTAAATATTTTTCAAAAGTATTGTATGCTATACTAAATGTAACATAATGACTTGGTGACATAAGTACAGCACTTTCCCACTTTTTGTGTTTGTGTTTGTCTGTCTTCATACCAGTGCTTTGGCATTAGGATTGGCCTTCTTGTCCACAATTAACTTGGCAACTTTGTAATGGCCACAGTGAGCAGCTACATGCAGAGCGGTTAGGTAGTCATTGGTGACATCATCCACAGGTACATCATGTTGGAGAAGAAGCTGAACACAATTCAGGTGATCTCCTTGAGTAGCCATGTGCAGGGGAGACAGGCCATTCTACACACACACACACACTGTGTTTTACTTTAAAAGGTTTTCTTACAGTAAGTTAGTACCAGAGTGATATGATGGCGCTAATCCAGTTAGTAGAAAGGCCGTTTTACTTCTACTTACTTTTGTTTTGGATAGAACTGGTGCACCTCTGTCCAACAGCATCTCAACCACTTGCTCATGTCCACTTCGTGCTCCACAGTGCAGAGGAGTCAGCCCATCCTACACACACACACACATACACACACACACACACACGCATGCACACACACATT
>JAYDZG010000011.1:7391493-7402901 GCA_034509265.1 Microcambeva bendego
AACAAACACAACTATGTGCAGATAGCTCTCTGCTACATGGTTGCTTAAGTGTTTCATTGAATCTAACATTTTATCATATCTTGCAGTTAACTATTTAATTTAATGCAAAATGCATGTGTGTAATTTTTGTTATTTATTTTTTAGTAATTTGTAATTTTAACTTACTTTTACAGGCTTACAAGTTACCTTTAGATACTTTAAATTTTTACTTCAGTTGTATTATTATACTCATGAATGCAGTATGCATATGCAGTATGCAGTAGACTGTTTTATTGTACTGTGATGAATTAAAATATCCTGCACCATTACACTTCATTTTTAAATAGAAAATAAAAAAAAATCTGGCAAAATAATTTTTTTTTAAAAACATCCCATTTTTTATTAGTTCTAATAAATTCTTCATGGCTAGTAAAGCAACTATGATTCAGGATCCCCAGATTTCAGCAGTTGTGGGCTAGCATAATATTCAGCTGTGCTACCCTATCAGCACATACATTGTCTTTTTTACATGGTAAAAATTTCATTTTCTATTTGTATTTAAAGTTAGCAACAATAATTAAGTACATCTGTTAATTATTCAGTTGATTATTTTCTGGTCCACTGTGGATTTAAAGTAGAGTAGGTTATTTAGGCATTGTTATTAAAAATATATTATTGTAAGATAAGAAGGTTGGATAATAAGGCTGTAATCACAATAAACATATACAGTATACATGCTCAAAACTTTCAATGAATTAATGAATTTTATGAATGCAATTTCACATGCAATGAAGCCTCAGCAGGCTAAACATGTGTATGGATTTCTTTCAAATTGATGGGAAAAAATCCTTGTGTGAGACACCATCCTAATCCACATACAGGGTAATAAATAGACAGTTTTATAAAAGTGCAATTGTTTTCACCCCACAAAAAAAATCTTACATCGAAACAGTAGATTGAGTCAGTGGTGCAAATTAGCTCTGTCCATATTTGTATTGTATTGAATGCTTGAGGTCAGTGCATCATCTGCCCTTTTACTTCCCTGTCTCTATCCTACTGCTAATACAAGAGCCCAATATGATTATAACCTTTCACTACAGATGAGGGTCATGCTGTGTCAGTGTATGTTGTGAAGGTGGAACAGAGAGATAGGATGTGACAGGAAAATAGACAAAGAGAAATGAGAATGAAAGTCTGATTTAGGGATCAATGGCTATGTCGCTGACTCAGTTGGGTTGTCAGATAAATAATTCAGAGAGGTGTCCATGTACCTCGTGTAACACCTCGACCTCGGCTTGTCCCTCTGTGAGTGTGGGAGAAAGAGATCGCTTTGTGTGAAATTTTTACACAGTCACAATGACTGTTCTGTACTTCAAATCTCACATTATCATGTTTGTATATGCTGATGCAAGATCCTGAGAAAAACATGAACAAATTCTGAATTACAAAGTGCAATTATTAATTGGTTGAGCATTAATACGACCATGAAAATAAATTGGTTCTTGTCACGTTTGATGGGCCAAGCCAGACTGACGGGGGCGGACACGCACACACAGATGCAACAGAAATAAGAATGTATTTAATTTAACAAAAGACAGAGTATACAAAAAGGACTAATCACAAACCATTCAAATAGAAATCTAAACACAGCTAAACAGAACTAAAAGAGGCTAACAAATAAAGGAACAAGCTACCAAAAACCACGGGTAACAAGACCGACAAACTAAAGCAACCTAAAGCAAGACTAAAAACATGAGTAGGAAAATAAAACAGTGTACCAGACTGGTAGCACTTTCATAAAGTAATACTTCTTATTTGCTGACATTTTTTCTTTTCATGAATAATTTAGTAACATTAGTAACTTTGTGATATTTAATCCCATTCAATAATGAGTTTGTGGACTGGCTCCACCTTTTCTTTTTAGAAATTAGTAGAAACGCTCTCAGCAATAAACATTGTCTATGTAAACATTGTCTATATCTATGTAAACATTGTCTATGTCTATATCATTAGCTATAAAGAAATGAGGCCTGTTGTATACCTGTTCTATCCTGTTCAGCATCATGGTGAATACTGTTTGCCAGGAATCCTTAGTGTCAAGCTAATAGACATCACCAATCAGGCTATTGGAATTTGAACCCTGGATGCTTGCGTATTACTGAGGTGTTAACAGTTAGACTCCCCCTAACACTGTGGGAGGAAACCACCACTGAAACAAATAAACTGCAGTGCGAGGGCTACAAATCAATATCCCCAGTCTTTCCATAATAAGAAATAAAAAGCGTCCCTAGCTACCTCAAACCTCCTGGCTTTATTCCTCCGACTCTTCTAAATGAGACCCAGAGGTACCATCTCACTTTAAAAATGGTGTGGTGTGCATGCAGCGATCACCAAACAAAAAAACAAGAAGGTGCGAAAGCCTACAGTTACCATGTGCCGGCAATTATGCGACATTTGTCACCCTAATTACTCCCACACCTAATTAAGAATTTGTTTGCCAGGGTTCTGTAATGCCTGTAACACTGGGAACCTGTACTTGGTTCACCAGATGTCGCAGAAACCCTAACATACAGTGAGGCAAAGAAGTATTTAATCAGCCACGGATTGTGCAAGTTTTCCTACTTAAAGAGGTGAGAGGTCTGTAGTTTTCACCATATAGAGACAAAATGAGGGGATAAAAATCCAGGAAATCACATTGATGGATTCTTAAAGAATTTATTTGTAAATTATGGTGGAAAATAAGTATTTGGTCAATAACAAAAGTTCAACTTCATACTTTGTAACATAACCTTTGTTGGCAATGACAGAGGTCAAACATTTCCTGAAGGTCTTCACCAGGTTTGCAACACGAAATTTCAACTCCCTCTACAAATTTTCAATGGGGTTAAGGTCTGGAGACTCCAGGACCTTGAAATGCTTTTTACGGAGCCACTCCTTCGTTGACCGAGCGGTGTGTTTGGGTTCATTGTCATGCTGGAAGACCCAGCTACGTTCCATCTTCAATGCTCTCACTGATGGAAGAAGGTTTGGGCTTAAAATCTCATGATACATGACCCTGTTCATTCTTTCCTTAACATGGATCAGTCGTCATGTCCGCTGTGCATAAAAACAGCCCCAAAGCATGATGTTTCCACCCCCATGCTTCACAGTAGTTAGGATGTTCTTGGGATGCAACTCAGCATTCTTCTTCCTCCAAACACAACAAGTTGAGTTTTTTCCAAAAGTTCTATTTTGGTTTCATCTGACCACATGATATTCTCCCAATCCTTTTCTGGGTCATCCATATGCTCTCTGGAAAACTTCAGACAGACCTGGACATAAACTGCAGGATTTGAGTCCCTCTCGTAGTGTGTTACTGATGGTAGCCTTTGTTACTTTGGTCCCAGCTCTCTGCAAGTCATTTTGGAATAAGGCTGTAACATAAGAAAATGTGGGAAAATTGAAGCACTGTGGATACTTTCCGGATGCACTGTGGAGGGAAAAGACCAAGGGACATATATGGGAATAATGAAGGTGGGAATATGTTGAGTGAAGAGGACAGAGGGACATTGAGTAAGATAGAAAACAATAGAGGGACATATAGACATGTATAGGATGGGAGTTTAATACATTTAATTTAATTTAATTTTCATAAAAACAATGACTGGCTATAAAGAAATATATTTTCTCTTTTTGCTGTTCTGGTCTCTCTGCAACCCATCATGCACATTAGAGCTAATTTATCAGCTCATTTAAAGCACCAATTAAAGTGCACCTTGGTTTTCTCAGGACACAGCACACACACACACACTTTCTGTCGCACAAACATACAGGTACACTTTAAAAATCTGGGTTTAAGGTGGTGTTCACAGGTCTCAGTCTCGGTATCTGTCTCTGTGTCTGCTGAGATCCTGAAGTTCAGACACACTACAGCTCTTTTTAACATTTATTAAGTTGTGAAAGTAAGATTTATTCAGTCTATTTCCTTTGTGAATAAACCTGAAAGCTCAAATTAGAGCTGTTACCCCAAGGCCTTTATCTCTCAGATTGCTGCAGTGAGACAAACCTAGCAAACAGACAGTCAGCTCTGTACACACTCCCTCCACCTGTCCATAACCTGACTCATTTCCTTTTATCTAACAAAGGAAAAAATAGGCTGTTTACCGATTAGGAATACAGATTAGTGACAAATAGTTTTTGCTGCACTTTTGCATAAATGTAACCCTTTAAATTGGATACAAAATTTGGGAAGTATGTTAAATATAAACAAAATGCATTGGTTTTGTATCACTTTACACCAACAGTATTGGCGATGCTGTCTGGAAAAGTTGGGACATTTTTTAGAATCTGTAATTAGATTTTTAGTGACACAGACCATTTTAGTGATCACAGACCATTACAAATGATTACAGTCTGGATGATTCTTAATATCTCAAGTTCAGTTTTTCTACCTGAAAACATATTGGGATGTTATGAGTAGAGAGAGAGAGGACACAAGGATGTGTTGATACCAGCAAAACTTAAATATTTATTACAAAATTAAAAACAAAAATATTATTAATATTTAAGGTTACCAAAAGGGCACCCGACAGTCAAGTTCAAAAATAAACACAAAAGCACTCCGGCATGACACTGGGCTGTGTCAAAACAACCGGCTTGACCAGGTATCAAACCCGGGTTCCCCCAAACAGCTGGCGGTGTCTGTGTAGACGCCCCAAACCACCAGGGAAACTGTAGTGTCTCTAGAGAGATAGAGAACAGTATATACATATGTTCATGAAAACACCAAACTAAGAACAAGCCTCAGCTGCAGCGGTAACAGGTATAGAGCTGGAGTGCGAGAGCTTCTCGGCTTCCTGACATGGGACTAATCTAAATTATTTTGTATTAGAATATTTTTTATGTCGCAAGGCTTTCACACAACATGGTAAGCTGTGACACATATTGCAAAGATGCCTGCATAGATTTACCCTTTGGTGAAACCATTTATCTCCAGTAATGACAACTTCATCTACTACCACTTAAACTAATTTTAATGTTTTACTCCCCCCATCCGTTATTTTAGGCTAAGTTAGGATTTACATGGTCTACTTCAAGAATACACTGGAGAAGGTACCAGACTAGTGCCAAGCTTTGACTATCCCTCCTCAGTCCAGGGTCTCAGCTGTTAGGACTTAATAAAACTCAATGCTACTAATGAGCTAGTTTAAAAATATAATACTTTGTTACAGGTTTTTAACAATGACATTGTTTTGTCCAATTTGTAGACACAATTTTAAAACTCTAAACACAGCTTCAGTCTGTGAGGACCATATCGTTGATACAATTCATGTTGTTTTTGCACAAAATACATTAAATCAACATTTTTTATAGAAAGCCTACATTTTCTGTACATACAAGGTTATGGTTACGGTGCACTGCGGTAAATGACTTGTCAAAAACTGACAACTAACTCTTTATAGACACATTATTGTTATGAATCGTTTAATATTAATATTGTTTTGATTTTAAATTATTCCTGTCTGATTAATTGCGTGATGTATGCTTTATTGAAATAAATGAGATTGAGAGAGCAATCAATTGAAACAACAAGGAGAGATTTAGAAGAAAGTGCAGTTCCAGTGTGGCTTGCTGTACCTGACTCATGACTCACGACTGAATGTGTAATTGTGTATGTGGGGTGTTCGAAGTGACTTTATCAGTGGGGTGGAAAGGTGCTAGGAGGTTAATGAAGCTCCCCTGCACTGAGCTGACTTTCTGTTGGTTAGCGCACACACATACTTTAATGCAGTCCTGTGTGCTGCTATTAAAGCTCACACAGCACTTCTCAATTTTACCTCACTTACATGAAGCCTTTAAATAATTGATTACACTTATTTCTTATTTAGCTCATCATTAGTGACAGTATTTAGATTATCTGCTACTCTGGCTCTGTGACTTGGGTTAAAAGTGAAAGGAATGTCTAATCTATGTTTTCAATGTTTTTGGATCAGGCTTGACTGGTCATTAGTCAGTTCTGACATGCGTTCCAGTGAATAAGGGAAAAAGTGTTTAACTGTTTGATCCCATGCTTAGAATGCTAGATTTATTTTAATCACTTTGCATCCTTTTGAAATTTGTCAAAGTACATTTAAAGACATATAGGCCGGTACACAGATCTTTACAGATATACTTTAAAATTATGTGGAAAAATTGACCAGTGGATAAGAAACTGTGGGGGGAAATTCCTTATCAATGCCCATTTGGAAGGAGGGAGGAGGGCAGATGGCAACTGCATGTTTTTATTATTTTAATGGATGTCTAACAAGCCTATACATTTACACAATCCCCTTTAAACCACTCGAGTGTTTCTTCAGCAGTATGCTTTGGGTCATTGTCCTGTTGGAAGGTGAACCTCTGTCCCAGTCTCAAATCACTGACAGACCGAAATAGGTTTTGCTCAAGAATATCCCTGTATTTAGCACCTTCCATCTTCCCCTTGACTCGGACCAGTTTCCCAGTCCCTGCTGCTGAAAACATCCCCATAGTGCTTTTGGGGTGAGGGGATGTGTTGGCGCCAGACAAGATGTTTTCCTTGGTGGCCAAAAAGTTCAATTTTGGTCTCATCTGACCAGAGCACCATACATTTGGAGAGTCTCCCAAATACCTTCTGGCAAACTCAATATGAGCCTTCCTGTTTTTGTCTGTAGGTAAAGGCTTTTTTCTCTTTCATAAAGCCCAGCTCTATGGAGTGTACAGCTTATTGTGGTCATATAGACAAATACTCCGCTCTCTGCTTGGGAACTCTTCAGCTCCTTCAGGGTTACCTTTGGTCTCTGTGCTACCTCTCTGTTTAATGCTCTCCTTGCTCGGTCTTAGAGTCTGCTTGGAGTCTTGGAAGGTTCATTGGAGTACCATGTTCTTTCCATTTGATGATAATGGATTTGATAGTGCTTCGGGGTATCATCAGAGATTTTGATAGTTTATATAACCCAAACCTGAATTGTACTTGTATATACTGACAGATCATGTGACACTTAGATTGCGTGCAGGTGGACTTCATTTCACTAAGCATGTGACTTCTTAATGTGATGTCGCACCAGAACTTTTTAAGGGCTTCATAACAAAGGGGGTGAATGCATATGCAAATCCAATCCTACTAGTCTTAATCTTTATTTACAATAAATATTTATTTATATAAAAAGGAATGGGCTTGTGGAGTGCTGCAATTAATTTTTTTGTGCTAAATGTGATCATAGCTCCAAGTGTAGCTCTGCTAATTGATTTTCAGATTAACAAATAATTTAACTACGTATATATTATATATTCACATTGAGAATACAAATGGACCCACAGACCTGGCTTTTTAAATTGTAATGATGGAGGATTTTTCAGATTGCTGGATGTATTGTGGATAAACATTGTGGTTCCTAATGGATCAGCATCAAGTACATTTTATGTTGTGCAAATAAAATATGTGTTTATTGGCATATATTGTTCCCAGTGAACTAGGCAAAACCCATATAATGCACAACATCTTTTTGAAGTGTACATTTGCTAATTTGTGGTTTTAGAGCCCTGGAAAAGTAAGCTGTTTTTGACCTAATGAGCTTATTGAAATTCCTCAATAATTACTCTACTGTAACTATTAAGTGCACACTAACACTGAAACAACTCAGTGTAAAAACAATGAGACAGTGAGCCAGAGGAAAGAAAAAAGCGCAAGTATGCAAAAACAGGAGAATCGAGAGAATGTGTTTGTGTGTGTGTGTGTGTTATAGAGAGAAAGAAAGAAATGGTAAATTAGCTCTGTCTTTCTCTGAAAGCTTTCTATGTAAAGGCTAAACTGAGGGCAATGGGGAGTGGGAACCAATATGTCAGAATCCCAGAGGCAACCAATCCCTCATTCCCTAGTAACACACACACTTTCTCGCGCGCACTCTCTCTCTCTCTTTCTCTCTTTATTGCTCTCTCTCTCTCACTCTCGCTCTCTCTCTTTACTGTAGTTTGACTGTCATGTCCGGTCATTTACTCCCTCCTCCAGATTGTATATTTGAAGTTTCTAATTGTCTGAAATATTGTTGCTGCTTAGTAACTACAAGCAGATACTGTACACTTTCTGGAATACAAATGTAGGGTAGAAAAGCTTAGCATGGCAGTTTTACCGCGAGCAATCCCAATCTCTTGTAAATAAGTTCCAGTCTGCAAGGCAGTGATTGCTTAGTGATTAAAGTACAGCCACGGGCCCATCCACCTGGTCCGTCAAGAGTCACTCTCATTTCATTAGTCCATAAAACCTTAGAAAAAGCTATCTTCAGATATTTCTTGGACCAGTCTAGATGCTTCAGCTTAGGTGTCTTGTTCAGTGGTGGTCGAGTTTCAGCCTTCCTTAATTTTGCCACGTCTCTGAGCACTGAACATCTTGTACTTCTGCTGCATTCCTCTAAGAGACTTTTAGGTCTTTTCAGAGTCAGTTAAATCTCTCTTTTTTTTAAATCTCTCGGCCCAAGTGGTGGAAATAAATATTTGATCCCTCAATAATTTTAAGGATAGGTTTATTTTAACAGTGAGAGATAGAATATAGAAAAGAAAATCCAGAAAACTACATTGTATAAAATATATAAATTTAATTGCATTTTGCAGTATCTGATCCCTCTAGCAAACAAGACTTAATACTTGGTGGCAAAACCCTTGTTGGACCGCACAGCAGTCAGACGTTTTTTGTAATTGATTATGAGATTTGCGCACATGTCAGGAGGAATTTTGGTCCACTCCTCTTTGCAGATCATCTCAAAATCATCAAGATTTTGAGGCTGTTACTTTGCAACTCGGACCTTCAGCTCCCTCCATAAGTTTTCTATGGGATTAAGGTCTGGAGACTGGCTAGGCCACTCCATGATCTTAATGTGCTTCTTTTTGAGCCTCTTCTTTGTTGCCTTGGCTGTATGTTTTGGGTCATTGTCATGCTGAAAGACCCAGCCACGACCCATTTTTAATGTCCTGGCGAAGGGAAAAAGGTTGTCACTTTTTTTGGATTTTACGGTACATGGCTCCATCCATTCTCTTATTGATGCGGTGAAGTAGTCCTGTGCCATTAGCAGAGAAACACACCCAAAACATAATGTTTCCACCTCCATGCTTGACAGTGGGGACGGTGTTCTTTGGGTCAAAGTCAGCATTTCTTTTCCTCCAAACACAGCAAGTTGAGTTAATGCCAAAGAGCTCAATTTTTGTCTCATCCGACCACAGAACCTTCTCCCAATCACTATCAGAATCATCCAGGTGTTCATTGGCAAAGCTCCCTGTGTAGTTTTAGGCTGATTTCTCACCTTCCTCATGATCAAGGATACCCCATGAGGTGAGATTTTGCATGGAGCCCCAGATTGAGGTCGATTGACAAGTCATTTTGTATTTCTTCCATTTTCTTACAATGGCACCAACAGTTCTCTCAGCCTTGTGCAGGTCTATGATCTTGTCTCTGACATCCTTAGATAGCACTTTGGTGTTGCCCATGTTGGAGAGTTTAGAGTCTGACTGATTAATTGAGTCTGTTGACAGGTGTCTTTTATACAGGTGACAATTTAAGACAGCTGTCTTTAATGCAAGTAACAAGTCTAACTGGTCTGTAGGAGCAAGAACTTTTAGTAGGGGATCAAATACTTATTTCTCTCTGCAAAATGCAATACATTTCCCTTATTCGCCATTATTCCTTAATTTATTATTCCTATTCTTTTTACTCTGAAATATTAAAAAGCACTTTCATTATAAACTGATTTAATGTTTATAACCTACATCTCCCAACACATGACTAACAACCCTTAGCTCCCTCTGCTCATCACCCCATACAGATCTCTGCCCATTTACTGCACCAACCCAAATTTCCAACTCCGATTGCTAACAGCCTAATAGCTTATATTCTGCAGTCCCAAAAATAAGCTAATGACCCTTAGCTCACATTTCTCATAACCTCCAAACTCTAAACTCAGTGCTCATTACCTACATCCCAACACACTGCCTGGACATCTACTTTAGGGACCATAAAAAGGTGTTACTTTTTGTATTTTTCATAACACATTTTAAAGATGTTGAAAATGCTGTTTTGTTTATAATTAAGAATACATTAATCAATTGTTCAAGGAACAGCTCTTGTATCCCACTGCGCATAATCTGTAAACTCTGTATTTAGTGCATTCTCTGGTTGACGCTCTGCAGCTCTGATAGTTTGTGAGTAATTTCTAAGTACAGTAAACCCCCAACTTTGGTGAGTTGCTAACAACATTACTGCTCATAACCAGCACCTCCTATCACACTGCTAACAACCTCCAACTCCCACTGCTAACAACGTTCAGCTCCCAGTGTTAACAGCATTACTGCTCATAACCAGCACCTCCCAATACACTGTTAACAACCTCCAACTCCCACTCTTAACCTCAACGAACACTGCTAACAGGATCATTGTTCATAACCTACATCACCATCACACTGCTAACAACCTCCAACTCCCACTGCTAACATCACTGCTCATTAACTGCATCACCACCACACTGCTAAAATAAACCAACTCCCACTGCTAACAGCATCACTGTTCATAACCTACTGTACATCACCATCACACTGTTAACAACCTCTAACTCCCACTGTTAACCGCCTATGTTCACCTCAACACTGTTTATAACCTGCAAATCCTTATTAAGCTGCTAACAACTACCAACTCCCCCTGACAACAATCTCAATTTTTTATTATTTATACCTCCCAAACTCAATTCTAACATTCTTTGATTTGCACAGTGAACAAACCTCAGCTTCCAGTTCTTGCATCCTTCAACTGTGAAATATTATTATTATTATAGTTTACCACAGCATGTTGTGAAATTATAAAGATAATTTGGGATTGGCTATATATTCATATTCAATTTGATTACCAAAATGTCTTACAGTTTTATAGGTGCAGGAGAACATTGCAGTTCCCCTTCAGGAAAATCTCTAATCCTCTTGGTTCCATGGCCCACTATATAATGACTGACACTGTGCTTTGACCACAACTTCAAAACAAGTCAGGAAATGCAGGGGAATAATTTCGAATTACATTATTAGATCAGCAGTTAAGGTATATGTATGCCTCTGTTGTGCCTTTGAGCAAGGTCTTTATCCCTCAGTTGCTTTGCTTTGCTTAGGTCACAGATGTAAGGTTCTTTGATTACTGCTAAATAAGCTAAATGTGAAAATCATGGTTGTTGAACTCACATTGTATACACACATGCAATCACTTATTGGTTAAGACATTGTTGTTGTGTGTGGACTAAATGTCTTTTAGCTCTTAGGCTATACCAGTATGATGATGATTATCCGCATCGATCCATGAAGTATTTCGGCAATGATAGTGGAGTAGTTTACCATTGCTTTCTCTACCCCTCCCCATTTATCTGGACTTGGGACCGGTGTGCAGCTGTTTCCAGTTACACGGCTGGGTA
>JAYDZG010000011.1:7425905-7440646 GCA_034509265.1 Microcambeva bendego
AGTTCCAACATGGCACCTCATGGCAAAGAACTCTCTGAGGATCTTAAAAGACGAATTGTTGCGCTACATGAAGATGGTCAAGGCTACAAGAAGATTGCCAACACCCTGAAACTGAGCTGCAGCACAGTGGGCAAGATTATCCAGTGTTTTAAAAGAGCAGGGTCCACTGAGAACAGACCTCGCGTTGGTCGTCCAAAGAAGCTGAGTGCATGTGCTCAGTGTCACATACAAATGCTGTCTTTGAAAGATAGGCGCAGGAGTGCTGTCAGCATTGTTGCAGAGATTGAAGGGGTGGGGGGTCAGTCTGTCAGTGCTCATACCATACGATGCACACTACATCAAATTGGTCTGCATGGCTGTAACCCCAGAAGGAAGCCTCTTCTGAAGTCTTTACACAAGAAAGCCGCAAACAGTTTGTGCAAAGTCTCGAATATCCATCTCCATCTCCATCTCCATCTCCGTGATGTCGTCATGGAGGAGTGGAAAAGCATTCCAGTGGCAACCTGTGAAGCTCTGGTAAACTCCATGCCCAGAAGAGTTAAGGCAGTTCTGGAAAATAATGGTGGCCACACAAAATATTGACACTTCAGGAACTTTGACCAAGGGGTGTACTCACTTTTGTTGCCGGTGGTTTAGACATTATTGGCTGTATATTGAGTTATTTTAAGGGAAGAATAAATTTACATTGTTATATAAGCTGCCCACAGACTACTTTTCATTGTGTCAAAGTGTCATTTTGTCAGTGTTGTACCATGAAAAGATATCTATCTATCTCACGTTCAAGTAACTTTTAGTACGTCTGACTGTAAACGTGAAATATGGCGTACACAATGTTTTTGTGCGTACACAACTTTCGTAATTGAGGCCCCTGGTACTCCACTGTATTCTTTTAAGTTCATTGCTTTCCCTTGAATATGGTTCAGCTGAAGGTATTTAGCAAGGGGGCAATCAGAAATGGGAGTGGCAGATGCACAATAAATGTGCTCTGAATCTTTACACAAAGAACATCCATTAAAAGTTCAAGGTAGCTACTGATTTTTCATAATATTAATGATAGAATAATAATTATAAGAGTAATTATGTTTTGTCATAATGTCAGAAGCTTGATATCGTGACTATCTTAACTTTTTACTCCCACTTTTTGTCATTGGGATTGTGTGAAACATGAAAAAGTTATTATTGTAACAATACACAATGGTGTAGTGTATAGATCTAGGTCTATTCCATTTGTACAGCCAGGGTCTTCCTCTGTATAAAACTGTTAAGGGCTGGAAAGCATCAGGCTGCGATGCTTTCCGGGGGTTTCTAGCATCTGCACATGCGCTTATTGTTTTCACCTCCCGCTGGTTAGCTTAATCAGCGTTCGTATTTAAACCCCCAGTTTCTGTCAGTTTGTTGCTGGCTCATATTGTGTTGTTTCGCGAGCTGTTCAGTTAAGCGTGTAGGCTGTGTTTTCTCAGTTCAGGTCATTTTCTCTGTCGTTTTCTGCTTTTTCTCGCAATTTCTTTTGTATCTCTCCGTAGCGTTCTTGGTTGTTTTCTCTCAGGCGTGTGTTTCTTTTCCGTTTTAGTCCGTAGTTGTTGTTTTGTCCTCCGTACTCCCCATACTGTCGTTTCCTACTCGTCGCCCTCCTCTCTTGTTCACCACGTCACTGCATCTGCCCCCATGTTCTTCATCGCTCCTGGTATCCTCCACGCACTCATCTCCGCAAGCCACGAAGGTAAAGCCAAGGCTCCATTTCCTGTCTCACCTCTGCATCCTGTATCCTGGACGCCAAGGCTCCAGTTCCTGTCTTACCTCTGCATTCTGTATCGTGGATGCCAAGGCTGCAGTTCTCACCTGTCTCCGCCATCTCCTGTTTCCACACTCACTCTCCTCTGCTCACCCAAAGGTCAACCCAAGGATCTAGTTCTGTTTCTCTGTGTACGCTGTATCCCTTGCTTGCTCCTCATCCCTCGGTCATCAGGCCTGTATGTATGCTCTCCGTCCTCCACAGCTTACCGCCCCATATGTTCTTGCCTTCCCATATCTGCCATTTCGCTTCCTTTGTTCACTAAACTCCTCTTGTGCATGTCTGCGTTCTGTGTGTGTGCAAAGCCTGGGCTCCTTCTCCTACCAAACCCTAACAAGAATGGGCACTGGTGCTTCAGCGGGGTATAGAAGATATTTCGATTATTTAGGGTAACCAGCTATAACATACGGCTTTGCTGAAAAGCACTAGACTATGAACTTTCCACATACTACTGAGAAAATTAAGAGACGTGATTTGTTCTGTTCCATTACACTTTTTTTCCCCTGTATTAATATACATCGAGCCAAGAACAAAGGCAGGGAAACTTAGATGAAATATTTAGCTATTACTGTTTAACTGTTCTCTTCTCATCTACCTGCCATCCTTTGTGTCTAATGAGCAGTCTGGAGAGGAGCAGAGCGGTGAATAGAGACAGAGGGAAATAAAATATTAGGGAAAATAAGCAACAGAAGGAGGGGAAAAGAGCTTTTTCACATGCTCCACCATCCTAATTGGGCTTTTGAGTGAGGGGTGAAGGCTCCTATTGCAGTTATTACACTTTCTCTTTGTGTGTGTGTGTGTGTGTGTGTGTGTGTGTGTGTGTGTGTTTATGGGAAAGCATTGTATGCACTTTGAATTATATAAGTATGTTTGGTAAAATAACGTAACAGTGTAATTTAAAGAAGTTTGCAATATAAAGTTTATATATAAAGTCCTGGAAAAAAATAAGAAACCACATACTTAGAAATTTTAAACTAAATCAAACTGATAATTTTGAAGTGGTCTCTTATTTTTTTCCAGGACTATATGACTGTACATCTCTTGCTCTGTGTGCAGTTTGTCACCACTTCATACCCATACCCCATTTATCAATAGAAACATAGGACCCCCAACACGCACACACTGGCCAGAAAATGGCAATGCTTTTCAGAAATCAGGTGTAGCAGGTGTAGTAGTCATGTGACTAGAAGGATGTTACTGATATATGGAATAACAATGCTCTCTTCTCTAATTGTGCAGCCAAAACAAATGTAAAGTTGAGACATTTTGTAAAATGCAGTAACACCACTAATCAGTAACAAGAGTATTTGATTTGTGAGGTAGATGGTGACACAGTTATTTTAGCTATTTAACAATTTTCTTATAAATAATAACTGATGATTCACAAACCAGCTTTCCTAGTGAATATCTGTGATCAGGGCTTAGTTTGTTCACTCTTTAGACTAAGTGGTAGGCTGTATCATACCAAGCTGTGGTTGTTAAAACATTTCCACATTTCCTCATTTAGCTGATCTGGCCTTCTCTCAAGGCATCTATAATTTTAACTTTTATCTGTAGCTTAAATTTTGTTGTAAGTAGCATTTCTATTGATAGTTTTCAATATCTGCTTTGTTTACAAGCTTTCTTGCCCTTTTCTTTATACCTTGGTTGATCAGGTTTTGAGCTATTACTTACAAACCTGGCTTTTATCACCCAAGTCTTTGGCCATCTCTAGACTGACTTACTTACATGTTGGCACGTGCTGGATGTGAAGTTATTTGCAATGTGCTAAGGAGTTATGAGCAGTTGGAAGGTGAGTTCTGAGTGTGTGTTGGGAATTTCAGGTTACAAGAAGTGTTATTGTTAGCAGTAGAAGATAGATATAGATGCACAAATAATGTACATATTTCATCGTACTTTCAGCATGGTACAACATGTTGTCAGGGACCTATTAAGTGCTATAGCTGCAGGTATGAAGGACCTTGGATACTGCTTCTTAGTACATGGTGGATGTATCGTCCGGGAGCTTAAAGTGCTCCTCTGCTTGATAAGGCTGTCATGGAGGGGATGAGAAGCATTGTCCATAACGTGAAGGACAGTGCCTCAACAATGCAGCATTCTGCCATAAGCCACCAGCTCCAGTGAGTTCAGATAGCTCCCAATGTCATATCCTGCCTTTTTAGAAATGTGTAAATATGCTGGTGTGACTAGCCTTAACTAAAGGAACGCATTGAAAAAACAGAGCTTCATCATGAAGTAGGGTCCAGTCATGGTTGGGCATCCAATAAGGTCCGGAATCTCAAATAGTTCATCATCATCCTTGATTCAACCACTATCCTTAGTTTTGACCATGTTAAGGTGGAGATTGTTCTTTCTTCACATTTCAACTTCTATTTCCAGGTATTTAGGTACAAGCAAACTCTTTGCTTATAATAACTGTAGCCTCTGACCCACTGACATCACTACACTTCTGCATTGGCAGTGTGTTTTGAGTCATTTTCTTGCTTCTAGATGAAGAATCTCCCAATCAGTTTAGTTGCATTTTTCTTTAAATTGATTACACAATGTTTCTGTCTCATGCATGACATCGAAAGTCAAATATACTTATTATATATATTTGTATATATATTTTTTACAGAAAACTCTGGTGACGAGATTGACTATGGCCAGCAAAAGCGGGAGAACATTGGTGACCTCATTCAGGAAACGCTAGAGGTGTTTGAGCGCTATGGTGGAGAAGACGCCTTTATCAACATCAAATATATGGTGCCCACTTATGAGTCATGCCTGCTTAACTAACACAATGATATATAAATAGATAATACAACATATACAGAAAGAGCATAATTCTTCAGTACCTGAGCCTCATTATGCCCCTGTATGATTTAAAAAAAATCCTGAAGCATTAAAACTTTTTTGCTGAAATTATGAGTTTGTCTTGGAATATGACACCTCCACATAAACCATGATTGTGGAGCATTATAGAAAGAAATGCTACTGCAGCTGAAATTATAAAACCTTTTAGTGCTGGTGTTGAGGTAAATGTGTCACAACACAGGTCAAAGTGCCCATGCAAAGTGGGTGGCCACATGTGTATCATTTAATGGCAGAAGATATGGCAACAAAATGCATTTGTAGGATGATCTACCTCACAATGTACAGAAGCTAAAGGACATGATCTTAATACCTTTGTACCAACATTGATACAATCACACTTCAGGGGATGGGTTAAATTATATTATTGTACTTAGTGTACATTTGTTGCTATCGAGCAAGCCGAGGGTGATAGTGGCAAGAAAAACATTTCTCTCCCTACTTGTTACTTTAAACATTACTGCTACCACTGCTGTTGGCTGCTATACTTTTTAATCATGCACCTTATTCTATGTTCTTGTGTAATAATTAAGTATTTTAGTTTAAATACTTTATTTTAGTTTACTTTTTTCTATTCTTTCTCAGTTATTCTATTATTTCCAAGTTATTTTATTTTAAACCTTTTGTACTGTATGTATTATGTTACACAGAGAGAGACCGGAGTAACTGCAATTCATTCTACTTGGCTTAATGACAATCAAAGTGAATCTGAGTCTGGAAAAACTCCTTAAAATTAAGAGAGAAACCTTGAGAGGAGCCAGACTCTGCCGGGATCCATCCTTCTTGGGTGGACTGGAGGATAATTTAAATTACCTTTCTGGATTTAGAGCAGTTTGAAATCATCTTGTTTTTTGTGGTTTAATTCATGTAAAACTAAAATATTAAATGCTTTTGGATCTGGGTTCTAGTTTATGTGCTGAACTTACTGCTCATGTACCCTGGAGACTGACACCCTATGTAAACCACTGGCATTGCTGCCACCACTGCTGCCACCACACCCCTCTCCACGAATTCCAGTAGTCAGATGACCTAATTCCTTGGGCACATAAAGTTGCTGGACCTAGACCAGACCAACTGCAACAAACCCCAGATCATAGCACTGCCCCACAGGCTTAAATGGTAGGCACTAGAAATGATGGGTGCATCCCTTTAGCCACCTCTTTTCTTACCCTGATGCACCTATCACTCTGGAACATGGCCAGATGTAGCCTAGTGTTTAGTGTACAGGAGTAGTAATCCGACTATTAATCTGAAGGTTGCTCAGCACTGCTAGGTTGCTGCTGTTGGGCCCTTGAGCAAGGCCCTTAATCCTCATACTGTATACTGTAACTGTAATGTTAGTTGCTTTGTTTAAAGGCATCTGCTAAATGCTGTAAATGTAAATCTGGACTCATTAGACCACATTATTCCATTGCTCCAGAGAACAATCATTATGTCACTTAGCAACATAAAGCAGTTTTTGCCAGTTAGCCTCACTAACAAGTGGTTTGCTTAAGGCTACACAGCTGTTTGGTTCCAATCCCTTGAGGTTCCTTCTCATTTTGCATGTGGAAATTCGCTGAATTTCCCTGAATATCCCTGAAACCTACTGTTGTTTTCCTGCGATTTGATTTCACCAAACATTTAAGTGAAGTTTTAATGTTCAAGATTTTATTCAACAGTTTTTCTTCACAGATTATGTTTCCCTGAAGTTGTTGACAGGAGAGCTGAAGCCGTTGACAGGATAACTAGGCCTTGACTGTAGACATGGACAAGGAACCTGGAACCTCAACTAGAGACACAGATATTAAAGCTTGAAGTGTCTTAGAGCTAAGAATCAGCTGCAAGGAGCCTGGCGAGGCATCAAAATTCAGCTGCTTGGACGTAGATGGTTAGTTGTGTTAAAAGCCTATAAAGAACTAAAAGTAAATAACTAGTGACACCATTGTTTTTACATCTGAGCTGGCAGCTACAAAGACAGGTTTAGCACCAGGTTAAGACCTGGTATCTCACAGTATTAGATTCAACTTGTACTAAAGTACTATGGTTATGTCAACCGGTTTATTGATATTTGAATTTACATTACATTAATAGCATTTAGTAAATAGTTTTTATCACCAGCAACTTATATTGATGAATACAGTAAAATACATTATGGGTTAAAGGGGCCCAAAGTGGAGACATAGTGGACATTATGCTGGCAATCTTTTTATTGGTAGTACTGCAAGGTACAGGAAATTAGTATGTAACCCTTTTTCTTTATTATATGGTCATGGCTGGAGTGGAAAGAGACCAGTGTTCTGGGTAACAGCAGAGTTGATAATAGTTTCATCTAATAGCAGAATTTTCAAACATCAGACCAACTGTAGCAATGTATGTTAAAAGCCTTAAAAAGATCCTTCTGGTCAGAAATGAACTGTAACACTAGTTGGAAAATAAGAAAATTTCTAGGTTAATTTATATTTATATTATTCCTCAGATATGAGCATGTAAGCCAGTGGCATGTGCATCAAGTACTGAACCCAGCTTCATGTCTAATTTCAAACTATTATCAAGCAGTAAAAACGTTATGATGTTGAAATGCACAAAAAATAAAAAAAGGTTAGATACATGTTGCAGAGTACTCACGAGTTTATTAAAACATAATTTAACCAGCGGTTATTAAAAATAAATAAAAAGGTAAACTGAAAATGTCAGCCCTCATGGCAGCTGAACCGCTGCAGAAAGCGAGTGTGTCCTGGGGCTTGAACCGTGGAGTCCCACGGCTGAGTCAGACGCGTTGACGCTGCGCCGTGACGTATCCAGAAGTCTGAAATAAAACACAGAAACAAAACACAAAAAACGAACTGAAATAAATTAAAAGTGTGAGATGCCCTGATTGCTGTGGTGACGGCTCTGACCTAGCTCCAGCACGGCAGGGAATGTAGACCATGGATTGCCAGTAGAGGGAGAACCACCATGGGCAGACTGGCTTGGCTTTCTCCGGATCCTAGCACCAACTGGATATGGGTGCAATGCATGGCGCAGTCTTTCTTGCGGTCCTCAGACGGCGGCTGCCGAACCGGCTCTACCATCCAGTGGTGCCGCAGACCTCCGGCTTCTAAACTGTACCCTCCTGAACCCTTGTTGGGGCTGGGAGATACCAGTCTGTCACTAACCCAAAAACAATCAGGACACCTACACGCGTGTGAAACGTGCCAGATCTTACGTGTATGTAAAGAGTGCTGCACCCAGCTTTATTGGAGAATGCCAGACTAATTCCAAGGTTAAAGACTTCTAAGGCAGGTATTTTGTCCAATTCATTTGAACTCTATAGATTTGCTTGTGGTTAATTTAAGTACTAGGATGCATTAGAATGCTAGATAAGGTTAGAGTCCCCTGGGAGTAGTATTTAAGAGGTGGTATATTATGATTGACTATTTACATCAATTGAAAAACATGTAACAGAAATATATAGCATGTAAATCTGAAATATATATCAAGAGTTTTTTTATGTCTATGAATTTGTATCATTTTTGTTTGGTGATTGCAGTTAGTAAGTAAAAAAATTTTTTACTTTTGTAACAATTGCAACTCCTCTTGATTTTCTGTTGATTCCAAAAAGGATACAATTATTTAAGGTCACATAATCAATAATAGAGTGTCTAAAAAGTATTAAAGTATCTGGATCAGAATGTGCAATTGGACATCCGTTTTATTGAGGACATTTAATTTATTAAGGTTTGGAAGAATTATAGCTAGCCCTTTCTTTTTTGTGTTAAGAGAGAAAGACCTGACCATAGTACTTTGTAGTTACATGGTTTTATTGGAAATGTTGAGTAATCAAAGATTATTCCATGCGAATCATTTTTAGAAAACCATTAAATTATCTGCTCACTCACTCATTCACTCACTCACCAGCTCTTGTAAGTGTTATCTATAACGGACTTGCATAGGGGACTTTAGGTCACCCAACCCTTTCTACAGCCATTGCAAAAAGTTTTGAGAATTTTTGTTTTCACAAAGTTTGCTGCCTCAGTTTTTTATGGTGTCATTTTGTAATTTGTACAATTTATAAATCATTCATTCATCAGACGAATTTCAATTAATTGTAAAGTCATTCAATCAACCATTTATCAAATAATCAAGAACTTCAAGGAGAGTGGTTAGCAAAGAAGCCACTTATTTCCAAGAAAAACATTAAGGACATACTGACATTCTGCAGTGAGTGAAGTGATTAGACTGCAGAGGACTAGGATAAAAGTTATTTTTAATGGAGCCCCCTTCAGACTGTTGGACATCTGGAAAAATGTTTGTCAGAAGAGGAAAAAAGGAGAGCACTACCATGAGCTGTGTGTCATGCCAACAGTGAAGCATCCTGAGACCATAGTGGGTTTGGAGATGATCAATGCTTTTTCCAGAAAGACAGAGCACCATGTCACAAGGCAAAAGTGAAAGCCAAGGGTCTCGGTGTACAAAACATTAAAATTTTGGGTCCATGGCCAGGAAACTCCCGACATTTCAATCTTATCGAGAACCTGTGGTCAATCCTCAAAAGAGGGTAAACAAACAAAAACTCCAAGCACTGATTAAGCAAGAATGGGTTGCCATCATTCAAGATTTTGGCCAGAAGCTGATATTGAGCATGCCGAGGCAATTTGCAGAAGTCTTACAGAGGAATGGTCAACACTATATATATATATTGAGACAGGATGTATTTGTGAAAAAACTGTTGGCCTTCTTCTGGCCACACCTTTAATGGTTTGATCTTTAATGAAGAAAAATGTAAAACCACTGACATATTTGACTGTATTTGCTTTAACTATTGTATTTTTAGTACATACTCTCCAGTACAAATTTGTGTTTTGAAGATCTAAGGTCTCTGCACATCAGCATGGGGATTTCAACCATGTGTATACCTCTCTCTGAAGAGGAATGAAGTTTGGAGTGATTTAGATTCCTAGAAGAATGCCATCCCTTATTCTAATCTCACATGACCCATAATAGTCCATACCCCCTCTCTCTGTCCACTCTATTCCTTTCTGTCTCTGTTGTTATTATTAGACATGTTGCCATTGAAGCCATTGCAGCTGTCACTTTGGCACCAGATATTTTTCGTTCCCCTTGCTAGGCTTTGAAGGTGACTTGAGGCTAGTATTACTAACATTTAGTGAACATCATGGGATTCAATTAATGTACCAAGCCTATAACTAAAATGCATGGGCAAGATAATTACTGGAGTAGTGTTTACATCTTTATTTACAGATCTTTTCAGTCACCAATCAGCCACAGAGTCTTTAACATTTTACAGCATGTACACCAGTTTCAAGCACAAAATACTCCTGACACCTTCAATGTTTTTAATTATTTTGTAGTTTTTCCACTTGCACCTTTACAGTGTATGCTTAAACCTTAGCACTCTGTTTTGCTATTTTCAGCCAATTGCTTTCATTTTTTAAATTGAATTGCAAAACAAATTTAATTAGTACCTGTGATGACAAAGCTTAATAACTTTACATATTTGCACACTAATGTAGTAAAATCCATTACTATCACTTTTGTTCTAGGGTTTTTCAGTACATTTTTGACTTTATACCTCTTTTGATATAATAAAATAATTTTATTTATCCCCTATCAGGAGCATTTATTACGTATTTAACCAAGTCCTTCACATCCACATCACACAAAACAAGTCATTGCTGCCATTTTACAAGAGTTATTTAAATTATGTTTTTGGGAACATCTTATTTTCTTGTTCTGTTCTTAATACATTTATTATTATTTCCCTTCATTTCAAACACAGTTCATCTTAAATAATGCTTTATTCTGATCAGGGTTGCACAGGACATAGAGCGACCAGGGAAAAATGGGCTCCCGCGAGCAATATACCCTGGACAGAGTGCCTGGCTCTTACCATATTTAAACATAAAAAAAATGTAGCAATTTTTTTGCAGATTTAAAATGAATATATTTATAAACTCAATTATCCTTAACTTCAGAATAGCCAATCTATAGTAAGACAAACTTCACACAAATAAAGTGAATATCAGAATGAAACCCCAGACTATGGATCTATGAAGTACTACAGATGCATGTTATATCACATTGCCACCATACTTTTAATTTTAGGTTTGCTGCAAATTACAAAATTACAGGCATAATGAATAAAAAATGTGCTTTGCAGGAAGTGTTCATTAATGTTTAAAAAGGATGAACTGGGAACAGAAGACACCAACAAAATTGTGTGTGATTCATTGTTTATTATTGCAATGCCATCAAACATACACATCTTGACAACATAAGAATTAATACTGAGGTAATAATAGATTATGTGTTACGAGGGAATAATGAGACACAAAGATGCAGGTCAGAAAACTGTTTGCAAAATTATAATGTAATTTATTAACGTAAATTATGAATGAATAACAAAAAAGTCCAGTGCCACAGGTGAGTGCGATCAGGCATCCTCACCCAGACTTGTCGTTCTCTCTACAGCAAAGGAAGATTATCTGCATAGAGAACAAAGAAAACAAAAATTAATACAAAACAGCTCAAGGTGGCATGTGTCTAGCCCATAAATCTCGACGGGCAAGCCCCAGCCATCACCTCACCCTCATCCAACTAGGATTGGAAGGGAGGCCGGGTGAACACCGGGAACTACCGGGACATCTACCGGGACATCTACCGGGACCTCTACCGGGACCTCCTCCGGGTCTACTGGGAGTCTAATTGAGCCATTGGCTTATCACGGACCTGCCGGCAGGGCTCCAATACCGCTAGGGATGAGCTGAGAACAGCCAGAGGCTCCAGAGGTCAAGATTAGGCAGGGCTTTCACCACGTCGAGCGGGCTCCATCTGACCCTAACATGTCAAGCTAGTAACCTCCGGACCTCCTAGTCCATAACGGACTGAGTTCTCTAAACAGGCCCAGCCATTACCTCTGGCCCTAACGGGGAACACCTCACCAGGAGTCAACGGAGTGAGACACACTGAGCTTTAGACGATGCATAGTCAAAGTCTACATCACAGCAGCACACACTGTCTTGTGCTGGATTTATATATATACTGGCACAGACAACTGGCGGGCATTTGCCTTAATGAGCCAATTATTAACAAGGTTCAGGTGAAGGTGAGCGATAGTAAACACTCGATCGCCCAGCGGACGTAATCAGAATTGCGGCAGTATAATATACCATTCGCAGTAAAAAAAACTGATCAGAGCAAAAGAAAATGTGCTCTATGTCACTCACAGCAGTGTGAGTACTGATCTTTTTTTTTTATATCCGGGCACCTATTGATAGAACTATTAAAATGGTCTTTTCTACCCTTTGGAAATTCCAGATTATAGAACAAATGCTTCTGTAAAACTATCAAATGCAAAAGTAATGGTTTGGTTCTTTTTTATGTTGAGATTTTAGATTTATTATTGCTTTGTTTAGGATAATAGTAAAGCACCTGCAGAAATTCGCAGATATCTTAAAATATAACACTTGTAGGCCACTATGTTTAACCTGCTCTTAGGTTATCTCCATTGGGTATCTGTTACATACTTCAGGGCTGAGGTCTTGGGGTGGGGATGTACTATGATTAAAGGGAAATACAGAGGAAGAGCAGAATAACCAGAGAAAACAAAGATTGATGAAGAGAAACAGGTGAGTTGCACACATAAATGCTCTAAATAATGCCTACACACAGAAAATAAATGATGTAACTCACCAAAACAAGGCCTAAAGATTTGATTGTCTTGTCTTGTATTGCAGGGGTAAAGTTCAATTTAAAAATATTTCTTAGGTTCACTGTGCACTCAGTAATGCTAAATAACATAACCATCTAATGTGGACATGTGATCAGTATTGAGCAAATGTGAGGAAAGTGAGAAAGTAGGTGTTCTCCATGGGCTGGACAGTTAGCCCAGGTCTTTACTGACATTTTCAACCTGCTATGTTTATCATATGCTGGGGGACAATAAACATCTTACATATGTCAAAACTTGCTGAATAACTTTAACTCTGACACACTTGATTGTAATAAAGTGATTTAATAATGTGTTCTCACTCATTGAAAGGTGGTGCAACCATATTAAGTGAACCTATACCAGAGCATATTGCTCAAACTGACGAACCCATTGCTCAGACTGATGAAGCCACTTCAACTGCCCTTTATTCTGCCTTCAGCCCTCTGGCCCTCACCTCCTTAACATTGTTATTCTCCCCAGTCTGTTAACCAAGCTCAGTGAACTGGGAATCCAATAAACTCCAGATTGTGAGTATAGACAATCTGTGGGTTTGCAGACCACAATAGCCTGCAACATAAATAACAATATATAATAATAATAAATCTGTCTATTATAAGGATATACAGTATCTATCAGTTTTATCAGTTGGTTTTTCCCCAACCTCTCCCTTAACAACCAATTAATCCAATTAAGCTGTTCATTTACTCTGGAGCTCACTTTAAAGTGCACTTGGAAGTGTGTAGCCTCCTCAAATTATTCTTAGTGTGTTGGAAAGCTTTTGTAAAAGTTCCGTGTTCATGCATGCTGATGTTAATAAATTTTGTTAAACATAAAACCTTTCAGAGTCTTCCCTGAAATAATAGCAGTGGATAAGTTGGTTTGTTTTTCAGCTAAACTACTTTAGCGATCTACATTACATTATTACAACACTTATTACACCCCAGACTCGTAATACTTTCCAAATGTGAGTATAGAACTGGCATGCATGCAAGCATATTTACTTTGATATAAGTAGGGAAATTTTTGCTGAATTTACATAATGTTTGTTTTACAAAATTAGTATTTAGTGTTTTTAATTATGTAAAGTCAAAGTTCATTAAATATATATTCATATTAGAACCATAAAATCATAAAAAATGCAGATGATATTAGTGATTTCTTCAAAATTGAAGGTGTTTCAGTGAACTATTATTAGTTGGATTACAAAAAAATACTCCAGTAAAACTAATAAGGGATTCACATTTCAAGGACAAACTTTAACATTTTATCAAAATATATCTAAGTTAGTCTGGATTTGTTCTTATTGGGTAGGTGTCAGTAACAAAGCTTATTTTCTTTGGTTGGAACAATGTTAAATATCAATGACCCATTTCTGACGTTCTTCTCTGAAAAGTAATGCTGAACGGTTATTGCTTACATCACACTGCTTGGTTTCATAATTTAATAAATTAGACAATAAACATTTTAGATGAGACACCAGCCCATTGTAGAGTATCAAAATGTTTCTCATTCCATTACACATGCAGCAATTTTATGTGGCTAATCCACATCCCGGCATGTTTTGGAGGTGACCAAGGTTCCATAGAGAACCCAAATGATCATAAAAAATCATCATATGGCAACTGAGCTGTTTGACACAAAAGACTACCCATTGTATAGCTGTGTGTGGGTCCCTTAAATTTAAATAAAAACTAATAACAGTATTACAGTCAATTATTAAATATCTATTTACAAACACTCAAATCGCATTAAAGACTATCTTACCGACTCAATCTCATTGTCACCCTATTATCTGTAGTTCTGTTATTTAGACTGTAATATAAACCATGTGTTTTAACAATAACAGATGTCTTGTCACAAACACACACACACGCACACACAAACACCAAATAAAAATATATTCCATCTTTTCTTACATGACACATTTCTCCAAGTCTTAGAAGCAGAAATTGACGAGGTAGAAATGTTCCCTGTTTGCTTTTTAAGATAAAAGCTAAAGCTTCAGTAAATGCCACCTCATTTTTTCTACTTTGAAAAATGTGACTTGCTTCACCAATTATATTCATAGATTTTGTGCAACAGAAGCCATAGTCAAAGCGAGCTCTCTTGTTAGAGTGTTTGTGATTTTCTAAAACTTGCCTTTTCATCCAGCTCTTTTCTCAAACACGTTGTTAAAACAGTTAAAACACATTTTTTTGCTTTTTTTTTGGAACAAAAAAACTGTCAATTTGTTTTTAATATATATTTTTTAATCTTACTTATTAATAGTAAAAGTTACACAACAGGGTCTCTGATAGATGCTTAACAAGTTCTGCTACTAAAACAATTTAATACATTTGAGAAAACATCTTCATTTTCAGACAGTGAAACTGCTGTGTGTCACTAGAACACTCACAGTCTGCT
>JAYDZG010000011.1:7479982-7491660 GCA_034509265.1 Microcambeva bendego
GTGACTCCAAATCCAGGCCTCCATTGGTTAATAAATTTGATTTCCATTGATTATTTTTGTGTGATTTTGTTGTCAGCACATTCAACTTTGTACAGAACAAAGTTTTCAATGAGAATATTTTGTTCGTTCAGATCTAGGATGTTTTATTTGTATGTTCCCTTTATTTTTTTGAGCAGTGTATACATACATACATACATACATACACACACACACACACACACACAGTGTATCACAAAAGTGAGTACACCCCTCAAATTTCTGCAGATATATTTTTTCATGGGACAACACTGACAAAATGACACTTTGACACAATGAAATGTAGTCTATGTGCAGCTTATATAACAGTGTAAATTTATTCTTTTCTCAAAATAACTCAAAAAGGGAGTACACCCCTTAATGAAAGTTCCTGAAGTGTCAATATTTTGTGTGGCCAGAACTGCCTTAACTCTCCTGGGCATGGAGTTTACTAGAGCTTCACAGGTTGCCACTGGAATGCTTTTCCACTCCTCCATGACGACATCACGGCACTGGCAGATATTCGAGACTTTGCGCTCCTCCACCTTCCGCTTGAGGATGCCCCAAAGATTTTATATTGGGTTTAGGTCTTTAGACTTTTTTGGCCAGTTCAACACCTTTACCTTCAGCCTCTTCAATAAAGCAGTGGCCGTCCTGGAGGTTTTTTTGGGGTCATGCTGGAACACTGCCCTGCGACCCAGTTTTCAGAGGGAGGGGGATCAAGCACTGCTTAAGTATTTCACAGTAAATACTGGAGTTCATATGTCCCTCAATGAAATGTAACTCTCCAACACCAGCTGCACTCATGCAGCCCCAGACCATGGCATTCCCACCACCATGCGTGACTGGAGGCATGGCACACCTTTGTACTCCTAAAGAGTACAAATTATTATATATATAATCAGCGAAATCAGCGCTACTTCAGGTATAAAGTATGGCTGACCTTTCAGACCAGGACCTTTAAAACTACAAGAGGCATGTTTACTTCCTACCATGTATACAATGTGGTAACTAGTATGTTTGTATGATTGAATCCACAAGGCCAAAACAAGCAGTGTTTGACATGACAATGACATGATTATGGAGTAAATGCAAGTGGGAAAATGAGCCATGTATGTGCAAGGACTTAGTCCCTCAAGAGCTCTTTTTCAGGGATGGTGTTTATAGTTGACAGAGGGTAACGTTCTTCTCTCTTCCATGTAGCTGAGAAGAGATATTTCATCCAGATCACAAATTTGGGAAGTTTATAGAAGAAGGACAATTTTCCATTTCACCTTTCAATGTGCAGCCTTTTTCGGCCCATCCTTGATGGCAGCTTGAATGATTTAGGTGTTGGGCAGCCGGTAATTGTTGGTTATGAAAGGACTGCATGCTGACTGATTCCTCCTGCTTCTTTTCAGAGCCGCAGCCACTAGCAGTGCTTAATAGCTCTCTTTGGAGCTCATTGTGAAAACTAGACCAATACTGTGGTTATTGACACCTCCCGCTAGCTCTTTTGAAGGGTTCGTTTTGTGAGAGCAAGTGTACGAGCACTGTGAGCACTTTGCAGGCTCAATTATAGATATTTGTCACAGTGTCACTTCAATAAAACCCTAAAGGATTCTGAATCTTTGTGGCTTGTTTCTGTTTTTAAAGCATTCAAAAAGATCCAAGTGGCAGATAAAGGTGTTTGGAACCGTCTTGTATCAGATATCAGTTTATGTATTTAAACACAATGTGACTGTTAGCATTGATGGCAATAAATTAAAATATTTGTAATGAGAATGAAACGGCCTCCACATGACCAGTTACACACATCTGTTGTAACTGTCGTTCCCTAAAATTGAATAATTTTTTTTTTTTTTTTTTTTAAACCAATGTCCCGGAAGCCTGACAGCTGGTTCATTCAGCAATTAAATGGTTTTCTAGGATAAGTTCTTGACTCATGTGACCCCAGTTAGTATAAAGAGGTTGAAATCAGTGAGGAAAGCAAGACTTTTCTGACTTAATTTGCCGACTGCTTAGGGATTTACTTTAAAATATATTATTGCTATAGACCAGCAAATGGTTCCCTTTTACATTTTTGAAAGGGGCACATATCGGCCTATTTCATATCACCATTGTCTTACTGCTGAATGCTGTAGATCCAAACTGTCAGCCAGTACAAGAAAATGTCACTGTCTCACATGTAGGCGTTCATTGTTACATGACAGCATACTTTTGAGTCAGCTTGTGAAAAACCATCGCAAACGCTCACCTCTTCTCTCTTTGTCTCCGTATTTCCAGGAGGAGCAGAACAGAGGAAAGCCAAACTGGGAGCACCTGAATGAGGACCTGCATGTTCTGATTACAGTAGAGGACACACAGTCACGGGCCGAGATCAAGATGAGAAGAGCTGTAGAGGAAGTGAAGAAGCTCCTGGTTCCAGCAGTAAGTTATTTATTTACTTTACCACTCCTCTAATACATTTAAGTTTTTAATTCAATTGTTTGGTGTATCCTCACCAAATGATGAAATGAGCATTTTTATTTGTACACCTTTTACATGCCTTAGCATGGTTAAATTTGTCTGCAATGCCCCGTTATTGACTACTGTAATTGTGAACAATTCTCACCTGCATCTCACCTTATTTAACCTCTTCCCCTCCATATGCACATTGGACACATTTTGCAAAATGTGTCCCAAAACTCAGATACAGTTTGACACATCACTTACCAATATTATTTATATATGTGTGTGTATATACATATATGTCCTCCGCATTTTAACCCAATCCGTGCAGACACACATGTACACACTAGTGAACACTAAGGGGCATTGAGCACACATTCCCAGATTGAGGATGGGTTCTTTTTGAGATTGTAAAAAAAAGAAAAAAAAAAAACCTTTAAAATCAACATTGAATTGAAGTTTATACCAAAAGCAGTGTAGGTAGCATGTAGTATAAATTGAAAATGTTGTTCATTCAAACACAAAAACAATTAGCTTCAACATACAACTTCAGAAATTCCATTACATTCGACATATCTTCAGACCACACTCTTTTCCACAGTACAATGACTCTCAAAAAGAGTGGGTGGTGTTAAAAATCGGAATTGTGTGCCAATTCAACCAGTAGACAATTTGTGATATTATTCACTTATTTTAGACATAACATGTAATCTCATGTTTGATTTATTCCTTGCCACAAATCCTTTGGTCATATAATATAATTCCCCCACATTGTGTTAAGGTGGAATAAATAATAAAACAATGTAATTCCCCCACACAATAGAATGGAAACTGACCAAATTGTCTAATTATTGCAGCATACTACCTGTTAAGACCTATAATATAATGAATATTCTGTTTCTAGCACAGACCTAGTTCCTCTTACTAAATTAATAGCAAATGAGACTTTGCCCAGACAAAGCAGTGCTTGTGTAATTCCTTATCTAAGCAATATTTATATTTAGTAACTGAGTTATTTTACCTGTACCTTTTTTATTTTACTAATACATTTAATGGGAAGGAGCACTTGTAGGATTGTATTATCCCCCGCAGTGTTTTGACCTGTATTTTTGTGTGAAATCAGGCAGTAGCCTGCGAATTTCAGTCAGTCCATTCAAGAGAGGAATTTTATGATATATTTGAACTGATTTCGTCTTCCCTCCAAAACTTGGAGGAAACAGTCTGGCTTGTGCTGTGTTCCAGGACTCCTGCTAGAGAACAAATGGCACTGACCAGTTTTTCTCTGTGTATTTCCATTTTAGTTGGCATTTTTTCCCTTCTCTTAGCTATGGCACCTGTCTTACCTACTGTGAACAGAAGGGCATGGCAGCAGTGTCTTCTGTTTGCCCAGGGGGCAACATAGCAAGGCTCTTGACCTCCTGAAACGCAGGCAGCTGTAATCTAATCCCTTCAATATCCCAATAGTGTCTATACTAAGGCTTGTTGTGTTTCTCCTCTGAATAAGTAAGCATTTAATTTTAATGAGAGAGACCCCAAATTATGTCAGAACAAACCCATGTTTTAAATGCAGCCCACATGTTGAGTGTTTATTATGGTGTAAATTGGTCATAGTCTCACGCTACATATTTTCAAATGTACCATGAATACCCATTAGTATTAACACAGTATCTCCATCAGGTTACCTTCAAATTACTCTAAAAGCAGATTTTAAGGAATTGCTACACTGTGCTTGCTTGTTTCTCAGAGGGTACCTTTGAAGGTACATATTTTTCACCTCTGGTTTTAGTCATTTTTCTTAAAATGTATTTAATTATTATTTAAGTGAAATAAGCTTATTATTTAAGTGAAAACCATTTAGTCACTCTGAACATATTAACAGGCATTCTCTTTAGTTTCTAATAAAGGCCTGTAAATTATTAGTGTTACCTTATAAACTTGTCATTCATCTTGATCATGACTAACTTTTATCATTGCAATGTAAATGCAAATTTATTGCAGTTGAGTCTTTCTGCCTCTACGCATGTAATCCACAACACATTTTCCTAATTTGGGAGCATGAACAAGGTGAACAGCATAACATATTGTCTATTGACATATAGACTGTTCTATGAGATGGCAAATGGTTCAAACATTGGCATGCTCATGAAACACCTCAAAAGTGAGTGTTTTCTTAGCCATGACCCAGTGAACTTAATGTGATAATGCAGAAGTTTGTACCACTAATTCACCTTTTTCAAAACAATGTTACTACTATTAGTTTCACAGGAGAAGAGAAATGTATATTTTAAACTTTAATTTCAATTTATTCTTTCCACACACATTCACATGCAGTGATGAGGTGACTGCATAAACAGGCAATTTTAAGAGATTAAATGGAGTGTTGTGAAGACTGAGAAATTCAGATCATAGAACCGGTGAACTTTTCAACTCTGAGAGCAGCAAAGTTCTAGAGAAAGATGCCGACCGAGCAGGAGAGCAGGCAGGTGAAAATATTAAATGATGATGAGTGAGGCAGAGTAATGAGAGAGTGATATATTGAGCTACTCCTTTTTGTGTGGTTTGTGGTTTTACCCGCTGATTCTCTACTTCCCTTACACACTTGTACAAACATTCTTGTCTCTCACCTCCAACTTCCATTTGCCACAATGTCTTTCTGCTGTCAAAGTGTCCAAACAGCCTGCAGCAGCTCAGTCACCCGGCCACTTATGCTTCTCTGCATCGGTCACACATGTTCTTGACCCAGTGCCATTCCACTTTTCAGAGCTCACAGATTGTTACATGGAAAATTCCGTAATGCTGCGGTTGCTCTGCTGGATTAAAGGAGCAGTGTTGAGGAAGCTTTGTGATAGCTAGTTTATTTGAGAAATAGTGAAAAGGTTTGAAAAGAAGGATACATGTGTTTAATTAGTATACATGTGTTGTAGTTTAATTAGAAAATTTCTTTATTGTATATTATGTTATTAATAATTTGTCTGCTTATTTTTATGGAAACAGAAAATGAAAGATTTGGCTCTAGATTCTAAACTTTGCTCTAAGTGCACCATTCATCCTGGGTCTTTTTTTAAATGGTATTTAAGACTAGAAGCACTTGGGTGCCTTGACCTGGTTGTACCGAGAAGTCATCTGACCGCAACTATCAGATTTTTTTTTATATCTTTGCACTTTTCCTATGTTCATCACCCAGCATCTTTAATTTTTTTAAATCACACACACACAAAGGCTTGTTTGCTCTTATTTGAAGTTATTTAAAGTTCTGCCTGTTTGGCGTTCGGCATGTTGTTTCCGGCCTGTGATTCCCTTTTCAGTGAGCAGGAAGGTGCAAGGTTTCTCTTGTACTGGGTTACTGCCATTCAGCCATGAATAATGGGATTTGGATTCATATAAGCATATATGCATAGTTTCCATGGGTGTTTCAAGCTTGTAATTAACACGATCACACTAACCTTATTCTAGAAATTTGTACTTAATGATGTTGGTGATGTAAGTACAATCGCTACTGATGCCAATTTTCAATCTGTCAAGTATTTATCAGTAAAAGTGAACCAATATTTACACAAATAAGTTCATCTAAAATGTTTATTTTTGTCAACCAAGAGAAAGTTACAAATCTGTCCAGTTGAACGTTAAATTAAATTTAATCACCTTTGTAAGATTGAAGCAGTTTCTCCAAAATGAAACATTGTGCTATATTGTGCACTCATTTTTACAAATAGTGATTACAAAAAAAACAACCCCCCACATTTTTTAACCCACTTCTATGTCTAAGATAATTAAATTAATGTGACACAATTATGAAATGTGTGTGGGTGGGAGGTGCACACCCCCCTCAGACTTAATGGTGAGCTATCATAAATTTCAAACATTTACTTTATTATCAGCAAGTACGTTTCAAGCTCATTGTTTTGTGTGCTAAATATAAGTGCAAAAACATTAACATTTAAATGTAATACTTTTACATTTTGACATTTCATTTCAGTAGTACTATATACAGGTGCTGAAAAACCCATGTCTTGCAAACGTCTGTGTGGTGGTAGTTGAAGCACTGACTCGACCTGCAGTCCACTCTGTGAATGGGTTTTGTTTCACAATCCTCTCCAGGGTGAGGTCATCCATATTGCTTGTATACTTTTTTTCTACCACATTTTCCTTCCCTTTGCTTCTCTATTAATGTGCTTGGGACACAGAGCTCTGTGAACAGCCAGCCTCTTTAGCAATGACGTTTCGTCTCTTGCTCTTTTTGTGAAAGGTGTCAGTGGTTGTCTTATGCTCAAATTTCAAGTCAAGTCTTCCCCATGATTGTGTAACCTACAGAACTAGACTGAAAGACCATTTAAAGGACTTGACTTTTTACAAAAAGTTTCTCTTTTTGAATGGAATTACTGAATCAACTTTTCCATAAAATTGTAATTTTATGACCACCACCTGTAAGTATACTAATTTGTACGAATCGTTTAATTGATATTTTAATTGATATGAACAACTCTTCGCCTTGTGGCTTCACACAGTACGTTTAGGATCAAATGGATGGCCACTGATGTTGAAACAAAGTACATGTTGAACGCTTTTCACTGTCTAGGGAAGTGACCAAAGGATTGATTGGTGGTCATTAGGAGGGGGCTGGGATCACACCTCTACTATTGTTCTAGGTGTGAGGAGATTCTCTGCATAAAAAGGCTGTGCAAAAATGAGCATTTCGACACAGTCATGTTTTTTAGCATTGTTTTTTGTTTAGTTTTGTTTTTATCTACATTTAATATAGCATTGCTTTTATTTAGTTTTGTTTTTTTATTTAGCTGTGTTTTTATTTTCTGTGGCATCCATAAAATGGGTTGGATCACACCTTTACTATTGTTCTGTTTTTATTTTAGGACATGAGCCAAACGATTACAAAACACTTTATTCACGAACTATTATGACTGTAGTAGCAAAACATTTGGACTTTATTTTCAAATTATTACTACCGTATTTTCCGCACTATAAGACACAGCTAAAAGCCTTAAATTTTCTCAAAAAATGTTTGTGCGTCTTATAATCCAGTGCACCTTATGTGTGCACTGAGTTCCAAAATCTGTAAAAGGCGACTTTGGTAAGCGCTTTGCTTGATTGACTGTCGGATTTTTTTGCTGACACAGGGACATAATACGTACACTACGTAAGCTGTCAGCGATTAAACCAATCAGAGAACGTTACGTAATGCATACAGTACGTACATTTACCTTCTCCACTCCTCCGGTAGGTATACTACCGGTATGCCGCAAAAAAATTATTTGTTTGTCTAAGGACCCCCGAAAATCCACCAGTGAAGAGACATGCTTACGAGGCACAATTCAAACTACAGACTATCAGTTACACGATAGTAAATGAGAATAGAGCTGTTGTCCGAGCTTTCGCGTAAGCTGGCAAAAATGCTGAACAGCCAACTGGCAACGAGACTGACTCTGACAATGATGAGAGAGAACCCGGCATGTTTGATGGCGAAATTGCCCCGCTGTTCAGTTCAGGCACAGAAGATGAGGACTGATTTGTGGGAGAAGATTGATTAAAAATAATGTGAGTGTATTGTTAAATAGTAGAATAAAGTTCAACTAAACTCACTTTTTTACTTCCTTTACCTTTTTACTACACTATGAACACCGTTACCTTTTTGTAGACTGTGTTTTAGCATGCGCCTCATAATACGGTGCACCTTATGTATGGGTTAAGTACAGAAATTGATCCCGTAATTGAGACTGTGCCTTATAATCCGGGGCACCTTATAGTGTGGAAAGTACGGTACTTTATTCTTAAAATATAATGACTTTTGGAAATGTGAATTTTATTTTAGATGTCTACTATTTTTTATTCTTACTAACAGTTACCCTAAATAATGTTGTTGTCATTATAATAAATGCTGTTAGTGTCATCAAATTTCGCATATAAATATCCCTGTGAGCTATAATTTAACGGAGAGAGAAACAAAACCCCAAAGGGACTTTGAATCAGTTGATTCACCGTTAATTCCATTGATTTGGCGTCCTTTTGCTTTCTGGGAAAGCTTTACAGAAATGCTTTTAAATTACCATCCGCGAGCTGACCTTATACAGAAACAAGCGTAGCAAGCAGTCTGAAGACTCGGCGAAGTGAAGGACTGTAAATACTTTTTGGATGTACTGTATGTTTAACTTATTATCATACCCTTTTTGTACAAAATGCTCAATGGTAGTTATTCATTTGTGCTTAAGGCTGTTGAGGCTGGGGTTACATTCTTACATAATGTTTTGTCATTGCTTGTTATTGACAATTTTCTGTTACATCAGTTTTATTGAAGTGCTGGTTGTTTTGTGTAGCTTAGATAATGACTACTCCACTCTGCATTCTTCTGATAGCCAACACACACACACGGCATTAAAACTTGTTGGTTGGGTAAAGGGGATTTACTGTCAACGGGAAAGATGTATCAATTCAAGTCTTTTCTTTGTCTTGCTGTGGAAGTACCACTATTATGTTGACAGCTTAGATTTGATCTGGTCCTTGAGCCTTTCTTTTCAAAAAATGATCAAAGAGTGGATAAGTACCACCTACTTACTTAAAAAAGGTCTGTTATGAGTGTTTCTGTTCGATGAGGTGAATTTGGTGTGTGTACATGTGCGATTTTTTCTAAAAAGCATGTAGTGGTTGTGTAGAAGAAAATAGTCAGCATAACACACTGAGTTTATTATCTTATGCTTGCTTTAGTTTTTTGCTGTCAGATCTCTTATTATCGCTCTGTTTTAATTTTGCAGTCAGCACTATGAGAGTTCAGTTCCACCCTAAACAACTTTCCAATTTTTGAACTTTTGCGCAAAACTCTCCAGAGTAAGTGTAAGTTTCATCATGCTCTTTGGGATGTAGTGCACTGCTTTTTTTGTGACACCTGCCGACATTGCAAAAGCATAAGCCAAAAGTAAAACAGATTAATGCAAAACACCTTGTTTTATATTGTTGTGTGGATGAAACTATTCCTCCCGGTGAAACATTTGCCTCAATGCTTTTTTATATTTGAATTACTCTAGGAATCGTTTCAGCCCTAAATAGGTGGAATATGGTGCATTTTTGTTTGTTTCTGGTGTTTTTTTGGTCTACTCGAGATGAAAGAGATGTTTCTGGCTGACTGTAACATTGGTGTAGGTTTGACTGACTACAAATAGTGACATGGTCATGTGACTGGTCAGGAATAACAATTTCATTTCAATGCAGATTTAACATGACCTAAAATAAGTGTCAGCATCGTCTTTCTCTGTTGTCACCAGGGTGTCAAAGAATGGGTGAACCAGGGAACCGTACCCTTACCATCTCATTAAAGAATCTAGGCCACAATGAACGCATTGTGTTAATTGAAATGCTGTGTCATAGGAGCTTTTTGCACCACTCTCTTTCTGCAGTCTGACAATCTATTCATTTAAAGCTGGATAACTCCATGCTAAATGTCAAGTTATGACCGAATCCAGCATTGACGCTTCCTTTATGTTCTCACTGACTGTGTGATGCTGGTTCATCTGCTTCTTTTTCCTCACATTGCATGGGTTTTTTAAAGAAGTTAGTGTGGGGCTTTGTCCTTATACATCTGTCATATATTTTAAGGCCTTGAAGTGCTTTAGGGAAAATGATTGAGATAGACATAAGAAATAAGGGGAAAACTGTGCTTTTCCATTTCATGGCCGGTCTATCATTTCCTGTTATAAGGTGACTTGCTACATAGCCATGATGTAGGGTCTCAAGCTGTATTTTTATTCTCTTATTGAATGACATGTCATGTGATCAGCTGATTACTGCAATCAGTCTTAAAACTTTTTTGGAAAGATTTCTGCTTATTCACTGGCTGGTTGTTGGCGCTTCAGTACACAATTGTCAATATGGTTTCCTGCTTTTAAACATTTCACTGTTGTCTCTCTCGTTCAGTTTTTTCGAATATAGGGAAGAATCATCCCCCACTGGAAGAAAAGCTGTAGTGAGAGACAGATGGTGTGTGATCTATGACGAGCATTGTGGTCCGTGGGTGTACCATGCTCAAAAGCCAATTTTTTGCTGTCAGCTCTCTGCCTGAAGTCTGGCACAGAGGCCTGTTGTGACCAGCAGATTATTTTCAGATAATTTTGATGATTATAACTGACAATTAATGAAAAACCCAAATTCAGTATCTCAGAAAATTAGAATATTACTTAAGACCAATTCAAAAAAGGATTTTTTGAAATGTTGGCCAACTGAAAAGTATTAGCATTTACAGCACTCAATATTTAGTTGGGGCTACTTTGGCCTGGACTACTGCAGCAATGCGGCGCATGGAGTTGTCAAGTCTGTGGCACTGCTCAGGTGTTATGAAAGCCCAGGTTGCTCTGATTGTGGCCTTCAGCTCTTCTGAATTGTTGGGTCTGGTGTATCGCATCTTCCACTTCACAATACCCCATAGATTTTCTATGGGGTTAAGGTCAGGTGAGTTTGCTGGCCAATTAAGAACAGGGATACCACGGTCCTTAAATCAAGTACTGGTAGCTTTGGCACTGTGTGCAGGTGCCAAGTCCTGTTGGAAACTGAAATCTGCATCTCCATAAAGTTAAAATTCCTGGTAGACAGCTGCGTGGACCTTGGACCTCAGAAAATACAATGGACTAACACCAGCAGATGACATGGCACTCCAAACCATCACTGACTGTGGACCTCGAGCAACATGGATTCTGTGCCTCTCTTTCTCTTTACTCTGTGACCTTGATTTCCAATGAAAATGCAAAATTTACTTTCATCAGAGAACATAACACTCAGCAGCAGTCTAGTCCTTTTTGTCTTTAGCTTAGGCAAGACGCTTCTTACGCTGTCTCTTGTTCGAGTGGCTTGACACAAGTAATGCGACAGCTGAAAGCCAGGTCTTGCATACGTCTGTGCATGGTGATTCTTGAAGCACTGACTCCAGCTGCAGTACACTCTTTGTGAATCTCCCTCACATTTTTGAATGGGGTTAGTTTCACAACATGTTTGGTGATTACCTCAGCATACCTACTTACTGAAATGGCTTCAGTTTTGAGCATTAACTTTTTTAACTAGTAGCTTTAGCATTGAATATATATATTTTTTAAAGCGAGGCAATTATATATTTAAGTATATCTTTTCATGGGACAACACTGACAAAATTACACTTTGACACAATGAAAAGTAGTCTTTGTGCAGCCTATATAACAGTGTAAATTTATTCTTCCCTCAAAATAACTCCATATACAGCCATT
>JAYDZG010000011.1:7492357-7507861 GCA_034509265.1 Microcambeva bendego
CCATACGCCGCACACTACATCAAATTGGTCTGCATGGCTGTCACCCCAGAAGGAAGCCTCTTCTGAAGTCTGTACACTGGTTTAGACATTATTGGCTGTATATTGAGTTATTTTGAGAAAATAATAAATTTAACTGTTATATAAGCTGCACACAGACTACTTTTCATTGTGTCAAAGTGTCGTTTTGTCAGTGTTGTCCCATGAAAAAATATACTTAAATATCTTAAAAATTTGAGGGGTGTACTCACTTTTATGATACACATTAGTAGGCAGAGGTCACAGTTGTGCTGCCTGTAATGCATATCCTACCTGTAATGCATATCCTTAAATAGACACAGTAACCCTGCAAGGCCAAAACAAGCCCAGTCCATGGGTTATTTTACTTCTGTCACCCCCAATCAGGCTTAAACCTTGGCTGCTTGCTCTGACTAAAGGATGATGGGAACATGGGATGCCTCGAGCCTATAATGGCCAGTGTGGTGGTGCAGTGACTCAGCTCTCACTTTTCCCGAGAGGATATCTTCTGATTTTTTTTGGAACATGAATGGTATCCAAAGTACAAAACGACCTGATGGTTCAAATGGTGAAAGGATTTTTTGTTAACCGTTTTTCCTTCTTTATCGCAAACAAAGCTGTTGGTTTTTATTAACGTTTTGACATTCTGTTCTCCATATGTGGAACTTTGATTTACCCTAATTTGTCCGCTTCCTTTCTTCTCTTTATATTTCTTTTTTTCTGTTTAAGCCACAGATTCATTTTTATTTAAATCTGCAAATGATTACATATCTGTTTTATCTGTATGTGTGTAAATTATGTCAAAGGCAATTGTTTTTAGGTTGTATTATCTTTTGCTGATTTTTATGTGACATGTAGTAAGTCTGAGCTTTTGGCATTAAGCTATACAATGAGAATGTTCTTTAGAACCCAGCTTTATACAGTAAAGCTCCCAGGATGCCCTAGTTTTCTTTACACCCTATCCGTTGTGTCTCGCTTGCTTGTATTTGGGTGTTTGTGGATTAGATGAAGGGTATTGACTGCTTTTGGAATTCTCACCCCGACTAGCTATAGCTGTACTACCTTTTGCAATGCCAACAATCAAATATAGAAAGCACTTTGGCAGATGGCAGTTCCATCGTTCAAGCTTTAAAAATGTATAAAGCCTGATTGTCTGCCCTTATTTACACTCCATGCAGCGTAGTTTTGTTGAGGCAGAGAAGCTAAGTTGTTTCTAGTGCTCCATGTTCATTCTTGAGTTGTTGTATGCAGTTGTTACTACATCAGTAAACACACACACCGTGTATAGTCTAAATATCTGCAGAAGACACAAACCTTATTTTACATGCATATTGTGTCTTAAAAATGCTGACCAATGCCATTCACCAACATACCACTGTGTCTTATTATTTCCCCACAGTGCACATATGCCATCCAAAATTAGCCTTGCCATGGAGCGAAAGCAGGTGGCTGTGATCCAAGAAAGGCACCTTCCTAAGGGTAGAGCTCTTGCTAGGCCTGCTTCATCTCTACAGACCTGGGTTCAGTGGTTTAATGACCTTACTCAGGGTGTGCCCCAATCCTCGAGAGAAGGATGTTGCTGAACTTTAAATAACTTAATTTGTTAATGTGCAAGCTGTCTACCTTGTTGACAGGGGTATGGCAAGTGTGAAGAAGGACTTAGAGTCTTAGTATATTTGCATCTCTCTTGGGTAGGGATGTAACGATTCAGAAAGAAACAATAAACCGTAAAAGGAAACTAAGTTAACAGATAACTTGTCTTCAGTTTCATATTGTTTAAAAAAATCGAGTGTGAACCCGTACCGGGAATCGTTTTACATTGTGAGTGTATAGTTACATCCCTAATCTTGGCTACTTCATTTGCAGAAACCAGCAATCTGCTAACAGCATTGTTCTTAACGGCCACCGTTTTTTAGAGAAATGTTTACCACAGTGTCTATAATGTCCTGACATTTTCCACATGGAGAAATTCAACCAAATTGGTGTTTCTCACAATGGACACACACTTCCTTTTATAGTGCTTTTGGGAGTCAGCTCATAAGGTTTAAAAGTGTGCAATGAAAAGCTTCAGATCACAATAATCTGAAGTTCTGCATGGGTGGAAGGTGGGATGTAGTTTTTGAGAGGAATCAAGTTTGGTTTAGCCATGCTCATAAACCTTCAGAGTTCTCTAACTTTGTGTTCACACACTTTCAGAAATGACCAATCCATTTCCTGAGGTACCCCCACCAGATTATTTCTGCTATAGCTAGCAGAATAAATAAGATCACCCCAATAGATCATGACCTGATGAAAGAGATCTTTGCTTCTCGTTTTAAAGCAGAAAATATGCAATGGGGCACTCTAAAACCCCTTGTGCATGTTGGTCCATTTACTTTTCTTTAAATAGCCAATCTAATTCTTGAACTGAAGAAAGCTGTTAAATACTGAGAGCTTCATATTAGTGCTGTATGTGTTCTTTCCCCAAAGGCACTTTCCCAGCTTGCTGCTAAAGGTGTTTGGGTAATTATTTGACAGTTCTTTGCCATTCCCTCCCGGAATTTTTCTTGGCAAATTGACAGTGTCATTAAGAGCTATCACTTGCGAGTTAGAACCACAGATTCTAGTTGGAATACTTAGCATTCTAGTAGACCCTAGGGCCTTGTTTTGTGTTGACAACATCCTGAACTACAGCTGCTATTGTTTAGATATGCATTAATTTTCTCAAGTAAGCACAGAATCATAAATAAGGTCCAAAGATTGTTGTGGTTAAAATTTCAATATGTTGATAATGTTTGGTCGAGGCTTTTTAAAATATTTAGAATCTTTAAAATTTCTGGCTGGTAACCTGTCATGCTTTAATACTAGAAGCGCCAAGCACCGGTCATTTGACTGCTTGGGCTTCTTACTAGAAGCGCTGGGTGTTTGTAACCTACTTATAGCGTTGCTGAGTCTTTAGACTGGGATGCTGTTATTCCCACATAATGACCACTAGATGGCAAATGTTGCACCAAACTAAATTGTTTCTGTATCACTTCAGTTCGTGTATGGTCATTTAGACTCTGAAAAAGCCTTTCTGTAAAGCGTTCCCAGGTAAAAAAAAAAAAAAAAAAAGTACGATGAATAAATGGAATTAACAGCGAATCAACATCGATTCAACGTCTTTCCGCTATCTGGTGTGAAATTATAGCTTACGGGTCAAAGTATATATGTCATCAATCCTTTGGTCACGGACCAAGTTCCATGTGTTTGTTCATGGTGCATATATCGTTTCATCAGCATTGAAAGCACAGCTTTGGTACATTCTTGGAACATTTGCCAAAGACCAGTCATTTGCATGTGTGGCAGATTTCATAAGTTTTGTTCCCTTAACATCTGCTGATTTGACACTGCCTCCTTTTCGCAGGCGGGGAGGCAAAAGTCGCTTGCGTGCATTTGCTGCAGCTGCCTTTTCCATTTTCTGTTGAGTGCACAGCTCTTTCATCAGCTCTAGACGAGCCAGTGACGGCTGCCTCCCTTTACCGAAAACAGTCGTGCCATTTTATCCATAACATCCACACCTACTTTAGTTCTGGTGTAATCGAAAATTGTTTCGTGTAGTTTCTTTGTGCCACTATCAGTTGAAATCAGTTTTTTGGCCATCGTACCAACAATGGTGTTTTTTTTCACTAAAAGATTGTTCGCCAGTGCAAGGAGGTGAAGATATTTCGTCGCCCGTTACATTTTTTCCATTCCACAGGAAAGGCTCCACCAGACGCATGACAATATTGTCTGATAACCACTGACCAGCCGGCCTACTTTCCCTAGATAGGGAATGGCATTCAACATGTACTTTGTTTCAACGTCAGCGGCCATCCAGAATTTGATTATTGGCCATGTACATTTTTGTTTCATGTTCATGGACATAACATTATCATTCTTTTGTTAAATGGTAACTCATTAACTTTTCTCTTGGTTGACAAAAAAAATAAATATTTTAGATTAAATCAAAGTATAAATAGGTGTAAATATGCCTTCTTCCAAGGCTAAATATTGGTTCACTTTCACTGATAATCACTTGAAAGATAGAGAATTGGCATCAGCAGTGATTCTACTGATATCAAAGTACTAAATATCAGAATAAGGATAGTGTAATTAACTGTTTAAATTATGCTTATATGAATCAAACTCTTATTTTTCATGGCCGAATGGCAGTAACCCAGTAAGAGCGAAACCATGCGCCATCTGCTGACTGAAAAGGGAATCACAGGCTGGAAACAACATATCAAACGCCAAAAAATCAGAGCTCCCACGGAAACTAAAGCAAACAAGCTTTTTATGCATGTGATTTAAAAAAGTAAAGATGCTAGTTGATAAAATGCACATAACTGGGAAAAGTCATGAAAGGACGGTGTAGGATTTTGATCGAGTGCAAAGATTTGATTTTTTCCTCTGGTCAGTGCGATGACCAGTGCTTTTAAGAAAAACTAGGTCAAGGCAACCTGGCGTTTCTAGTGTTAACTAATTGTTTAGCTTGTTTGCGTGTCATGCTTTAGTCATGCTGCATTAACAGGGAAGTTAACTCCACTGTCTCCTTATTATTGTTATAGCACCAATACATCTAAACAACAAGGTAGATTTGGTGACTGACAAACACCCATACTTTTCAGACATGATGATTTTTGAGTGTTACCCTTGGGGTTTCCCTTATTTGGTCTTTGGTCTTGTCAATTTCTTAGCAGCTTCTCCATATTTAAAGCCACTGACTCCACTTGGAGCAGCATAACATGTTGTTCTGAAGCTGTTTTACTTAGCCGAGGTCATATGTGAGATCTAGTGGATCAGGTGGCAGTGAGTGCAGAGATCAGCTTTTAACTCCCACGTCTCACAATCTGATGCTAATCCATTCGTGTTTAAAGCCACAAATCAGCCTCAGCAAATCCCCTTCTAGAAATTTCTGCCTAGATTGGAAAGCATTAGAGGGATCACAGTGACAGAACAATGCATCATGTACAGAAAGAGAGACAGATGTCTCAGGAGAGCTTTGTAGTGGGTTATACCAGTGCAAATTGTGGATCATTTAAATACTTCCTTTTACTTTCTCCCTTTCATTATACATTGTCATTTTAACATTTCGCTCTGGTGAAAGCCTATCCAATCCCGTATGGACTTTCAAGTCAACATCTGTGCTACTGTTTAAATACTGCCCCAGAGTTTTGATGACCTACATATTACACACTCCCAAATCTCTTACTCTTATCCTGGATTGATATAAATTGTCCATCTTGCAACCATTATTATGATAACTGGACAGTTTATTTACCAGTTTTCTGTTTTTTATGCTTTAGTTTGTTGTTCATTGGTTCTGTGTTTTATCAGCATTTGCTTTTATGCCTACTCATCACGGTGGGATTCGAAAGCTCCAAGTGTGGTGTGAAAAGAGAGAATTTAAAAGGAGGATGAGTGTGACTGGTCTATCTTTTGTGCTCTTGTTACAGGCCCCTGCATGTAAGTGAAGGTATTGGGGATATTGATGGTTGGTTAAGCGCTTAAGCGCCAAGGTTGCACACTGTGCTTCAATGAAGGTCCCTAATAAAGCTCATGAATCCAGCAGCACAGCCGGGGCTTTCCCCCCTGCTCCTCTAACAGCCTCCATACCCTCAGCAGCAAGCTGTCTAGTGAAATGGTGAAAAGCTTGATTGATTTGCTCCCATTTCAGTGGGTTTTGTGATGGGCACTCCAAATTAATGTAGCCAGACTTGTTGAGCATTTAAACCACAATTATATACATCACAACAATACAGTTCTAATACACATTCAATTTTAGTTATAAACGTTTTAGTGAAAAAAATATCCTCAGGTTTATTCATTATTAATGTTACATCCTTTTCCATCCCTCATGCTTTGCATAAATAGTCAGTCATAGTAAAAGACAGAAGTACTTTCTGATGGGGTACAAAGTATTAATACTCATAACAGGAATAAGGCTTGTTGTACTTTTAGATTGGTGTATGAATTTTATCCTATCATACACATATATGTAATCTCTGTATCCCCCTCTGTATATAACCTCTGTAATAAGCCCGTAATAACAGGACAACTCAATGCTAAAGAAAACATTTGTTTTTTCTTGACATTGTTTGTGCAGAAAAGTGACTTCCTTTATTGATGCTGCAGCAGCTTTTCAGAGCAAGTTTCAGAGCACTTGGCCAGTGATGTCACTGACACTGAAGACAATGCCCCTTCCCCTCTGTACCCAAGGATCTATACTCTGCTTGAGTACCCACACAAATTGACCCATTGAATTTATTGGTGTGTGTGTGTGTGTGTGTGCGCGCGCGCGCGCGCGTGTGTGTGTGTGCGCGCGCGTGTGTGTGTGCGTGTCCGTGTGTGTGCGCGTGTGTGCGTGCTGTTGGCTTTTGGTGCTAATATCTGAATTATAATAATAGATAATAGTGCCGAATTTTCCCTTGCTTTCAAAGATGACCACTGTGTATAAATGTCTTCAATTGGTTAAACCTTTCTCAGTCTCAGCCTCTTCCTCTTTTATACACTGCACCAACCTTTCTCTTTTGTTTTTTTTTTGTTTTTTTGCTTAATTTTAATTGTTGTTTAACTGTTGCCAGTAGTGAACAATTTATAACTTTTATATCTTTTAGGTATGAAATCTAAAGTATGGTTGAGTGCTGTTAAGTTTGAGCAAGACCCTTAACCCTCACGGCTCCAGGGGTACCATACAATGGCTTTGACTACGGTCTGACCCAAGCTGGGATATAAGAAGAAAGAATTTTGTACTGTACTTCTCTGTATAGAACAGGATAATTGGAGACACACAATTGTCCACTACTGTGTTTAATATAAAACTTGTAGAAAGATTATCCTGGAGCAATGAACAACTGTGTGCCTGTCATGAATGTAACCAAAAGTGTAAAACATGACATTAAAATCCTAATAAACACACTACTGCTAACTAATTTGGCCATTATGATTACAGCTCTCACAATCAGTGCAAACATATTTGAGAAGCACAAACATAAGTCGAGAAGCACAAATAGCAGACAAAAAATAGGAACCATTGAAAGCTGTGACAGATTGACCTAATTGTATAACTTCTGCACTGTTAAGTCTATTAATTCAGAATATTTTTTTGTTGCTCACGCTACGGTCATTATACTTGTAACATACTATACTTCCCTCCGTGTTTAGTATTTGATTGAATTTATTAGAGCTAATTAACAATAAAGCCACTAAGCTGAGAATATTAATACATTAGTTCTCAGATTGTCTAAATAACTGTGTGTATGATTAAAGATGTTTAGTTTCAAGATGCTGCTTTTTTCTTTTATGGCGGTATTAATCAAAGCATCAAATCTGGAAATATTAACAAAAAAAATCATTAATGTGAGGTGATCCAATATTTTTCATTTGCAGATTTGCAAATTACTTTTCTTTTTAGGTATTTTTGTTATTCTAAGCATCCAGCACACCAGCTGTGACGTGGCAGCTGTTAGACATATGAGCCTTCTGAACAGTGATTTATTTTCTCCCGTAAGAGTTTAGATATTTGGCACAATATGAGATTTTGTCTGTCATACTTTTTTCTTTAATTGGAAAAACGGCGCAGCACGGTGGCTCAGTCGGTGGCACTGTCTCCTCACAGCAAGAAGGTCCCGGGTTCTATCCCCAAGTGGGGCGGTCCAGGTCAATTCAATTGATTTGTATAGCAAAAAGAAAAAGAAAAAAAATAACAGGTCCAGGTGTGGAGTTTCCATGTTCTACCATTGTTGGTGTCTGTTCACTCCGGGTTCTCCGCTTTCCTCCCACAGGCCAAAATGCAAGTGAGACTAATTGAAGATACAAAATTGTCCATGACACTCTTTGATATACACTTGTGAACTGGTTGCATTAAAACAAATTTGATTTTATAGTTAAAAACAACACTACTAAAAATGTTTAGGAGCAGAAATATGTTTTAGAATACCTTTCACTAATTTAAAGATTTGCTCTTAATCTCTCACCGGTAATAATCTCTTAACAGGCATGTCAGTAGTTTTGGTGATGACTGTATATCGAGGGTGTGGGTGGATGTTTTCTCTAGGCTTGCTATAGTCATGGTTTTTGTTTTGTTTTAGTATTTGATGGGAGGAGTGCAGGTCTAATTGCCTCCTAATTTTCCTGCTCTAATTTAGTGGTAATGAGCATGGTTGCGGCCTGTCTGTTTATTTATATAAGATTGAATTGACAGGTCTGATTTTACACAGTATAAAAAGGTGCAACAATTCAGTTTGATCCTTGCGTTTTCCTCCTTTTCTCTGACGAGTCTGTTTATCGTTTTGTTTATTTCATTTATTTTTTTATTATTTGTTTTAGGCAGAAGGAGAAGATAACCTAAAGAAGATGCAGCTGATGGAGTTGGCGATTCTAAACGGAACGTACAGAGACACCAACCTCAAAGCTCGTAAGTATAAAAGTCATCACATTCATTCCTGCATTATAGACCTTTTTAACTTGGTTCAATTTGTTTTTTTAGTATTTGTATTTAATGTTTGCTCTTATTCTCATAGCCAATTTAATCATGTAAACGAGACAATGAGCCACATTTTTGCATCAAAATTTCTGTACCTGCATCTCAATAAACAGTTTCATCTTTATGTAAACACATTTTCAATGTATTTGTATCTTATGGTCCAGAAATTGCCAGATGGGAAAACTGATCAAAACTATACTTATATAAACAAACATTCCTAAGAAGGTCAAAACATTTTGCATCTAATTTAGCATGCGTCTATGTCTGCTTTTGCATTATTGCATATATGTAAATGTTGAAATCATTGATTTTCTCTTTTCAACACAGCATAACAGTAAATTACTTTTTTAAAGTTTAGTTTTCACTTCAATTATGTTTCCCAAAGAAGGAAAACCAATACACCAAAACTAATCAAAGGACTAAACCAGATTTGCAAGCACTGGGCAAATTTTAGTAGCTACTTAACACAAATACACATGTAGCAAAAAGTGAAAAATTGCACAATGGTCTAAAACAATAACTTTTATCGTGATAAACTTTTCCTCGAGAACAATAAGGGTAGGGCATATTTTCGATTCTATTTTCACTAGTGCAGAAAAGCAGCCTGATGACGCAGCATGCCGGTTTGTAATAAAGCTCGCACAACACCCAATCAGGCCACGAGGTGAACTGCAGGAGATTAGGAATAGTGTAAACACTAACAAGCTAAGGGAGGATGGACAGTGGAGAGAAACCTAAAGCAGAAGAGAAGGTGAAAGGGAGCCATCTGATTTTCTAACATTGTTCCAACAAAGTCAGAAATGGAAGGGATTTCTTAAACTCTTAATGCATATTATTGTGAATATACCACTTTTATTTAGACTGCAGCAGTTAATTAGGATTTTAGTCAGATTTTACAATTTTGATTACAAACGACTATTAGATTCTCTGAGTAGTTCTGTTGTGCTCTGGAATCATTGTTTTAGTGATTACTATGCTCGGATGTTTTGTGTCACTGATGATTAGATGCCCTTGCTTTTTAGAATTGTGTACTTAAATATTTTTTAATTTATTTCCTATTATTTTGAATTATGTTTTTATTTTGTGGTTTGTGGTTGAATATAGCATGAACTAAATTTTCTTTTTTTTGTCCTCTCTTCTTTCTTTTATTTCTTTTCCCTCTGCTTTTTCATTTTTCTGTTTCCACTTTCTCACACTCACTTACTTTCTCACTTCAAATCTGACCTTTGCCTTTGTAAACTGACGCTGTTTTCTATTTTGTCTTACTTGTTTCATTTCTTTCTGTTGCTGTCTATTTATTCATGTTTGCTACATTCTTTCATTTCTTTCCACTATCCTTTCCTTATCCACTCGTTCCTGCTTGCTGTCTGTCTTATGCTCTAGCGAACCTTGCCTTCTCTCTTGCAGCGGCGGCCGCAGCAGCTCAGGGCCCCAGGCTCATTGCTGCCCCCGCTGGACAGGTTCTTCCACCTGCTGCACTGCGTCCTCCAACGCCAGCTGGCACACCCATCATGAACCTTATTCGACCTCCACAGATGCCCACCATGCTTCCCAATGCCACCCCAACACTGGTCCCACCGACACCGGACGCAGGCATCATTTATGCTGCACCATATGAGTACCCCTACGCCCTGGCGCCAACCTCTCTCCTGGAGTACCCAATCGACCATGGAGGCGTCCTAGGTAAGCGGGCGTGGGGGTTTGGTGCCACAGGCTTCGGTGGGCTTCATGATGGTACCATCACTCCACTTTATGGGGGCAGTTTGGACATGTCAATGCCAAGCCCTACACAGGACTTAAAAGGTAAATACGTGCTGAGCAGTTGAGCTCAGCTGTTAAAAAGGGAGTAGGGACTGGTAGACACATTTTATTGCTCTTGAGACAGGTGGGGGAAAATGCATCCTTGTTTAAAGATGAGATTTTTTTTTCACTCTCCCCTCTATTGTGTCTCTGTAACACACAGCAAAGTCTGTGCAGAGTGGGATTCCCTTGTGCATGTATACACACACTGTCAACAGGCAGACTGACAGGGACATGCTTGCTTGCACACACATTTCTTTTGTGTCGTAAAGGTGAGTCAGGCTGTCTGCAGTTGAATTTCTGCTGCCATCTGAAATTCTCCTAGCTTCTTTTTTGGGGGTAAGGCCACAGAATGTCGTGTCAGTTCTTGTCCCTTTCTATTTTAATTTTTTTTGCAGTTTTTAATATAACAACTCTTCCCTTTTTGAGAGTGGTTTGCCTTCATTTTTCTTGCTGAGAGCTCATTGTTTATTTACAAGTAGGGCTAGGCAATATGACATTCATATTGACATGCCATGATATAAAGAAATGGCGATTGTATGATATGAAAACCGTATGTCGAAGACAGAATGTAGAAGTACATCTTGTAATGTATCATTCTTCAAAATGGAATAAAACATCTGTAGGCCATATAATAAACATAACTAACAGAAATTAATGATTGGTGTGTTTGAAAACATGGAGCTATGTTGCTCCCTTGCTGTCTGCCATGGCAGCTTTCTAAGTAGTATGGGCTCTATTAAGTCAGGGATGCCCACACTTTCATGGTTATAGATCGACTCTTTCAGTAGACTGGTCATCGCGATCTACTTTATCTCGATCTACAGAGGGATACAAGTTCGGCCTCATTGTCTCTTTAGCTTTTTAAAGTGGGCTTTAGATCCTAGATTGAAATTCAGCATAACTGAGTGAAAATCACATTAACTCTGGTCAGGACAATCACAGCTGAGACCAAAACTCGAGCTTCTAAGTCTTCATCAACCAGCAAATTCCAAATCTGTCCAGTCGAGGCCCTCGACTTCAGGGGAATGCCTAATAGAACAGTGTTGAAAACTTTTTAGATTAGCTGTGCGTTATGGGGGGAAAACGCAAAGGAGCTGTGGTCAGTTTTCCAGTCAATCATGTTGATCAGCTTGAACCGGGCACGATCAATACATTGGGCACCATCTGTCATCACTGTATAAATCGGGTTATTCAAACCCACTATCAGATAGTGATTAGAAATTAGGTTTCATTAGCATCATGCCATTCAAAACCATGGGATAAGGTGGCATGAAGTGTTAGCACCTCCAATAACGTCTACCCAAAGCGTATCCATGTTCTTCATGATTAAGTGAACATCTGACGCTGATTTGCTGTACACTAAATATAGGGTGTGTGTGAAAATATTTTAAGCCGACTTACTTGGCAGGATTATAAGGCATCCAGGATTTGGAACAGCCAAATTCTTGGGAGTGCACATAGAATGACATTAAATGCTACATAGGTAGACGGCTGTCTAGGTTTTAAAATCACACCCATGGAAACCTGCGTATCCTTGGCATATTCGACATATCGTATGTGGTCATTTTCAAAATTGTGTTAAAAATACTGCATAATTTATCGATATTTGTAATATATCTCTAGCTCTATTTAAAATCACACTGAAGTAAATGTCTATTGTATTATTCACAGTACTTAACTTTAGGAACTTTAGTTTTAGACTATAAATGTGTCTCACTTAGGCTGGGGCAGTTGGCATTGTGAACATTACATTTGGCTTTCAAACGACAAGAAATGTGATTGCTATGTTCTTTAGTTGTTTCTTTCCTTATAGGTATTAGTTGTTGCCAATATATTTTCTTATCCCCTGTCTAGTGAAAGACACATTATTTGAATGCAGAACAACATAACTTGTTTTATGTTAGATATGGATGCAAATTTTCATCCATTTCATTTATCTTTTGACAGACAATCTCTTGGAATGAGATTAATATTCACAAAGCTGTATTTTATAAAAATGTAACATGACACATAGTGTAGTCTACTCCTTACCTGATTTATTTTAATGTTTTTTTTTTTATTATTAATTAAAGGATGCATTTTAATCCTTTTTTCGTTACCCACCTGTCTCTAAGAGCCATGTGTGTCTCATGAGTCTCTGTTGAACTGTGTATTTTCTACTTGCTACCATATTTTGTTTTGTATACTAAGTACAGTATATATTAGTAGTATTGAGTTCTTCAGTAATACTGTTTTTGTATAAACATATTAAAATGTATGTAAAGTAACTTTCTGTTGAAGCCGGACTGAGTAAACTTTGCTAGAGTTTTAGTTAGCTAACTTGGCTCTATTTTAGTTTAGAATTCAGCAGGATATCCCTGCTTAGACTGAATGTCGATTATCAAAGTTTTGTTTTTTTTACATACATTTTAATTTAATTTAATTTAATTTATTTATTTTTGTATGTTGTGAATGGTTTCTAACCTTATGGACCTGTTACAATCTAGGTGCAATGGCAACTAAAGTGCGGAGACATGACTCACGGGTCCATCCTTACCAAAGGATAGTGACCACAGACAGAGGTTAGTTAGTAAAAGCACTTTTACTTTTTTATATTTCAATACCAACTATGTTTCTTTTTATTCCAGTTTTGTTTGTTTTGAAAGGGCAAATTTATATAATAATGTTTTATGTATTGTTGGAAAAATGTCTACATACTCGAAAGGCATAGTTAAACGGAGAGCTTTGACTCCATACGTTCACTTAATGTGATCTCAAACTATGAGAAATGGTTTTAAAAGGTGCTTCAGAAATTAGTCTATGCAGGTCACTCTGCCCTAATTATTGGATACATACCAATAATTGCATCTGGGGCAAACCATTTGCAGAAGCTTTAGACACAGCTTTAACATGACCTCCAAACAAGTTAATATACACTTCTGATCAACAGGTTAGTTAAAATGGCAAGAACTGAAAAAAAAGAGTAAGAGACAAAAGAGTTTGAGCAGGCAATTTCTTAGAAAACAATTTAATTGAGTAACAGAGACATGCTTGATGCAAGTGTTTCCAGGAGGCTAGTGGTAACATTGCTCCAAGTGTTGAAGGGCATCCACTGTCTGGAACTGACGTCTGTCGCTCCATGTTTTTACATTACATTACAGAACTACATGGAATCCACATTTTTGCACAGAATTTAGCTTTTGATCAGCTGAAAAAGAATGTTTCATTGGAAATGCAACTGTCAATAAATTGGCTGCTTAAAATCTTTTGTGTTGCACATATTTCTTCGAGAATTTTAAATGTTATTTAAAATCTTTGATTACTGGTTTAAGTACTGGTTCCTCAACCAAGACTTAGTTGACTTGCAGCGGTGCTTGAGAAAGTCCAGTGTTATTTGACCACTCAAAGCAAAACATTTAAATTAAAAATTGCTTTTTTAAAAATAAATGCATAAGGTTTTTCACATGATTAAGATTGCTTGTTCCCGCTTCAAAACTTCCCTGACCAAACTCGAGGCTGAACTGTGGGATAATAGTGCTAGACAGAAATTTCAGCTCTGCTGGAAATGTTTGTCACAAATTGTTTGATTTTTTATTTAAATGGATTAAATAGTTAGATTTGTGCATGTGCGTGGGTGTGCGTGTGTCGTGTGCGTGTGTGCGTCTGTGCGTGTGTCGTGTGCGTGCGTCGTGTGTTCACACTTATGTTTATGGAACTGTTTACTTCAGAAGCCTCTCTTAATTTATTGTTTTACAAGTTATATATGTATTTGATTTAGTGAGCAGTTACAGTATTGGTTTTGTTCTAAAAATGTTATTTATGAGTGTGTGTTTTACACATCAGCTTTAAATAAATTGTTTATTTGATATATAAAAATTTTAAAATTGTTTAATATGCAGAGTAGTACTGCCTTTATTTTTTTACCACTAATAACTGTCTGTAACATGCATTCCAGCCCAAAATACACTAAACATTACTAGTTTGTTTGTGATTACTTTGCTTGTTTTGGGGGTACATAGGGCAATAAAGCACTTTACTGTTTAACATTAACATGTTGATTCAGTTTGGCTTAGCAAGTTCAGTCATGATGCACTTGTCATGTGGTTAGTCTGTTTGTTTGCTATGGGATGTGGGTTTGGATGGATTTTGCATTCATTTTACTGTTAAAATTATGTCATTTCAGTCTCTTCTTGTGGACACTAATATCCTCTCTATCTTTTTTTCCTTTTTTTTGTTTGTTTCTAATAACCTAGCCGCCACTGGCAACTAACAAATGACCTCTGACTCTTCACCCAATGATGAGCCGCCCCAAGCCTGCCCGCTGATCAGATTAACTGGTAATTGCCTTTTGCTTGCCTGTTGGACGCTGAAAGAGAGGCACCCATGACCCTAACACAAACCAACACAAATTGCAACATCAAATGCCAACAAACCAACCAGTTGTGTGATTTATTTTTTGTTTTGTTGTTGTTAATTGACTCTAATGATTTTGTGTTTCTTTCTTTTTTATCCCACTGGTTGGGTGGTAGCAATTCTGCACTGAGTTAAAAAGCAATAAAATTATTGGTTACCTGCACCCACCCACTACATTGTAGTTAGTCCTTAACAATACAAAATTCCAATAGTAGTTTAGGGTCAAGGCTGTAATGGCCTTTCCTGAAAACTTGTAAATGTTAGTAAATGAAAAAGAAAGAAACGTGCTTACACAAACTTGTTATATCTGTCATTCTTATGTGTAGTCATGTGATTTGTTTTCTTCCCATCTGTTTTCACTTTGCTGACACATTCTGGGTGCGGCTTTCTAGCTTACACTGAATGCATGGCTAAAATGATGGACTGCTTAAAAAGCTTGGTTTGTGTTCTTTTACACTTTTTGTTCCTTCTTGTTTTTATCTATAAGCTGCGGTAGATGTTTGCATACACCTAGCTAAATTAGTTTAAACAAAGATTTTCATTTCTTAAAATTGAATTCTTTTCAACTTACACAGTGTAGGATTTCTAGATCAGAGAGGGGCAAAAAGTACCAGTATATGCAGCAGGGTGGGGTTAAGAAGAGTATTCTCAGTAATCTAAATCTAAGATGTTGACGGCTGGGGTGATTTGGGCATGAGTAGTAGCTACTTGTCACCTAAATCCCAGCCTTAAAATACAGTGCCTGAAGTTTTTTAAAAGTTTTTTATCAAGCTATGAGAGGGGGGGGGGCATGGGGTTTGTGAATATTT
>JAYDZG010000011.1:7516508-7530003 GCA_034509265.1 Microcambeva bendego
TTATGATTCTACCTGATCCTAAACGTCAGTTCATTGTGGAGGTGGATGCCTCCGACTCGAGGGAGGGAGCTGTTCTTTCGCAACGCACCGGCCCAGATAACAAGCTCCACCCCTGTGCATTCTTCTCCCGCAAGCTCTCAGTTGCTGAACGCAATTATGACATAGGCAATTACTGGCCGTTAAGCTGGCTTTGGAGGAATGGAGACACTGGCTCTCTGGTACTCTTTTTCAGCAGGTTTGTCTTCACCCTCATTTATCGGCCTGGGGCACACAACATCAAGCCCGATGCCTTGTCACGGTTGTCTAGTGAGCGGGAGGAGATGAGAGAGGAGGCTGAGACCGTCTTACCTCCCGGTGTGGTGGTGGGGCCTTGGTTCACGAGCATGACCCTAGAACTCAGCCGTCCAAGCTTAAGTATATGCCCTTATCTGCCCGGTCCGCAGTTCTCCAGTGGGGCCACAGTTCACTCTTCACGTGCCACCCCGGACAACGTCGCACGGACGTCTGGTGGCCCTCTCTTTCCACCGACACCCGGGAGTTCGTAACCGCCTGTCCAGTCTGCTCTAGGGGAAAGAACTCTCACCAGCCGGTTTTCTTGTCCCTCTGCCAATCCGCGGACGGCCATGGTCCCATATAGCCGTCGACTTTGTCACTGGACTACCGGATTCCAGAGGGAAGACGGTAATCTTAACTGTTGTAGACAGGTCTCAAAGGCGGTGCATCTTGTGGCCCTTCCCACACTTCCGTCCGTCCTTTAAACCGCTCAGATCCTTTTCGACCACGTTTTTAAGATCCACGGTTTCCCTATAGACATTGTCTCTGATCGAGGACCTCAATTCACGTCCCAGGTAAGGATGGCCTTCTGCAAGACGCTCGGGGCCTCTGTCAGTCTATCGTCCGGCTTCCACCCGCAATCTAACAGGCAGTGTGAACGAGTGAATCAGGAGATCGAGGCCATGTTACGGTGCGTAGCGGCAGATCGGCCCACACGGTGGAGTGAGCTCTTGGCATGGGTAGAATACGCCACCAACTCCCTCCAGTTGGCTAGCCGCCAAGAACATCCCTCTTCATATGCCCTTCCGCAAATTGGCACCTCGATTCATTGGCCCCTATACCATCGATAAAGTCATCAACCCATCTGCTGTCTGCCTCAACCTCCCACAATACATGCGCATCCACCCTACCTTTCACACATCACAGATCAAACCAGTAACACAATCCAGTCTGTGCCCCTCCACCCGCCCGGTTCATTGATGGCTACTCCCGTCAAAGAGGCAGGGGCATCCAGTATCTCGTCGATTGGCAGGGATACGGCCCTGAGGAGAGGTCTTGGGTGCCTCGGTCACGCATCCTCGACCCGTTGCTTGTCCGCCAGTACCATCTGGACCACCCCGACAGGCCCGGTGCGGTGCCAAGAGGGGGGGAATACTGTTAGGACGTGAGCGAAAACACCAGGTATCGCAAGACTACCGGGGCACACGCAACTTCGATGTAAACATGGAAGTCAGCCGTGAACGTCAGTCATTGCCCAGCAATCGCGGGTGGCGCGGCTCCGCCTTTACACCTGCAACTGATTACCGCACCAATCAGTAGTCCTTTTATTCTCCAGTTCTGCCTGCATCAGACGCCGGACTATTGTTTAGCGTTCCCCGCATTGCAATATTACAGAGCTGAAACCCGTGTTCTGCGAACTGAGTCTTTTGAACTTCTTTTGAAACTTTCCGTATTCAACCGGATGCTGTCTTTTCATCTGTCCTCGCTACAGACCAGTTACTCAGACTCACTCTTCTGTACGTTCCGGATCCGCTACATTCCTGGAGTCCTCCGCCATTACTGGGACTACTACTACCGGTCAGTAAATAACCCTTGGTCCCTTCCCGACACGCCGCCGCCCACCGTATTTTCTCCATTCGCCTGCTGTTCATATAATCATCCTTCATCTCTATTAAACTCAACAATTACAATAACACATCTGTTTAAACCTTAATCTCTGTCTGTGTGTGGTTGGCTTCTGGGTTCCGGACATTAGTCCTCATAACAATAATACTGCTAATATCAAAATTATTAATACTATTATCAATTAATAAATAACAAATAGTAATAATGAAAAATGATCATGAAATAGAATAGACCCTTTCTTCCACTGGCATTGTCTTTTTCTAAAAAGCTATTGCTGTAACCATTTTAACTGCCCGGTTGACAAAAGTGGCTCGTTAAATAGAACAGGCCTTTTTTCAGCTTGCTTTTGCTCTTCACAGAGAGAGAGAGAGAGGTAGAGAGAGAGAGAACAGAGAGAGGAGACAGAGAGAGAGATAGAAAGAGAGAGAGCGAGAGAGAGAGCAGAAAGGACAACGAGGATACCTGTCATGAGCTAAAACGATCAAACCAGCGATGTGAATACCAGCAATCAGTGCCTTATTCATCAGACCTGGCATGCTTTTCTTCCCCTCCCTTACAAGCTCAAAACAGCACTGTGTAATTACCAAGACACTGGCAGGAACCAACGCAATTTTTTTTCCAATTTAGGAAGCCGTCTGACAGCAGCCTGCCATTTCATTTGCTTTAGCTTTATGCCAATACATTTGAAAAGAACTTACTTTCAAGTGAATGTTTAGTTTCTCTCTCTCGTGCACTTTGTGTAGCATTCTTTTTTAGAGCATGTACTCTATTATGTACTCTAGATTTTTTTCTTTTGTTTTTCTTTTGGCAGTGGCTGAATGTGAATTACTAATTTCTATTTAAAATGGTGAAAATGATTTAAACATTGCAAAGAAGATGGTGGTTAGCACTGCCCCCCCCCCTCAAAAAAGCAAAAAGTTTCTAGATGGAGAGGCCAGGAACCCTTCTGTGTGGAGTTTTCATGTCATCCATGAGTTTTCTCAAAGTCTATGCAATTAGGTTTATCAGAGAGACACCCCCCTTTCTCCCAGTGAAACAGAAAGAACAAAACAGTGGTAAAACAGTGACTGAATGAATGATGCTTGGGAATTTAGGCATATTTATGACAAGCTTCAGATTATATCCTAATTCTTGCTTCTAAAGAGAGTCAAACACCACTTTATTTGCCATTGTCATTATTGGATGTATACCATATTTTCAGTCATGTATTTTAAACTGTTATGTTGGGTGTTGGAATATTTTAAACATGTGATTAGTTAATCTGGCTGGAGAGCTCGGCTGTTGGTGGTATTGTAATGATTTGAGACAGGTTGTACACTTCAAGTACAGTTTAATGAAGGGGAGTTTAAGTTTAATAATTTGAGTGAATTAAGAGACTAGAGCAGTTGTAACCCTGGCCAGCTATCTCGATGGCTCTGAAGACCAACCTAATCAGTCACTCCATGTATATGTATGTATATATAATATAGTATATATAATATATACTATATATATACATATATACAGTGAGGAAAATAAGTATTTGAACACCCTGTGACCTTGCAAGTTCTCCCACTTAGAAATCATGGAGGGGTCTGAAATTTTCATCTTAGGTGTATGTCCACTGTGAGAGACACTGTGAGAGTCACAATGTATTTGTGTGTTACTGCTGCAAATAAGTATTTGAACAAACGGCCCTCAAAGACCTGTTAGTCTGCCTCTACAAAGTCCACCTCTACTCCACTTATTATTATAAATTAGAAACACCTGTTTGAGGTCGTTAGCAGCAAAAAGACTCCACACAATCAGTAAGACTCCAACTATTAACATGTCTAAGACCAAAGAGCTTTCCAAAGACACCAGAGACAAAATTGTAGACCTCCACAAGGCTGGTAAGGGCTACGAGGAGATTGCCAAGCAGCTTTGTGAAAAAGATCAACTATTGGAGCAAATATTACAAAATGGATGAAGCCAACCTGACTGACTGTCAATCTCCCTCAGACTGGGGCTCTATGCAAGAGCTCAACTGATGGCATATCAATGATCCTAAGAAAGGTGAGGAATCAGTCGCATCTTAAAATTGCCCATGGCCATTTGGATGATCCAGAGGAGTCATGGGAGAAAGTTCTGTGGTCAGATGAGACCAAAATAGAACTTTTTGGTCTTAATTCCACTTGCCGTACCATCCCCAAAACACCATCCCTACTGTGAAGCATGGGGGTGGAAGCATCATGCTTTGGGAGTGTTTTTCTGGACATGGGACAGGACAACTGCACTGTATTAAGTAGAAGATGACCGGGGCCATGTATTGCGAGATTTTGGGGAACAACCTCCTTCCCTCAGTTACAGCATTGAAGATGGGTCGTGGCTGGGTCTTCCAACATGGCAATGACCCAAAGCACACAGCCAGGATAACCAAGGAGTTATGGAGTGGTCTAGCCAGTCTCCAGACCAAAACCCTATAGAAAATCTTTGGAGGGAGTTCAAACTCCAAAGCTGTTTCTCAGCGACAGCCCTGAAACCTGGCTGATCTGGAGAAGATCTGTGTGGAGGAATGGGCAAAAATCCCTGCTGCAGTCTGTACAAACCTGGTTAAAAACTACAGGAAACATTTGACCTCTGTAATTGCAAACAAAGGCTACTGTACCAAATATTAACATGGATTTTCACAGGTGTCAATATATATTTCTCTTTTAACTTCATCAATTTAGACTGTTTTGTGCAGCTGCATACTATTCACATTTAAAAAAAAAAAGTTATGTCATACTTTTGCTAGGCAATGCACTAATGCCTATGGTTTTGAGCTTTTAGTGTATGCAATATATGTCATGTTTCAAAGGTAAAAACTTTTATTTCACCTTGTTTTTAAATGGCATACATAAATCATGAAGCTCAATCCTAAGCCACTGAGCCAGTCAACCCCTTATTCCCTTTTTTGACAATCAAAACACGAACATTTTTTTAAAAAATCACTCATGTAGTGTATGTTTGCATAATCTTCTTGCTGTCTATCAGTTTTTGCAGATATTTTAGGCCTCTTAGTGGGATTGGAAGGTATTTTAAATTTCCCCGGTTTAGGAGATGATGAAATTCTCCCTTTTTACCCCTGCTTTACAGTTGTTGAAACATCACTACTAATCTTCAAACACTTTTCATGAGGTTGACATGCTTAATCAGTTCTTTCCTGCATCCTTAATGTGCCCTGGGCTAAAATGATTATCCCCTACCAGGGAAAGAGAGCAAGGAGGGCTGGAGACAAAATGTAGAGTAATATAATAAACTGAGTTTGCATACAATGTCAAAAGAGGTGCTACAGGTACTACTATTCTTTTCTTAAAAGGTGTTAAACTACCATTAAAGTTAGATTAATCATTTTATCAAGCATAACCCTTTGTATCCAGTAAAATTGGTTGGGGATTGAATTATCATGCATGTTACTTATATTCTACTAGCCTTTGAATGCCTGTGCATAAAGGCCTTCTGACCAAAATCAGAGTATAATAAATAAACAACATTCAAGAAACATGAATCAGCCTTGGGCTTTTGCCCATGTTTGTGGATGGTCTGATATTATAAGACATGTATTGAATTATACTATTTCACATTACAAAGCAGAATTTTGGTAATGTCTTTCTTAAACAAAGTGATAATTTACAATTCATGTCCTTGGTAAAATGAGGGTGCGGTTATAAACATAGGTTGTAAACATACCCCACTGTAACATACAGCCCCTTTGTGCTCTTCTATATGCTCCTGCACACATGCCATGACCCCCTCTGAAGCAAGGTGCACACATAGACACACACCCCTTCTGATTGCTCCCCACTCTACTCACAAGACAAAGCTTAGAACTTTTAAGTAGAGCTGGAGAGAAGTTCTACATGGGTTATTAATTGTCTCTTTGCTTGTTATTGTGAGGCCTGTTTTGTATACCCTGTTTCCAGTTTGTTTCTACCTTTCTGTTCGTCCGATCGTCTGACTGTTATAACTTTTCTGATTAGTTTATCTCTGTTCTATTCAGTTTTATTAGCTTTAGCCCTTATGTATGTTTAGTTAGCCTTGGCCATTGCCTTCTGTTTGCATTATTTTGTTTTAGTTTGTTGGTTTAGTTTACTTATTTATGTCTTGTATGTTTGTCTGTTCTGATGTAGTTTAATTCGTGTTAGCTATATTAGCACTTTTTATCTTGTCCTTTATGTTAACAAATCCCTTGTTTATTTGCATCTGTGCATGTATGTTCACCCCTATCTGTCCACCATTGACCTCCTAATGTACCCCCTCCCACCAAAATAATGGACACAGCAAGATGCCTTTGGTTTTCTCAGAATTCCTTGAGTTTATGTCCATGAGGTTTCCTTAACCTACCCAATCAATAATCCAGCTCTATATGGTGAAAGAGACCCATTTGGGGGCATTATCCTTCTGCAGAACTAGCTCTATTTTCAAAACCATCTGGACCTTCAGTCCACTGAAACAGAAAAAAATATTTTCATGATGTCTTGGCGGCAAGGTCCCACTCATTCTTGGGCAAGCCAGCTTATGTCTGAGAAGTGAGCTAAGCTGAACTCGGTGTCTGTGTTCAAGGACCTCATTATAGCCAAATTTCCTGGAACAAACCAGTGGGTGGGAAGCCATGGGTTGTGGGCTGGGATGGTTTCCCATCCTCTTAAGAGCAATGGAGAGCTCCACGTAGCAAAGTGCCTACAGTAGCATAAACCTTGCATCCAGTGCCTGCTGGGTATGTGGTCATTCCGCCAGGAATTACTGCAGATGTGGTGTGGGTCCAATTGCCCGGTGACAATGCTTGTGACCATCCCAAGCCTAGTGGATATGCGGCATGCAGAAAAGTGCTCAATGTAGCATATTCCCGCCATCCAGTGCCCGGTGGGGTTGGGGTCCCAGTCCCCAATAACACTGGTTTGACTGTCCAAAGACCTTACATGAGCCAATCAGGATCCAATTTTGGGTACCTTTTCTCGTTCCAGCCCCATGAGTCTCAGGGGTCCATCTGTCTGTCTGTCAACTCCTGTTCCATCCAGGTGTTTGGTTCACTTCTGCCTTGCAAGGGCCGGCTTGAAAATATATCTAGCCCAGCTAGTTTTGTCAGTTCTTGTTTGTCTGTCTGTTTGTTGGCTCCAGTTCTGTCCAGAAGTCTGGTTCAATTTCCACCGTGAGTGGAACAAGTCAGCAGCATCAGAGGGTGCTTCTATAAACAATTTATTTTTAATTTAATTTGCGTGCATCGGAGGATGCTTCCGTAGTATATCCAAGTTGCCAGCACCGGAGGGCTCTTCTGTACACAAGTCGCCAGCACTAGAAAATGTGCCAGAACTCTCGCCTGCAGCTCCAGTGATTAAATCAAGCCAGCATTAGGACCAGTTTAACACTAGAAGCACCGAGCTGCCTTGACGTAGCTGACTTAACACTAGCGCCGAGTGGTGGTCATATGACCGCAATGGCCAGAAAAAAAATTGATCAAATTCCTGAACTGTCCTTTCATGACTTTTCCAAGTTTTCTTCAGATTTTTTATTACACACATGAAAGCTTGTTGGTATGTTGTTTCCAGCCTGTGATTCCCTTTTTAGTCAGCAGATGGGGCAAGGTTTCTCTTCTACTGGGTTACTGCTTTTCGGCCATGAATGATAAGGTTTGGATTCATATAAGCAAAATATGCATAGTTTCCAGTGGCGTTTCAAACACTTAATCACACTATATTCTGATGATTTGATGTTCTTAATGGTGTCTGTGATGTGAGCAGAATTGATGCTGATGCCAATTCTCAATATTTCAAGCATTTATCAGTAAAAGTAAACCAATATTTAACCATGGAAAAGGCTTATTTACACCAATAAATCTAAAATGTTTATTTTTTATCAACCAAGACCAAGTTCCAAATCTATTTTAAAAATGTACTTATCAGTGAGTATGTTTCAAGCACATTATTGGTCCGCCTTCTCCAACCTCGTATGTGGTGCATGAGTTGGGCCCTTGGCTGCTCAAGCTCAAGCAGTGGACTTAATCCGTGGCTGACTATGTGACTGAGTTCCAGACCCTCGCAGTCGAGTGCAGGTGGGACGAGGGTGCCCTCATAGTTATCTTACAGCGTGGACTGATTTAGGACCTTAAGGACGAGCTGGCCACTTGTGATGTTCCTTCTGAATTGAGGTCCTTGTACGAGCTCGCCACTCGCATAGACAATCACATGCATCAACAGAAGTGAGAGCAAGTGGCCCTCGCCCCTCGTCACTTCATGCACAGCCCACCTCGGGGGTCTCCCGAAACCCGCACTGAACCCATGAAGTTGGGTGGCACTGGCACTGCGCCCCACCACTAACGGGTTGCTCCTGGGTCAGGGGACTGGGGGTCAACCGAGAGATCACCCCTGAGAAGGGGCTGTTCTATACATCCCAGGCTGAGTGGGGAACCACCTCACGGATCCTTAGAGTTAACATAGACTTGAGTAACTAGAGTTAGGCATCACCTCATCAAGGCTCTAGGGATACACCTTCAGAGGCTCCCTAGCCCAGGACCAATAATAGCGGTTGACGGCTATTATAGGGAGATGGTTACCCATCAAATGTCAGCTCTAACCATGCATCTTGCTCATCACCAGGAACCCCTGTCCTTTTTGGTCACCGAGACACCCATTGTTGGTGAAACATAATCCCCAGATCGACTGGCAAGTGGGCTCCATTTGTACATGGAGTTCCCGCTATCAGGAGGTTTGTCTGCTCCTAACCATCTGCACGATCAAAACGACTGCCTCCAGTCAACCTTACCAAAGTACAAGCCCCTTATCATGACCTTGGGGATCTATTGAGTAAGGCACGAGCTGAGAAGGTCTGAGAAGGATCAGCTTGCATTTAAAAAAAATACTAGTCACTGCCCCCATTTTCTGACCCTGATGTACCGTTCTTAGTGGAGGTGGATGCATCAGACATCGGAGTAGGAGCTGTGCTGTCTAAGCGTTTGGGACCTTAGAGGAAGTTAAACCCCTGTGCCTTCTTTTCACACTGCTTAACCCCTGCAAAGCGTAACTAACTAAGGTGGTTTTACGGATTAACCCAGTTTCCTACAGGTTAGAGCTACCTGCTAGGATGAGGGTTAATCCTACATTTTATGTCTCTCAGCTGAGACCATTTGCCTGCTATGGCAGGGTCCTCTGCCCCTCGGCCCCCCAGCCCGCTTACACAGTCTGGTGACTTTTAGACTCCAGCCATGTGCAGAGTAGCACCCAGTACCTTGTGGACTGAAAGGAATGGAGCTGTCCCTTGAGGGGGGTCCTGGTACGGTTTTGACATGATGCTGGCTGCTGCTCACAAGATGCGCTGCTTCATGGGAGTCAGCTTCTACCTCGACTGTGTCCGATGATTCCATCCATGGTTCCATCTCCTGCCACCAATGCCTGGGTATGGTGCCAGTTACCCCTCATGGCCGGTGTGCTGGGTCTTGACACGGTCACGGTTGCAGATCGCTTTCACGATTTGCCCTTTATAAAAAAACAGCTCAATCAATGTGCGAAGTTGTGCCAACTCATTCCAAAGTTTCACGGCTTCCAGAATTCCTTGCGCTATGTTTGTGAGGGACAATGGTAATAACTGGGCCCATAAGTTGACTAACAGTTTGGAGACTGGGAGGTACTAGTTGTGCTCTAGGGCTAGTTAAAAGTTTCCTCAGGTGCTTGCCTCTCTTTCTCCTTCTCTCTCTGTGCAGCACTCGCAGGTCATCGGCACTGGCTTCCACAGTGTGGTTCTTGCCACTGCCTGCAGGGGACCATCACTGCTCGTACTAGGACCAGGGGGCGTGCCCTTCTCTCGTTCTGGAATTTCTCTTTGCTAGCCCTGCGCTTTGGTGTGTCTTTGTGGTGATGCTTATCAGCGCTTTGGCCCACCCGACTTCCACGAGTGACATCTAAGTACCCACGCTTCCTTGCCCTATTGTCTAGTGTTGTGCCTAACCATTAATCTCTTTTGTGTGTATTCTCAGACTGCCTCTACCAGGCATCACAACTAAGCCGTGGATTGCCTGTAAGCATGGCCCTCTTAACCCACAGCACTGCTTCTTCTCTTAGCTTCCCGGTTGGGTGATTGTGATATGCATCCGTCGTCGGACGACGACAGATCAAATCCACATCTGCCCTTTTTGTTTTCTAGCTCTAGCAAACCCCGGCATCCTTTTGATTGTTTGTTTTTTTGTTCTTTATTCTCTGTTCAATATACCTAAACTTTTGATCAACTCTCTCTGCATCTTTGTGTCCACCATTTCTCCCACACAATAATTACAACATTTTAACCTCAATAGTACTATATAAGTATAGTAATTTTGTACTAATATTTAAATAGCTATTTACTGTATTGAAATAAAGTATTCTATCCCCCAAAAACACCTGTTGGGGTGAATGGTAGGTGATAAAAGGTGTCAATCACAAAGCCGGGGCAGTTATGACACTGACAAACAATCTTTTGGTGAAAAAAAACCCACCATTGTTGTTGTACTTTTCCATTACAGTCCTGAGAGCGGGAAAGGTCACTTTCATGGTTTACCAGGCAAAAATAAAAAGCAACAAGTACAATGCATCAGACAGTTTAAACTGATAGTGGTGCAAAGAAACTGCCCAAAACAATTTTCCATAACAACAGCACTAAAGCTGATGTGGATGTTATGGATCAAATGGCGCAACTGTATTTGGTAAAGGGAGGCAGCTGTCGTTGGCCTGTGGATGTTTTGTACAACCTTCTAGACCTGGCTGTGAATAATGCACATATTCATTACTAAAGGCACATGAACGCAACTGTTAGCAGAAGGAAATTCATTCTCAAGCTGGTGAGAGAGTAGTGCACTCAACAGAAAATGGAAAGGCAGCGGCAGCACGTAAGCAACTTTTGCCTGAAATGACTCTGTAAATCTGCTTTGTGACAATGTCTATTGTAAAAAGCTCTATTCAAATAAATTGACCTGACTTGAACCTTCTGATCACAAGCCTAGTTCTCCAATCACCAGGCCATGGCTGGCTTTGATTATCATTTAGTTTAGTCCTTGTTTGCTATATTAGCACTTAGTTTAGCTCTGTTTGTTTGTTTATGTTGCATTATCTTGTCCTTCATGTTAATAAATACTCTGTTTGCTCGCATCGCTCATTGTCACATTAGCACAGGTGTGAAAGGTAAGTGAAAATCTTAGGTGCAGTTTACCACACATTAAATACAAAACCACAAATTACCTTCATAAACTAGCACCATCTGTTTGATATATACATGCAGAGCTTTAATAAGCAGATATACATTCATACATTTTGAATATTTAATATAATGATTAAAATTTAAGTAATTGTGTATTGTCCATATGATGATTGAAATTATAAAAGGGCAGGTATTGTTTAAATAAAATCTGACAAATGTACAAACTCTTCTTTTATTTAAGCACAGCTTCTTATTTTATTTAAGGTGTAAGGCATAATGGTGGAACTATTTTAATTTGGGTACATTTTTAAATGGTATAAAACTGAATGCATAATGTATGTGTAGCTGCCTGTCGTATGAAGCTTGAATTTTGTCGGATAAAAATATAATCTTTAGTAAATAATTAAGCTTATCAATGCTAAAATTGATTGCACACATGATCCTGAGAACACCATACCTGCAGTAAGGTATAACATTGTAACATTGTTATGGGGCAGCAAATGGTACTGGCTAAACAAAATGAATAGTACTGAGTGCTAGACTAAGTATCAGAAAAAAATAAACACATTTAAAACACACAACAATTAAATTAAATCTAACTTTGATTTGAGACTGTGTGTGCACAAGGAAATATGCTCATGACAGATCGGAGCTATGCTGATTACCTGGTTCTGTAATACTGGGAACAAAAATCTAATAAAAAACTAATTAATTAAATTAAAGCCATTCAGTTTAGAAATATTGTTCCATAATATGTACCAGGTGTATCATTTTAAACCTAAGCATATTATATAAATTAGTGTGTTTTGCTTTTTTAACTTACCTTGATATATAGCTCGCATTATTGAGTATTGATTATCACTTTACATGCACTTCTGTTCCTGTGTTTATTTATTTCCAGTAATGAATGTTTATTGAGTCCAGTCACTTTCATTCTCAAAATGTTTTTCTTCCTCCTTCGTTTTCCTCTCCATGCTGCCTTTGGCATTTAGTTTCTCTAGAGAAATGAGACTGCACTTTATATGTTATTAATCAGTCATTTTTATTCTTTTAAGACACATTAATAATTGTAGGTGCATAGCTTAAAGCCTTGGTGTCATTTAAGGCTGTAGATCACCAGTGTGTAAAACAGAATGGAAGGTTTTATAGCTTCACATTGCATACATTGACACATTTTAAAAATGTAAATGTCTGGCTAAGTCCAATAAACATTTAACCAACTCATCAAATTAACTAAACGGATTTCTTGTATGAAAGGACCTAAACGAATCCTAGATCAGAGCTTCACAAAGTTATTTTCCAAATAAATACAACAAAACATCAAGCATGAAAGGTTTAAAAACCTATGTAAACATTAAATCAATATGTAACTAAATTTTAAATAAGAGGTAAGATTCTAACAGTCTCCCAGAACTGGTCAACACACTGGAACATTTTAAAGTCAACCATGTCTGTGTGTAGATGTAAGAAATAGTACCAAGAAAGGAGACATTAGTCCACTAGACCACTGTGACACCCAAGCTTAAGAATAGGTTTGCATTCCACCAAAGAATTGAATAAAATAGAATTGAATATCTGTCATTAGACATGTACAGGTGTACAGTACAATGAAATTATTTCATTGCATATCCCATATAATATAACTATTATAGAATCTCATTTTCATCATTTGTATGTATTTTTGCGTGCTTTAGTCTTCATATTGGTGTGTCTTGACTAGATAGGCTCATGTGGGCGCCACATGTGTAATGTCTGAATACTTGCAGTTGCTTAAGTGTATTTTATGGGCTGTAAAGAAGTATGGTTTTACTGTACTGTAACCTAGAGCAGGACTGAATTTTTCACAGATAAATAGAAGTGGTTTTGTTTTATTTTTAAAAGGCACAACATTTTATATTATGCTAAGAAGTACATGAACATATGGAATATTGGTATAGTTTTTTTCTCCTTTAGCAAAAAAGAAATCATAACCAGATGATTTCCAGATGAGCTACACATTTCTGTGACCTGTATTATTTTATGGTAATATTTTGTGAGAGTCATTTAGTCATTTCTCAATCCTAATGCACAATCAAAGTCACTGGCTTTTCAACCATTGAGCGTTACTCCAAATAAATATATATTTCCTGTAGGACTGTGTAACTATATTCTACTACTCCCAATAGAGCTTCTGGTATCTCAATTTGATACTGTGCTCACTGGGACAGGGGTAAACTAAAGGACATGTTCATATTGAAAGTGTGTGTGGTCAAGGAATTTAATAATAAAAAACTCAAATTGACTTCCAAACTGCACACACAACTGTTAAGAAATATGCACATACAGTGTCTTGCAAAAGTATTCACTCTCCTTGACATTTTTCATTTTTTGTTACCTCACAACCTGGAATTAAAATGGATTGTTTGAGGGTTTGCATCATTTCATTTACAGAACATGC
>JAYDZG010000011.1:7530103-7551512 GCA_034509265.1 Microcambeva bendego
CTTGCACCTAAGTTTTTCACTCACGTATACACCTGTACTCGTGATGTGACAATAAACTTGATTTGATTTGATTTGATTTGATGCATCTAAAGACTATAGTGTTATGATGTAACTGCACACAAAAATAAAAAGGTTTAAAGACGCATTTGGGCAGAATGACACAAGTTTATTATAACATAATTCAAAATAAAAACAAACTGAAATAAACAACACAAAGAATGAACTAAGATTAACAAAAAGGGAGAGAGATGCCCTTATCGCTGGGGTGATGGCTCTGACCAGGCTCTATGATGGAGGGGAACATAGACCCAGTAGAGAGGGCCAGAAACTGCCAAGGAAGGACCTCCAGGTCCTAGCACCCACTGGATTGGGTGCGACGCATGACGCAGCCTTTTTTGCCGTCCTCGGATGGCGGCTGCTGAATCGGCTCTGTCCCCAGCATCCAGTGGGGCCACGGACCTCTGGCCTCTCAGCCGTACGTCCCTGAACCCCGTTGGGCCCGGGGATACCAGTCTGTCCCTATCCCACCAACAACCAGGAGACCTACACGCCTGTGAAACAAGCCTGATCGAAAGTGCATACAAAGTGGCGGTGCCGAACTGAGTGCTGCATCTGGCTTTATTGGAGAATGCCAAGTGTGAGCACTCAGCCCGATTAGGGCAGCTCGCCACTTAAACCCCTTAGGGGAGGTGATCTGTAACGCCAACCACGCCGGAAGCCGAACTGCGGTTTGATGGCATGGTTGGTATCGTTACAGTACCCCCCCCCCTTTAAAATGGACAGCTCCTGAGCTCCCAAGGCCATCTGCCTGGTTCCTCTAAGGAGGAAACTGGGGTCCAAAGCCGAAGCCTTGTTCCACCAAAAAAAAATTGTATGCCTCATGCAGTGCATTGCCCCCCGACGAGAGGCACCTCAGAGGCCGAATGACCACAGAAAATAGGGAAGCCCCCCAAGGATCCCTATGTGGGGTCCGACGGCTATCTGCCAAGTTCCGCCGGGTAGATAATGGGCATAAGTGTCAAGACAGACCGGTACCCACCAGGAAACGCCATCCAGTGGCTGGCGAATAACCGGAACCTTTAATGGGGCAGGTGGTCAAGCCCGGGGAAGGAACTGCTTCACCCAACCAGCGTTCTCCAGCGCTGCTACCTCTGCTGCGTCTTCTGCTGGCAGCCACTTTCTGTTATGATGTAACTGCACACAAAAATAAAAAGGTTTTAGATGCATTTGGGCAAGTTTATTATAAAATAATTCAAAATAAAAACAGCGGTTAATAACGATTAAAATAAATAACAGGTAAACTTAAAGTCAGCCCTCTTGGTAGCTGAACCGCTGCAGGAAGTGAGTGTGTCCCGGGGCTCGAACCGCGGACTGCCAAGGCTGAGTCAGACGCATCCACGCTGTGCCACGACGAACCTGGAAATCCGCGGCGTACCTGGAAATTAGCGCTGTTGTTGGTGGCTGCGCAGACAACCCCGGGCGGGGGGCTCACTCCTGTAAAATATAAACAAACCGAAATAAACAACACAAAGAATGAACTAATAATAACAAAAGAGAGAGAGAGAGATGCCCTGATCGCTGGGGTGAACGTAAAACTCGGCCAGTAGAGGGGGCCAGAAACCGCCAAAGAAGACGAAGGCTCGACGAAGGCTTCCTCCGGGTCCTAGCACAGTCCTCGGACGGCGGCTGCCGAACCGGCTCTGTCCCTCTCAGCCGTAAACCCCCAAAGCCCCTTGCCTTTATTGGGGAACGCCAGGTGCAAGCATTCAGCCCGATTAGGGCAGCTCACCACTTAAACCCCTTAGAGTAGGTGATCTGTAACGCCAACCGTCCCGGAAGCCGAACTGAGGTTCAACAGCATGGTTGGTATTGTTACATATAGATTCTTTTCTTTGGTGCAATTCCTCTCCAAAAAATGTTTTTGTTCCAACGTTTTGGACAAGCTGCTGCATGCATTAAATTTGACTAAGACTGTCTTCACAATGTGTTAAGCAAAGTGATTTAAGGGTTTCTGTGGGGGAAATTTTTATTCTTCAATATAAGTTTCTAGTCTTTAGTTTTATTATTTTTACTTTACTAGGTTTAGTGTTGCTGTTTTTAGTTAACACAGCAACATGAAGCAAGGACAGAGTCCGATAAGGGTGCAGGGAGTACTGGCCTCGGAAGATTAAGGAGTGTCTATATGTTCTTTGTTAGATTGCATTCTGCCTGGATGATTTCATTCCTCAACCCCCTCCACCACCGCCTGTTCCAGAGACCCCTAAAAACAAGGGGAGAAGGAGTCCGAGGATGACTCCACAAGTCAGCGAGACGATGAAATGTCAGGATACATTGTGTTGCATTCCAGTTTGGCCAGTTTGCAATACAAACCCTGCAGGGTGTAAATTAAGCAATACACACAATAGAGCAATAGAGTTCTGCGTAAATGTGCATACTATCCTAGGTCAAATACCAGAAGGCACAAAATGTTTTTTAGTAATAAATCTAGCAAATGCCTTCTTCAGTTTAAAGTTTCATAAAGATTCTCATTTCAAGGAAAGTTGGATATTTTCACTTGAGTACCACCAGGGTTCTTTGAATGTCTATCCTTCATTAACAGTGTTCTGAAGGACAAATCTTAACGTATGCTATTACAGAATGTGGATGTTCTGTTAGTGTTTTCTTTTTGTAAATGTGGTTTTATTTCATTTTCTAAAATGAGCAAGATGTGATGCAGCTTGTACAAAAGAAACAGTCACCTGTTTTGAACAAACCCTATCTGAAAAGGGTGTCAAACTCTTTTCAGCTAATGCTTCTATCCCAAAACCTTAGAACAAAAAATATATATATTTTGTTTTTCCTGGGGATGATTGGATACTGCAGAATGTGGCTTCCAAATTATGTAAGTATAAAGTATATTAATGTATGTAGTAGTATGCATACATGACAAAAAGAACTTTATTGCAAAAATGCAGTTGACAAGAAGCTAAATGTGCCTGTTTTGTCATTATGAGACAAAATCTTTGAATAATTTGTTGATGAAAAACATGGTGACATGACTTCTGTTTTGTTACAGGATCATGGTAATAAATTGCGTCCCGTGGTGTTTTGGTGTTAAGTTAGACACACTTGCAACTGCAGAAAAAGCGTCTAGAGAAACTGTGTGTAATCCTCCCTTCCGAGGGGTTAGTTCAGTCACATTACATGTACCATTACATGTCCAACGTGCAGTAAATGTGATACCCCCAACTCCCATCTCATTGCCGCCAGATGGTACCATACTCTGCTTACTAAAATGCCTAACATTACAGTAAAAATATGGACTGTTTTGAACTGTTACTCTCCTACAGACAGAACAGGAGGGGAAGTCACATGACTGTTTGTACATGCTAGATCTTGTTTGTTCATCAACAATCATTGTTTTTTACTAGATTTTAGCGTGACAATGCTGATCTGATTCTTTTAGTAGATGGATCCAGCTTCAAGAACCAGAGAGAAAATTTAAAAAATATATATTTGATGTTGTAACCCTAACTTATACTTTGATTTCAGGAAATTTTCTGTACACTATTCAGCACAGGCAATTGATTGCGCTCACTGAAGCCTGTAAGTTAGCAGATGACATCTGACAGATGACATCTACACCGATTCTAGATACGTCTACAGTGTTTTTCATGATTTTGGAACCCTCTGCTGACAGAGGAACTTTTTGATGTTCATCAGGTAAGAGATTTTCATGCCAAAATTAGTGTCTGCAATACTGAATGCCTGGATTCTACTACCAAATGCTATTTATGTGATGCATGTGTATGCACACACAAAAGCCAGTTTATCCTGTTTCCACTTTCCTCATTTTGCAATTATTTGAAGGGAGGAGTAGATAAAATACTAATTATGCAAAAGTTGCAAATCACTCGCAAAAGTGTCTTACAGACAGATTCTATTAAGTTGTAAGCCAAAAGACATTGATTTGACATTGATTCACATCAGCCAATGAAAAAGAGCCCTAGCCCAGAAGGAGAAAAGACAGAGTTAAAAGAGTAGGGATCTTTTCATCTCTAATAGCTGCAGGAAAAGTGGATTCGGATTACAGAGTCTGTGGGTTACAGACTCACCCCGGGACTACTCAAGCCACTTAAGAAGGGATTAGAGGTGAAAAGGGTGAAAGAGTAGCCTTAACATGGCAAGTTCAAGGCCTGATGGTTGTTTTGTAATTTCAGTCATTATGTTTCTCCTCCTTGTACTGATAGGAGGACGTGTGATTACAATTCTCACTGAGACAACGGTTGATTCAACAGTCAAACATCCCAGCCAACGCTTACGAGATCCAAGAGACATGTTTTGGAAATATGCAAATTTCACCAACAAAAGTACTACAAATGAAAAAGACACTTGTCTTGTATGTGCTCTTGTATACCAGTATCCAATCATTTGTTTACAGCCTAGCGAATGACATTGTGGAAAAGAATGCAGACAACTGGAATCTTCTATAAAACAGTAATGGTAGTTACCTGATTGATATTGGTGGTGCAGTAACAGATTACTTATGTACTTTCCATTTGATCAAGATGGATGGCAAGATATGCAATAGTTAATTTGGATGCACATCTGAAGATTTTTTATGGGAAATGGTAAATAACCGAAATAGATGAAGTGTTGATAAGACCACTGATCTAAGTGTACCATCAGAACATTAATGATGAAACAGAATTTGCAGAAATTATTTTTCCTATGTTTGTGGTGGGAAAAGTCAGATGTTTTTCTAGTCATGATTTTCTAGTTGGAAGGGAATTTTTCATGTTGCTGCCACTATGATTATTGTGTCGTCAATGTACTATGACTATGTTTCAACATCAATTCCAATACCAAAATGCTAGAGCAGCCGGTGTGTAACTTCACCGAGACTTAAGTTGAGAAACAAAGGATTTTCTTAAAGATTTTACGATGATAGAAATGCCTCAGACTAATCACTAATCACAGTTGTCTGTTTTCCAGTTCCATGTTATAAAATGCTCTTTATAATATCCATGGGGGATCTATCATAATTCACAGAGACAATGAAGTTTCAGTAGAAAGCATAAAGTGTTGAAATGAACAACTTTTCTGTGTCTTAAAATATATACAAAGGGAATATAAAATATATATATTTTTTATTATTTTTACTTTACTAGTTTTAGATGCATTTAAGGCCTGCATTCTGGCCTGCAATATAACTGTTTTTAGTTAACACAGCAACATGAAGAAGCAAGGACAGAGTCCGATAAGGGTGCAGGGAGTACTGGCCTCGGAAGATTAAGGAGTGTCTATATGTTCTTTTAGAAAAGTTATTTTGCTTACACACTTCCTGCTTTGTTAGATTGCATTCTTTCCCAGCCACATCATTTTTAATTTTTCTTTGATAACAGGAGATGGCTGACCTTTTTTCTTTAGTATAAAGGAGAGGAGCCTAAAAGTCTCCTCATCCTCTCATATATACAACTCAACACACTTGTATTAAATTGTCTATTTACTTATTCCAGCACCAGTGTCTGTCAGTGTTCTTCCACATTTGCAAAATTTCCACCACAGTTTCTTCACAATTAAAAGAGAAAATAAATAAAATAGATAAGACAGAAATTGACTAAGGTTAGAATTGTTATGCCAAGGTTAGAATTGTTATGCTTTTTACAGGTATTCAAAAACATGAAAAAATGTAGATGAACTTTAAATGTTAAAACATACATAAACTTTATTTTTTTAATTCATATGAAATTTTGAATGACATTAACTTAGTTTGACTAGTCTCCAGTCACCTCTGTTGTTTGGGTGTCATTTCACTGATCTGTATTGGTGTATTGATCAGTGGTTGGAACATTTCATATTGACTGACCTGTTAGCAACTGTGCAATGTTGTCAACAGCCAACATGCACACACACACACACACAAACATTTGTCTAAACCTGCATGCAGCCTCTTAAAGAGAACATAGCACACTTGTCATTGTCCATGCCACTGAGGTTATTGATTGGCTAAAATAGGTAGAAAGGAGCTTCTTTTAAAGCCTATGCCAGTTTGTAGGATTCAGCCCAAATTGCACTGTCGATAGTGATTTTCATGACAATCCTATTTAATAGTGGAACAGCCTATAGTATCTTAATATTATCAACAAATTCCTGTTTTACATATGATTACTTTAGTAAATTCATATGATACCCAGTGAACATGTGGAAAGCTAAATAACTTTGGTAAACTATTAACTGTACCAATAATCATGCTTTATGTCATTTATTGTCTTTATTGTTCATGAACTTTGATGCAAACAATTCAATCATCATAAAGTGAACAACAGGTAAAACATGACATAAAAACAACATTATTAAAAGAAATATTGCAGGGTGTTATGATGTACACTGCACAAAAATAAAAGGGTTAAGACACATATTGCAGAGTTAACACGAGTTTATTTAGACAGTATTCAAATAAAGACAGCAGTTAAAAATGGATGAAAATAAAATAAGGAAACTAAAAATCAGCCCTCGTGATGTCTGAAACCGCTGCAGGAAGCGAGTGTGACCCTTGCCTCAAACCGCAGATTCATGAGGTTGGCCTCTCAGCCAAACACCCCTGAACCCCATTGGGGCCAGGAGATACCAGTCTGTCCCTAACCCACCAACGACCAGGACACCTACATGTGAGTGAAGCGTGCCTGATCGGAAGTGCATGCAAAGTGGCTACGCCAAACTGAGTGCTGAACCTGGCTTTATTGGGGAAAGCCAGGTACAAGCACTCAGCCCAATTAGGGCAGCTCGCCAATTAAACCCTTAGGGGAGGCTATCTGTAACGCCAACCACACCGGAAGCCAAACTGCGGCTCGATGGCGTGATTGGTATCGTTACACAGGGTTATCTATTTTGTGGCTTACAGCTAATGTACCGTGAATGTTATTATCTGGGAAAATTGTAATATTGTGAGAAAAGACGGTGTGTTTTTGCTATCTTAACAGATGGGGAAAGTACGCTTTGTGTGGCACGTTAAGCGCAAAGGGAATGTACAATGCCTCTTTGTGGGTGTTTTGGTTGTAATGTGCCAAAAACCAATCACTGTGTCACTCGAGTCTAACTTTGGCAGATTTGCTAATTCAGTGGTGCAGCTACATGAACTTGTCCAAGAATTGTGCCCCAGTACACCATTCCTGACTCCTAGGATCATTAGGGTATGTAAACCCTTTCACCACGATAAGGGGCATAACTTTTTATATAAACACTTGGTCTAGTTATCAAATCATTTAATTTACTTACCTGGCCACAGGTGACTCCTGTGCAGGCTGATCTTTGAAGTTTAACTTACACGATCTATTACAGTGCATTCTTTGGAGTTTTAATTGAAAGCCGTTTCCAACACTGTTGTAAGCATGTATATGGTGTAACCGTTTTTTTTTGGTCAGGAGAGCACCTGTGTTTCCATTGCCAAGATAGGGATACACCACTAATTCAGGAAATCACATTGTGTGATTTTTAAAGCATTTATTTGTAAATTATGGTGGAAATAAGTATTTGGTCACCCACAAACAAGCAAGATTTCTGGCTCTCACAGACCTGATCATTGTCATGCTGGAAGACCCAGCCACAATACTTATTTTCCACCATAATTTACAAATAAATTCTTTAAAAATCCTACAATGTGATTTCCTGGATTTTTTTTCCTCATTTTGTCTCTTAAGTGTACATATGATGAAGATAGGAGAACTTGCACAATCAGCAAGTTAATTGTAGCTCTGTCACAAACCCCAGTCTTTCGACAAGGGCACTGTTTATAAAGTTTTTTGATGGCTCCCTGATCTATGGTAAAGGGTTTAGTCTTCTTGGACCCCATGTGCAAACTGAGGCTGGATACAGCCCGAGTACCTAATTGCACTGACTCCAAATCATTCACTCGCTCAGAGCCCTCCAATGGAGGACAATCAATGTAATGATGGGGTCGCCGAGCCTCTCACTCTGGTTCAGTCGATACATGGGTGGGGCTGTCCATCCACTACTTCAACAATATACAGAGTGATGGACCCCCGCTCAAAATATGAAAAATAAAAACTAGATTAGAAAACCACAAGGGGCACCAGCCTGCACTGGCAAATAAGGCAAGTCTGTAATGGCAAATTGAACCAAGGGTTTTCGCCACAATCAACACGAAACCGGTGAGCTATTTGGCTAGCACTGCAGCACAAATGAAAAACAACTAAAGGGGTTATTGATATTTCGAATAAGGAAAAAAAAGAAAAAACATTTGCTTTATCAGCGGGAAAAGAGGGCATCTTCTGAAGGAGGAGGGGTCTAGGAGGATGGTCACACTCACTTCTGAAAGAAAATTCAATACACCCAAGGAGAAGTGCCAAAGCATAAATTAGAACTCTGGCTCTTATGCTTTGTAGACAGTGCTCTAGCCCATATTGCAAAGACAGGCATGCAGAACAATTGTGTATTACAGCAATGCAGCTCTAAGGTGGTTGTAGAGAGCCTGTGTTCCCCTCGTTTTTTTCGAGTGGCCAGGGGGAAAGGTGAGGTAAATGGAATCTTAAAGAACAAGTAGTCCAAGAAAACCAAAAACCTTTTGCTGGAGGTTCAGGACAATTTTTTTGCAAAGAAGTACCTGCTGTAGTATCAACGGACAATCTGGTAAACATGAGGCCTGATCATTAGTGAGGCAGATCCATTGATTAGCTGTTGGAGGGGGAAAACCAGTGCAGTTCTGCTTGTGCAATTGATTTCATTAAACTTTACCGAAAAGATATAAAACACAAGGCATGATCCACCACAGATTTAACTCCTCTTCTCAGTGGGGGCATCTAGCCTACCTGGCTTGTCAGTGTTTTTTTGTGGAATTTTGTGAGGAAGTGGGAATCCAGAATTGTATAGTGGGGAACTCAGGAGCATTCCTCAGGACCATAGCCTTCCCAGTCCACAAGAATTTGAAGGCCCTGGAATTCTGGAACGAAGAAGGCGGTCTGTGTGAGGGTGAAAATGAATGGCATTGGGAGGTTTTTCAACCTTGTAGGGACCAACAAAGCTGGGTGCCAGCTTCATGGAAACTGTACGTACAGGAATATTTTAGGAGGATACACATACGGAAGCTGGGTAGGTATTGCAGACTGGGACTACAATGATAGGGACACTTTGACATCTATCCAGATGCTTGACTAAGGAAACAGGTAAATCAAATTGCTGGTTTGGAATTAATGGAGGCAGGTAACCCCTGGAGGCCCCAAGTGAGGATTATCCATTGGCAGAGCAGATTAGGGAATTAAGAATTTACTACACCTAGGTGATGTCAGGGATTACCAGCATTCACACAGCACAGAGCCATCTTCAGCTCCTTCAAGCCCTTTTGTGTTGCCCATTGGATTGGGGGTGAAAAGCAAATGAGAGGCTTACTGATACTCTCTGGCTTTTGTTCGAGGGCCTCCTGGATGGCCATTTTGATCTCTCAGGTGAGACAGGCTCTGACACAGTCAACAGGCAGGATAGGGTCAGAGGAGGGGAATCCTCCAGGGAAAATATAAGTGAAAGCACATTTGGCTTGGTGTTGCATTTGCCTGGGCGGTTGGTCAATGTAAAAAATACTGCCCCTCTTTATTGTCTGGAGTTTAGTTTCTTTGCCATCTGAGGAGAGATTTTTGTGATCAGTCCAAAAGAAAAATATTTGTTAAGCACCTTCCTGCCAGTTTCGCCATTTCTCCAGGGCTAGCTTGAGTTCACGGTTGCCGAGATCATAGCTTCATTGAGGAAAAGTTTTTAGGAAAAGAAGGCACAAGGCCACACCTCAAGCCCAACCTACATTTGTTCCTCAGCGTCGCGTTTTTGTTTGTTTTCACTCAGGCAAGTTTATTCCCTCTGTTTCGTTTTCTACGTCGGTCCTGTTCCCTCCTCCGTGCTCCCTAAGTCTCAGTCATCCTGCAACTACTCAGCTCTGCCTCAATCTCAGTCATCCCAAGATTCCTGTTCCTGTTGTCTTCGCCGTTCAGCACGCACTCACCTCTGCCCTCCACAAGGTTCCTGTGTCTTTGCGATCTAGCTCCTGTTCCTGTGTCTCTGGCCTCCAGCACACACCCACCTCTGCTCTCCACAAGGTTCCTGTTCCTGTGTCTCTGCCATTCAGCACACACTCACCCCTGCTTTACATAAGGTTCCTGTGTCTCCGCCATCCAGCTCCGGTTCCTGTGTCTCCACCATCCTGCACCCACTCACCTCAGCTCTCCACAAGGTCACCTCAAGGTTCCGTCCTTCTAATCATTTTCAAGTTTCCCTTGTGACCCTTGTGCAAAGCCTGGGTTCCTCCTCACCCCAACCCTTAACAATCAATCTATCTGTCCGTTCGTTCGTCCGTCCGTCCGTCCACCTATCTATCAGGGTAAGAATATCTTCTTCTCATATTTCAGGTTGAATGCTTGTTTACATGTGACAAAGACTTAGCATTTTCTGATCCACTTTGAAGTAAGAGCAAATCATTTTTAACATACTTCCATGCTGAAGACTATGCTGAACTATTATGAATTATTGTTTTCTCAAGAGCCACATTCAATAATCATCGCAAAGGGCCAGTGGTGTATTCCACAAAGCGAGTTTAACAAACTCTAAACCTAATCCGGAAGGAGTTGACTTATCTCACCGTGTCATAGTCAAAGTTTCCGGTTCCACAACAGCTAGTTTAGTTAGTTAGTTTAGTCAAATTTAAGTAGATTAAACCCACCTGAAGCGTGAGCACTATCACCCATACATAGGCATTGGCAATGGAGTGACGAAAAACCTATGGATGCCATTGATGAAAAAAGAGAGCATCATATTTCACACCCATAGAGCAGGAGATATTAATGACTGCATAAGAAAATGAATATAAATTTAAATATAAAAGTAATACTTCAGCAGTCAAAAAAGAAAGAGAATTGGCATGGCAAAAAAATATGCAGACCAAGTTAATGTGTGAGTTCTTAAAAAGAATATTTAAATAAAACTATGACATATAATTGAAAATGTAGCAAACGGATATGGCAAATACTGTATGTAAATGTCTTGATTTTTACAATTTTCTTTTTTTACATAATATAGGTGTAATCCATGTTGGGTGAAATGCACATGGCAGCAAATAAAATAAAATATGAAAACATAGTACAAAGTGGTATGACTTCATAACTTCCTAATGTTCTTACTTGTAACAACCATGGTATGGCTTACAGTTTGTTATGGCTTTGTCGCTAATAGGAAAAAGGGAGAGGCATGGAAAACAGGAGGGGGACCACTACCACTGCCACCTTTCACCCAGGTAGAAGAGCTGGTGCTGTCACATAACAGTGGCCGGCTTGTAAGTGATGGAATACCTGGAGGAAGCTCAACAGAGCAACAACTGCCCAGGACATGACTTTTTATGTAAAGGTATAATCATTGCATTTATTAGTTATAGTGCGTAAACTGTCTCAGAGTGAGATGATGCACTTGAGAGGCCTTTGGATGCACAGTATATGTTGCATATATTGAATATATTGACCATGACAGTTAATGTTCCACCATAATGTGTGACTGTGTTAAGGGCTGGAAAGGGGCGGGCACAAGTTGCGCTGCAACACAACACTTTCCGGGTTTTTTTTTTACATCTGCGCATGCGCTTATTGTTTGCCCCTGCCACCTATTAGGCTCATTTACCGGCTATATATGAAGTGTTTTTTTCACCAGTGTCTTGCTGGATCATTATTGGTTTTTTTGCGAGCATTCGTGCCGTGTTTTCTCCGTTCTAGGCCAGTTTCGGTTTTGTTTTCCACATTTTCTCGCAGTTTCTTTTGTTTCTCTTGTAGTGTTTTCTGCTTGTGTTCGTTTGGGTGTGTTTCCTCGATCTGTTTACTTTCATCATCTTTGTTCTCTCCTCCGTTCTTCCCCACGCCCGTCTCTTCCTAGTCGCTGCCCCCTCTCTTGTTTCCACATCATCGTATCTGCCCCCGTTCCATACTTCGTCGCTCCCGGTATCCTGCATGGACTCACGCATTTCTGCATGCCACACGGTGAAGACAAGGTTCCAGTTCCTGTTTCTCTGGACGCATCCTGTATCCTGGTCTCACATACCCCTGCACACCACAAGGTTAAGCAAAGGTTTCAGTTCATGTTTCTCCGTGTCTCCAATATTCCTTGACTCGCTCCTAATTCCTCGGTCATCAGACCTGTGTGTACCCTCTTTGTCCTCCACTGTCTCCACTCCCGTGTGTACCTGCCTTGCCCCCGATTGTCCCAGTCCAGTGATCACCCAGGCCCCAGGTACCCCTTCTTCGGTCGCTGCACATTCTCCAGCCTCTCTCATCATATCGCTCGCCCTGCGAGTTTGGATCACGCCTCACCAGCAATCATTTGGCGTTTTCATACGCCCACCTGCCGAGTCCGTTCTCCAGCCTCCAGTCCGCATCAAACCAACCCACTGCCATAACTCTCTTTGTTCAATAAATTCCAATTTCCAAATTCCAAATTCCAATTCCGTTCTCCGGTGTCATGTGTGTTGGTTTTCTGGGTTCCTTGAGCTACAGTCATAACAGGAACAAATTAAATGCTACACCTCTATTTAAATGAATTGAAAAAAGTACTTTTAAGATGGTCTCTACCTGGATATTATCACTGTGGAAGGATTTTCCATTAACATAATCCTCTTCATTTTCTGGTGTTTTAATTCAGATGTGGGTTTCATCCATGCAGCCAATGACTCTTGGAAATCCTGAAATATTAAAAGATGCAGAGCTATTTCCACTTCCCAATTATTTTTATCCATTTGTAATGTTTGTTAGTGAAATTTTGTTAAATTCCTCTTTGGTGTTCATTATAGGCTTATGCCCAGGGAACAGCACACAACTGTACATGTGTTCAGCGTCTCCTACATTGTATAAAAAATATTGATTGACTATGAGGAAAAACAGTAATGCTCACAGAGATACTCATCGGGTAGTGAAAGTCACCACAAGAGGGTGCCCCTGTTCTCTAGTCGGCACCACCAGCAGGTGCTCCTGTCCTCAAGTCAGCACCACTAGATGCTCTGTTTAAAGTACTCTGGTTTGGCTTAGAAGCATTTTGATCTGTCCATTGATCCATCTGTTTGTCTGTTTAGTTATAATAGCTCTGTTTAGCTTTTGGCTGTTTTGTTTGTCTAGCCAGTTTAGCATTCTTTATCGTTAGGACTTAACTTTGGCCTTGTCTATTGGTTTAACGTTGTTTGCCATGTTCACTCTTTTGGCATTTTTTAGTCCTGCTTAGTCATGTTAGTCTGTTTAGTTTTTTTAACTGTTCTGTTTGTTAGCTTCTGTTAAACATAAAATTAGTTAGCTTAACATAATGCTTGTAGAGATTAGCATAGGCAATTTGCTTTGTTTCTATTTGTTTACTTTAACTTTGTGTTTGGCTTAGCTAAGGTTGTGTGTTTGTCTTTAATTACAAATAAAAATTGAAATATGTTTTTTACTTAAGTAGAGTACATTTAAAGTACATCACAGTGAATTTACTTCAAGTAAAAAAGTAAAAGTAATTTTATAACAAAAATAAATTATTTTTTGTTTACATTATATCTTTTTTAATATTTTTATGATACTCTTTTCATCAATGTGCAGTGAGATTTATCCTCCACATTTGAACCCAATCTGTGAAGTGAAACTCATACACACACTAGTGAACACTAGGGAGCAGTGAGCACACATGCCCTGAACGTTCGGCAGCCCTAGCCACGGTGCCCGGGGAGAAGGTCAAGGTTGGGTGCCTTGCTCAATGGCACTTCAGTCAGGATCGAACGAGCAACCTACTGATCACAAGCCTAATTCTCAAACCAACAGGCCATGGCTGCCTCCTAAGCCATGTTGGTTCAAACGGCATCATAACTATTTAATATACATTGAAATAGCAATTGTAACTAAATTTGACTTTTGGTAAAGCATTTGGCTTATTCCTAAAATAAATTTAGCCATTAAATTACAACTGGCCTAAGAATTTAGCTTATTTTAAATATATATATTTACACTGTTTATATAAACACCTGCTCAACTGACCTTTGAGACCAAATCTGTATTCGGTAATCCATTTATTTTCCATATATAACTGTGCTTGTCCACCTAAATAAAGAAAATAAATGTATTCTTCTCGATTTCCCAGTAAAAAGCTGAAAATGATTATTCGTGCACTTAATTATCACTTATACATTTACAGCCAATCAGTAGAGAGATTAAAATCCCACCCAAAGATGACAAACTAGCCGATTCTTTCTTGAGATGAACAGAGTGAGCAAAAAAGTAGTATACCAACCATGCCGTCGAACAGCAGTTCGGCTTCCGTTGTGGTTTGGCATTACAGATCATCTCACCTAAAGGGTTTAAGTGGGGAGCTGCCCTAATAAAGCCGGGTGCAGCGCTCAGTTCAGGGCCGCCACTTCACATACATGCACGTACGATCAGGCACGCTTCACACGCGTGTAGGTGTCCTGATTGTTTGTGGATTAGGGACAGACTGGTACCTCCCAGGCCCAAAGGGGTTTGGGAGAGTAGGACTGAAAAGTCCGAGGTCAGCGGCACCACTGGATGGTAGGGATAGAGCCGGTTCGGAAGCTGTCGTCCGAGGACCGCAAGAGAGGCTGCACCGTGCATCGCACCCAAATCCAGTGGAAGCCAGGATCCGGATAAAGCCAAGCCAGTCTGCCCATGACGGTCTCTGGCTCCCTGGCTCCCTCTACTAGCGATTCATGGGTCTACGTTCCCTGCCGTGCTGGAGCTGGGTCAGAGCCATCACCACAGCAAAAAGGGCATCTCACTCTTTTTAGTTTATTTCAGTTTGTTTTTTGTGTTGTTTTATTTCTGTTTGTATTATTATTTTACAGGAGCAAGTACTTAACTTAATTAGGAACTAAAAAAAGAGGTAACTTAATTAGGAACTAAATAATGAAAGTGAGATGGAAAGAAAGAGTAAGAGAGAGGAAAGTGAAGCTTGAATATTGGTCACTTCAGCACTGAAAGGACATGCTGTATGAGGAAAATGTTTTTTTAATAATAGCCTTGTGCCTTGGAGCATAGTAAATTTTAATGACTGATAGAAAACCAATTATCGATGGAGCTATATTGCAACCAGACTGCTGACCTTTCCAGAGGCACTCTGGAAAATGGCATTCAGGCAGAAATGTTGATGCATTTCTCCATTTCTCGCTCTTTTTTCTTTTCCTCATGTTCTTACATAAAAGAAAAACACTTTAAACACTCTTTGCATTTTTCTCTCCCTAATGTGGAGCTAATAAATTTTCAGTTCAGTTGCTTTCATATTTTCACACACAGTGGCAGACTTTTCAATGGCAGATGGTTTACAAATCTGAAAATTATTCAAAAATATTTTCTAATTTTTACATGTAACCCATTTCCTAAAATTTTATGTAATCACTTGCATTTTTCTTCCATTTCCTGCAAAATTGCAATGGGATGTTTTGAACCAGAGGGTCTAGCGAAAAATAGTGGCCTTAAAAAGGTAGAAAAATAGGATTGGATTAGTAGTGTTAGGTGTAATGGGTGTCAGTTTGCACCAGCATTAAACTGAGGTCGTAGTTTGGAAAGACATGGCTGTAATAAGTCCTGGATGGGTAATTAATTTATAAGCCAACTTCAGATTTTCCTAAAAGATTTTTTTTCTCTTTCTTTTAAGTTCTAAATGACTCCTTACAAATGTAATGATGAACTAAAATGTTGTCTGCTCATGCATATGTCACATATACAGCTCTCTTGTGTGTACCTGCCACGCCCGGCAGCATGTTGCACCACTACACCTCCCCCTTCTTGATTGCCTCCCTCCTAATTGATTAGTCCCAGCTGCTCTATTTAAAGAGCAAACTGGGACTCACACAGTGGAGGTTTTTTCTCCACCTCTGGTTTGTGACTCCCTTGTTGGTTAAGTGACTCCCCTGTTTGGATTATCTGGCTTGTTTTATACCTCGTTTGTTATATCTTTGTTGTTTTGTTAACTCTACTTCAGGGGTCAGCAACCTTTACCATCAAAAGATCCCTTTTTCACTAGAGAAAATTTGGTGCCACAAAAAAACCCACATCTTATAAGCATTTAAAAGTTTTAATCTTTTTTTTAATCTTACCTGTTACTACAACATACAGAAGTGCAATGTGCATGGGTGGGCATATTTTTTGCTTGCGGCTCAGTAGCCACAGGTTGCAGACCCCTGATCTAGTTAATTATATCTGTTTTTTTAACACTATTTTGAGTAGCTTTGGTTTTTTAGTGTTTTCTTGTTCTTTGGAGTTGAAGAAAGTAAGCAGGCTCATTAGTAGAATCAAATTAAAGATATATATTTTTAATGATAAGATCAAGAGATAACTGCCAAGCTGGACTTTGTTCTCAAGCAGAAGCACAGAAATCCAAGTCACATGGAAGAAGATGCCAAGTCTCTCAAGAATTACATTTAAGGAGAGATGTCCGATTCCACATCTCCTGTAGTCCATATTTAATTTCTTTAACTTACGACCACCACTTGTTCTAAGTCACATACACAGCTGAGTTCACACATCTACACTACAGATAGGCCATATTCTAGTACAATTCACATTGTTTTGTTTCTAGGGAAAGCTGTTTACATACAGTACCCTCTGTAAGTATTGGAACAGTGAGGTTAATTCCCTTATTTTAGCCATAGACTAAAAATATGTGGGTTTGTCATTAAACAATGCATATGAGTTTAAAGATCAACATTTCTCCTTTTACTTCCAGGTATTTACATCTGGATCTGATGTACAGTTCAGAAGAAGCCATTAGAAGAAACCATGCAAGCTCAGTTGAGCTTGTATGTTTGGAATCATGAGCAGATCCTTTATTTTTCCAAACTTTAGCTTTCCTTCACATTGGTAAAGATTTATCTTTGTCTCATCAGTCCAAAAAACTTTGTCTCGGAATTTCTAAAGCTTGTTTCTGAACTTTCTAATTAGTGGTTTCCATCTTCTGGTGAAGGCTCTTTACTTTTGTTCACAAACTTTTTCCACAGAACACTAAATGTTACTCTTGTGCTACTCTTCTTCAGGACATTCCAAATGGTTGTACTGGCTATGGTCAATATATGTGCAATGACTCTGATTGATTTTTCATCTTTTCTCAGCTTTACAATAGCTTGTTTTTTCACCCATAGACAGCGCTCTGGTTTTAATGTTTATTACTCTTCTAACTTTAAATGCACAGTCTGCACAGGCAAACCCCCACTCTGAAACTTAGTGTAAGCATTCAGATCTGTTTGTTGTCTGAATGTAAATGGAATCACCTTTGCAACAAAACATGACCAACAGTCACATGTTCCAATACTTTTGCTCATAAGTAAAATGTGTGGGTTCAGACAAAATGTGATATCTTCTGAACTGTGTATCAGATTAAGATGTAAATACCTGGAAATAAAATATGAAATGTTGATCTTTTATCTCATATTTCAAACCCAAATGTTTTTAGTCTACGGTTAAAATAAGGGAATTGGCCTCACTGTTCCAATACTTATGGAGGGGACTGTACATCATTAGTTTTATTAAGAATCTTAAAGGGACTCATGTATTTAGGTACGTGTTTCTTACATTACTCTGCACACCTGGTCCCTGGTTTTATAATTTATAATTTAGAATGCTCTTTTCTCCACCTTATCCAATGATATAAAGACAGGACATCTGAGGGCTTGCTAATAAGCAACTTCTATGGGGAATTATGAACCAGCCTTGTATTCCACCTCCGTAAGGTAAACATTTACTCATTAAAATGTCAATGCAAATCATTCTATGAATATTTAAATGTGTGCATCTCCATTCCTTCTGAACAGGATAAAGGAGGAACACAAGGCAAAGAAGATAAATTTTCTAGATTGCGAAATAGACATCCTTGTTTCGGAGGTCAGGGCAGGGAAGAATACGTTGTTTGTTGGCCTCAATAGTGGCATTACATACAAAGGCAATTTTATTGAGTGGAAGCACATGGTTGCAGCAGTTAATAATGTTATCTTTACAAGCCGCAATGATGCAGAAGTCGAAAAAGTGGTCTGATTTAAAAGTCGACCCATACAAACAAATTGCTTTGAACAGGCAGAGTATCACTGCAATTGGTCTCTTGGTTTCCATAATTGGGGAACCTCTGTTAATTCGAGTGAGACACAGATCTGGCTGATGAACCCTGCATGGAAGAACCAGGGATTTATAAACATATATTTCATATATATTTGAATAAAGATGCAAAACTAAGTTTGTTTCTTATAATGGTTTAATGAGCTATTTAACTATGACTGTGGTGGTTGAGAGTGGTAATGCAGCTGAAGACAGCAGCTTTTCAGGCACCCCACATTTAATTTGTGGTTGCAATAATAATAAAAAGAATAAGAATATGAATCTTTATACAAAGTACCTTTACATTTTCAAATTGTAATACAAAACAGATAGGCTAATACAAATAAAAGGGGAATAAACTACACAGTCCAATACACGACCTAGTGTAAAAATAATACTACATATAGTGTATATAAAGTAGAATAAGATATGGCAAGCACTAAAACTTTAAACATTCAGACAAAAAAAATAAACAAGTAAAAGTGAACTGTTATGAACTGTATTTACACGTTTTCATGTAATTCTGTAGATTACCACATGATGTCGCTAAATTCACAATCTCTCTGCACCCTTTATTAATGATGCCCCAGGTCTCAAGAGGGTGGTGTTCCTGGTCTCAAGTCTAACTTTTTCAGATAACACATACACTATACATATGTGCAGTATATCAGGGGCATATATAGGGGCATATGGCTGAAAGGCCATAGGTCCGCTTCACCACTGAATGTTGGGGACAGACCCGGTTCGGCAGCTGTTGTCCGAGGACCACAAAAAAAACTGTGCCGTGGGTCTCACCTAGCCTAGTAGGTGCTAGGACCCAGGGCCGCTGCAGTCTTTTGATCCCTCTGCTTGCCAAGCTTTTGACCTATGCTCCCCTCCACCGCAGAGCTGGATCAGCACTGCCAGCCCAGCAATCAGGGCACCTCATTATTTTGTTAGTTTTGTTTGTTTTTTGTGTTTGTTTTTTTTTACTTTACAGGTGCGAGCCCTCACCCATGTGATCAGCAAAGTTTATTACACCTGCACTTTATAACAGTCTCCGAAAGCCGTGGACCCTAGGGTTCGTGTGGCGCATGCCTAATATGCCTGCTCTGTCCTGGGGGGTGCTGCAGTTCAGCCGCCTGATTTTTAGTTTTCCTTTTGTTTAAATTATCCAGTTTTAAACTGCAGTTTGAATTTCTGTTTTGTTATTAAATAAACTTGTGGTGATTTTGCACTTGTGTCGCACCCTTTATTTTTTCGTGTCAGAATCATTACAGGGACAACCATTTACTGTGGTGACCCCTAATGGGTGCAGTCGAGAGGATTCACTCATTGTTAATTGTAGTTCAGAAGGTTTGACTTTTGTTTAGCATTGACTAACTGTTTTTGTCTAAGGAAGATGACACCAGGATCAAACTTAAACTGCATTTAGACCAGAACAGAGAACATTACTGCTCCACAAGGTTGTAATGTTGGATGCTGATGCATACATGCTTTGTCCTTCAGCACACACTTTTGTCCTGCATCAGCAGTTTTCCCTGCCATCTCTGGCACTTTAAAAGCCTTTAAAGCCCAAGCAACAAATAACTTCCCACAGGCAACATTTATTGTGGTGGTTTGTCTTTGGTGATAAAAGCTTCCATGTCAACTGCTCTGATCTTTACAGCAGCATAAAAAGCCCACTTTACTGCAATTTATGAAAGTGCTCAGTTATTTTAAATATATCATTGTTGTTGTGTTCTGAAAAAAACCTTTTAAGGTTTTAGAAAAATGCACTCGTACTCAAGGAAAAGAGAAATATGCCTCATGCTGGAGGAAAAACTTTAGTATTAAATGGGTGGCAGCATTCCAACTTGCATGGCCTTTCTAAGCCCATTGTTTCCCTAAGAACTGAATCACAGAATCCTTCTGGTTTGACTGGTTTGTACTTACTTTCTTATAAATATGTATTATATACCCAGGTTTTTTTAAACAACCAGCACTTAAGTTTACTTTTTTTTTAATCAGACTTAAAGTATTAAAAACAGATGTTCTCAGCAGACAGTCCTTTCAAGTTTACATCTATGGAATTTATCAAGACATTTACAAATGTGAGAAAGTGTACAATGACAATTAGTATAATGCAAGTAACAAAGGTTTATGGGAATTTGACTATGGGAGCTTGACCAGTGACCTTCTGATTACTAATCCGTAGCCATTAAACCATCAACACATTTGTACATATACCAGATATAAATACATTGGCTTCCTGTTGGTCATTTGTCAGGTGGCCAGGGAATCAAACATGTAATCACACATAAAGTCGAATGATTGTACTTTTCTTTACAGACCATTAATAAGTGGGTAATAGCATGGTAATGAATTCACCACAATTCATTCCTAGTTGTTACTTAAGGATTTGTGAGTAATTATAGTGGTAACAAGTCATTAATAAACTGGTAAAATAATGATAACAAGGTGTGATTACCTGCTTATTTTATGGTTCTTAATAAATTATAATGTTAGTCATTGAAGTGTTAATTAGTAATATAATGATAAAAAAATGGTAACCATATGTAATTACCTAACAATTACCTGCAAGAGGTTTTCATAATATTACAGTTATTTTTCCAAAACACTTAAGTAGGTTTGCTGGTATCAGTGGTGTAAAATACCAATTTGCTTGTTTATACTTTATTTTTTTTTACCTGTTTATGTATTTTAATGGTCAGACGCCATGTGATGTCACTGGAGGTCGCCATGTCTCGTGTTGATTACTGTTCGGGTCAGTTGGAGTTTGCACAGCAGTGAATGCCCAGCCGTGGCACGTGCAACGAGTGTGCCATAAATTTGTGCTGTGGTGCAGTGTGTGGTGAGGACACATTGCATTCGCTCAGCAGACTGGTCTCTGCCGATTCATATTCTTTTTTGTTTTGATTTTGTTTTTTCGTTTTCATTTTAGGCTTTCATTTATTTCAGGAATTTGTTTATTAAATGATTATTTTATATGTTCAATTCTGCATCTTGGTGTCTTCCTTTCTCCAATACATCTCCACACATAACACTGGGTGGCAGTTATTGCTCCTAAGTTCTATAACTCTCTGCCTCAATCCCTTTGAGATCTCTTTTTTCAAATCTCAACTGATAACTTTTCTTTCCAGTCAGTATTTTGGTCCTTTCTCTCCTGTACAGCAAACTTGAGACTGTAAAAGGTACCATATAAATTAAACTTAAAATATTGTTATTGTTATTGTTATTGTTATTGTTATTATTATTATTAGTAGTAGTAGTAGTAGTATAATTATTATTATTATTATTATTATTATTATTATTATTATTATTATTATTATTATTATTATTATTAATAATAATAATAA
>JAYDZG010000011.1:7554699-7574473 GCA_034509265.1 Microcambeva bendego
TGGTGTACATCTAAAAGAGAAGAGGTCCCAGTACTGAGCCCTGAGGGATCCCAGTGGAAAGGGATTGGGCTGAGGACAGTTGTCTTAGCCATGACACTTTGAATGAGCGTCCAGTGAGTTCACATACCCTAGTTCACATACCCTAGTTCACATACCCTTGTTAAATTTGACATTTTTGGATTTTTCAGATGATTTTTGGATGAATGATAGTACAAGTTTTTTTTTGTTTATTCTTGGTCATTTATAATCAAATAATTGTGTTTACATAAGTTTACATACCCTGGAGGATTTGGCCTAATACAAAAAAGTTGACATGCATGGGTTTAATTGACTTCTAAAAGTAACCATCATCAACCCTGATCTGTTTGCTTGTAACTACTATGTTTGTATAAACTTAGGCTCTGGGAGAGAGGATAGTAGAACTATAAAACAGGATTTGAAAATTGTTTTAAATTAATTGAAAATGCCAGTCAGCAATGTTCAACCTTTAATTAAGAAGTGGAAAATGGGGGATTCTTTTGAAACCAAGCCAAGGTCAAGATGACCAACAACAATTTCAGCCACGACTGCCACCAAAATTGTAGTAGGTTCAAAGATGCACAATAAGGAGGCACTGTTATGTTGTTAAAAATGCACAAAAATAAAGAAATTAAAAGACACATGTTGCAGAGTCATCACAAGTTTATTAAAACAAAATTTAAAATTAAAGCAGAGGTTATTAACGATTTAAAATAAATAAAAGGGTAAACTTAAAATCAGCCCTCATGGCAGCTGAAGGAAGCGAGTGTGTCCTGGGGCTCCAACCGCCGACTCCCACGGCTGAGTCAGCTGCGTTGACGCTCCGCCATGATGTACTTGGAAATCTGCAGTGTCGGAGATGTATCTGGCTCGCTCCTGTAAAATAAAAAATACAAGCAGAAATAAAACAACACAAAAAACGAACTGAAATAAACTAAAAAGTGAGATGCCCTTTTGCTGTGGTTGACTGTTCTGACCCTACTCCAGCTTGGCAGGGAACGTAGACCCTTGAGACCCCAGTAGACGGAGCCATGGGCAGACTGGCTTGACTTTGTCCGGATCATGGCTTCCACTGGAGTTGGGTGCGATGCATGGCGCAGTCTTTCTTGCAGTCCTCGGACGGCGGCTGCCGACCCGGCTCGGTCCCTATCATCCAGTGGTGCCACTGACCTCAGACCTTTTCAGTCCTACTCTCCCAGGTCCAACGGGGTTCCAGTCTCCCGGGTCCAACGAGGTACCAGTCTGTCCCTAACCCACAAGCAATCAGGACACCTAAACGCGTGTGAGGCGTGCCTGATTGTGCGTGCATGTATGTGTGAAGTGGTGGCGCCGAACTGAGTGCTGCACCCGGCTTTATTGGGGAACACCAGGTGCAAGCACTCAGCCCAATTAGGGCAGCTCGTCACTTAAACCCTTTAGGGGAGGGATCTTTAACGCCAACCACACCGGAAGCCGAACTGCGGTTTGACGGCATGGTCGGTATCGTTACAGTCACTTGAAGAAAAATGGGCTGCATGGTTGAAAGCAATTACTACGCCAATCCCATACATCTGGACTTAACAAGGCCTATGATGGAAAGTACACTATACCTTCTAAAACACAGAGGTGGATCGATTATGTTTTTGGGATGTGTGAAATACACATACACAGTGAACCTGGTCAAAATTGATGGCAAGATGAATGCTAAATTTTATCACAAAATACTAAAAGAAAATCATCAGACTGGAAGCTGTGCATGGGACACACTTGGACATTCCAGCATGATAATTATCAAAAAACACAAGGCCAAGTCTTTGGTTACAGCAGAAATCAGTGTAGGATCTTGAGTGCCCATCTCAACATCAATATCATTGAGCTACTTTGGGGAGGTTCCAAATGTTCATTCAGGACAGCCCAAGAATTTACAGGACCTGGAGGCATTTGCAAAATGGGCAGCTTTACCATCTGAGAAAATAAAGCGCCTCATTCACAACTACCACAAAATACACAAAAGCTGTTAGTGTTAAAGAAGGCAATGATGATGATGATTATCCGATTAGTCACAGCCGACTCTCGGTCACTTGATGGATCATCAATACATTAAGCATTTCGGCAATGATAGTAGAGTAGTTTGCCATTGCTTTCTCCAAAAGGAGGCAATACATGGTATTAAAATCTAGGGTATGTAAACTATTGATCAAGGTCATTTGAGTAGTTGTTATTTTAATTTAAAAAGGGCAAACACAATTGTTTGATTATCAATTAGTTCATCCAACCACTAACCATGAATAAAAGAAAAGCTTTTGAATTATCATTCATATTCTCTGACAAATGGAATAAAAAACGCAAATTCTGCCACGGTATGTAATGTTGTATTATGTTTGTGTTAAGACAATTAAGTATTCAGTAGGCAAAATACTACTTATACTATATTATATATATATTCATGATACTGTATTTATGAATAAAACTGTCGCAGCATTAATATTTGTTTGTCGAAATAAGAGTTTTCTTTCGAATACTCACCAGAAATGTGGTTTGGTAGGGATGGACAGAAGTAATCACTTGTTACAGGGTACTGATTTGATCCCATTTTTAAAGAGAGGTGTTGTAAATTTGGGTGGCGGTGTCCTGCTCTTGTGGGAGTGAAGTGAAATTAGATTAGTGATGTCAGATGTTGAGACACAAGTCACCTCACACAGACAGATATCAGACAGCTGATGCAGTGATGTTGGTGCTGTTAGACTTGGACAGCTGCAACGACACAGTACGAGCCTTTTAAATCACTGAGTGAATGAAGGCCACTAAAGCACACACCTATAGTGAGGGACTGGATGCCAGCTGTGCCCAATCTTTTTCGTTTGCTGTTTGAACCACAACTGATTTTATCCTCCGTTTACACATAGCCCTCCAGAAATAACTCTTTAATACATGTAGTTTCTCAAGATGCACTGTGGCATTTGCCCAAAAAACTGGGCAATCAATACGTCTTTTAAAAACTGTGCATCTGGAAGGAATGCTGCATTTGTCAGACATGGAGAGAAAGTGAAGCACATGCAGCCAAACTTCTTCTGGAAGTGCAGTCACTTCCATTATCTCACCTTCCAGTCTTATCTTCTAATAAACAACATGTACACATTCAGCTAATACAAATACACATAAAATTCGTACAATTACAGATTTTCATTTAGTTAAAAGCTTTTGTTTTGGCAAATACTTCATAAAACCAACGCTGTTGGATTTTCTTATGAGTGTATTTTACTGACAGGTTGTGAGGAACAGGGAGGCACATCGCCATCTACTGAACCACCGTGTGTAAACGCAAACTAATGTATTTCATCTGTGCTCATGGCAAACCTTGAGGACATTCCCCTCTTTAGATAAATAAATGTATAAATGTATGTGTTTTAAGCTACAGCATTGTAGTACCTGTCCAAAGCTCTGATAAATACGGAAGGTTGAGTCAGGAAATGCATTGGGTTTTGGGGACTTACATGGATTGAAGAGACCAATATTTATAATGTATTTTGTTATGCTTTTCAAATGTGTATAACTTAAAAGGTATATAATATATTTCATATATGCTAAACATAGGCTTGAGTTTTGTTATGGGTTTTTTTTTCATATTGTACCATTTACAAAGTAAGATTGTAGGCCTATATGCTTAACTTGTAATTCTAATTGCCAAACATCATGGGGCACTTTTAATCAATCTTCTGGCCTGTGCTGCATCTGACTTACAATCAGTCAATGTCTTCTCACAGGCCTACAAAAGATTTTACTATTCCCAGTTGTGTCTAATATAGACCTATAGACCAATAAACTGGCATATACTGAGAGGAAAAAAATCATAGGTCCAAACTTCCTATGCTATTCATGGACAGACTACAAAAAACTGGAACCTCCCCCTTTCTATTACTAAAAGTAAAAAACAACTGAGTTTCTAGTGTTATTTTCCCCACTGAATATCGAAATGTCCACAATTTGCTTCCAAGAAATCTGGTCACATTACTTAAACCACCGGATTGATGTGACTTCCTTGCTTGGCCAGCAGGAGCTATCGTGTAAGGAACATGATGAGAGTAGTGAATCATCCAACAAGGGAAATTACAGGAAGTATTACATAAACATTACGGAAACATTATTTAATTATGACTGTCTTGGCCACAAAATTCCAGTCATCAGTTGTATTTTCTGGTATGTCTCATTCTATCAAAAATGACTTGATCTCTGCTCTTGGAGCCACTGTTTCTGATAAGATCATAGATGAAATTCAGACTGCTCCATTTTTTTATGGCAGGTGGATAAAACAACTGATATTGCTTGCCATGCCCAACTGTCTGTCACTGTTTGCTATGTTGATAGTGCAGGTAAAACTTTGATCAAATTAAACATTGAGGAACTTAATAAGAGGAAAACAACATTTTGGTAGTATTGCATGCAATCAAATAAAAGTCTAAGTAAATGTAAGAAACTCATTTTTAATTAACATTTTTTATGATTTGTGGATGTAAAACCTAAAATTAAAATATTTAAATGAATTTGCCCTTCTAAATCTTTTTGATAGTTATTGGGGACATTTTGTGCTCTATGTTGCTGTACTAATTAGTGTTCTCTTCTCCTTAGCAAGCTGTTTTGTTTCCCTGGAATCAATTAGTGTTAGGTCAGAAATCAATCACTATTAATTCTTTACCTTGGTGACCATCATATCTGTTTTTAGGCTAGCTCAGACTACTTTAGTGCCAATGTTTCCGATTCTAAAGCGTGAAAGGTAATCCTGCCTTAAATATCTTTTTTTTGTCATTTTAAATGCCATTGTGTTTAGTGTGGCTGATGAGTTCTTATTTTTGTCTTGATTTTTTCACCTACTGCACTACTACTGCAGCTAAATCCACTGATGTTCTACAATCCAAACACTCACCACAGGCAGAAAAACACAAAACCAACACTGATGAAGGCATCGCTTTAGACCAGCAATCTCCCATGTTTGGAGGTTTTAACAAGATAATAACATTTTATCAATTTATTTTTTTATTACTTTTAAAAAGTATGAGAAAATTCTCTTTTTTCTGGATAAATATTTATTGATCAAACACAAGCAGGTTAGTTCATTTAAAAACACATTGGAATAGCATTATGTTTAGAACTATAAAATACTGGTGTTCAAAAGCCAAATTAATAGCGATGATTTATAAATTCTAGACATGCATAACAAAAAATACACTCAGTACCATATTCACAAATTAAATTAAAAGGCTATTTCATTATGTACTTACATACACTCTTATTGTTATTATTATTATAATTATTATTATTATTATAGCACGATTGCTCATTAAAGCACAAACGGAGGTGTATATATATATACAACGACAGTATATATATATATGACAGTGTGTTATTGTCTGTGGTTCAGTTTAGCCAGTAATAAACAAACCGAAGCTTCCGACGCCATTTCAAGCACAACACCTATTGGTGATGACGCCATCGCGGAGCGACACGAAAGCCTTTGATTGTTTGGGGAATTCAAAAATCGCGTTTGGAGCGCTGGAGAGTGGGACTGTCCATTTTAGCGAGGTTCCTCTTCCTTAATTATTAATTATCGCTCACAGTTTGTACATTTTATTACAGGAATTATATTCATGTATCCTGTATTACAAGTGGCATTTTAGAAAACACACTGCTGGCGACCTAGGTTACGTTTATTTGTTATTTTGCTAGTTAACTAATGCAGTTTACATGAGCTGCTAGTGTGTAGATTTCCAGCAATGCTGTTTACTCGCCTATTCTCAGGAAATGTGAACAGCTAACGAACTTCAAGGTAATTGTTTATTTACATTTTTGCTGAAGTGTATGCTCAGAAACACCAAGGTGTAGCCGAATAATATAAATTTTCAAAAAATAGCCTGCCATTATTGAAAATTAAATCATCTTTAAAAAAATCATATTACTGCTAAGGATGGCACAATTATTAGACTTATCTAGGCAGTTGTTTTTATTCACATTGGCGAGTATAAATACATCTTTAGCTGTGATAAAGCTACCTTATCTAATTACGTTCGTTGTTCATCTTAAAATAAAGTAGCTAATAGATCTGTGTGAGATATCGACATTACTTTGTGTTTTTTGCATGTATATTAATATATTTGCATGTAGAGTAAACATAGTTCCGTATAATTGTTTTTTCTTTCTTTTAAAGATCCTGCAAATGAATCTTGTTACTGGGACCCCTGTTCTTCATAAACAATGAATCGTTCTTCGACCAAGTATCCGGTAGTCTCCCTATGCCGTGAGGTTTATTACAACACTCCAGTCAAACAGAATACCGTGCAGTGCAAAAGAGTAAGAGCTGAGCCTACTGGATGTACAGAAAGACAAAACGGACAACAGACTGCAGTGGTGTTAAATTCCACACTACAGCAGCACTGTACCAGCTCTGAAATCAAGCCATATTTAAACTGTGAGCTTAGTGCAATTAACCCCACAGTGTCTGCTCAGAAACGTCTCAATGACACACCAGCAAAGGTCTTTGCTAGACTCAAGGCAAAAGTTCAGCAGCAAAACTTTGAGGAGTGTAATGAAGACAAGATTTTACCCAAGGTGAATAATGAAACCTGGTTTCACCCAAATGCAAAGCAAATATCTACTGATGATACCAAACAAGATGGACAAGATACATTTGTTCTGACACTTTCACCTCCCAAGTACCCAAGGACAAATTCAGAGTCAATAGATCCACTTCTAACTTTACATGGTAATAGAGAAAAAGGAAGCAGACATTCTGGATCAGTCTATGGTTAGTTTCATCTTAAAAAAAAATCATGAAACAAGTGGGCCTGCATGCTTTGTGCGTTTTGTTAGTAAATGACTGTTACTGTTTCCAGACCCAGTTGTTTTTCTTGAGAGATTGTCCACTGAGCATGTTGCACAACTAAGAATCAGGAACTCAAACAAAGGTAAAGTAATGACATCCTAAAAGATTTTAGATTTTGTACACATTGTTATTAGCAAGTATGTCATTGTCCAGTAGGCCTAAACCTTCATACAACAAACTACACTAATGATTTCTCTTCATATACTCCGCTTAAAGCATTGAATATGGTATTGCAAACATTTCGGACCAAGTAGTCACAAGCTTTTGTTTTTGTATTACAGTGAACCTCCACTTATTCACGATATTTGCAAACTATATATATATATATAATTTTGTAACATACATTTTAACATTCAGCTTAACAATTCATATTAACAATTCAGCTTCATTTCAATATAAAATTGATTGTGGAGGAAAAAGGTGCCAGTAGATTACTGTACATGGAGGTGGGAGGATTGAAAGTAGCCAGTCTGAGAGCATTATTTATTTCAGCATCATAACAGTTCACCACATGTAGAGCCCTTGCAAGTGTTTTTCTGAGTGTTGTCGCTTTTTTCGTTTGGTTGTTCAAAAAGCAATAAGATGCTGCATAAACCCCCTGCAATTGGTGCCATCATATTTACCTGGCAGGAGCGAGATTATGATCAAGAAGGCGGTTCATCACGCCAGTTGTCCTAACCGCTGCAAATTTCCCAAATGTGGGAATCTCGACTGTATAATTTCTGATAGTGGGACTCTTTGGCTTTCGCACTCTCTCCTGATTTTTGAGAAAGTTGTGGCCTGGGGGTTAGAGAACTGGGCTTGTGATCAGTAGGTTGCCGGTTCTGTTCCCAGAGCCGACAGGTCACGACTGAAGTGCCGTTGAGCAAGGCACCTAACCTCAAACTGCTCCCTGGTTGCCATGGCTAGGGCTGCCCACCACTCTCGGCATGTGTGCTCACTGCCCCTTAGTGTTCACTAGTGTATATATGTGTTTCACTGCACAGATTGGGTTAAAATGAAAAAAAATATAATAAATATTATTCTTTATTAGTGAGTACCCGTGCATTTTGTTGTATTTTTATATAATTTAATTAGTGTATTTGCTGTACCATTTTATTTTTTTAAAGATGGGATATTTCTTTTGAAATAAATGTAATTGTGTGAATTAGCTCTTTGGTATGCTTGTGGTGTTCACAAATAACAGTGTTCTTAAAATTTAGGAAATCAAGTGCAAGTTACTTAATCAGCAGAAGTTTAACCATTCTTGTCTGTGTTGAATGAAGGGTATGTGTTTGGTGAAAAGAGTATTAGGCATGATTCAGAAGAGGATGCGGATGCTGAAGAAGAGGATAGTAGAAAGAAGTATGTGCCTCTGAGTTTGTTTAAGGCTGCCGACGGTCAGTCTGCATTACAGAGACAAGAGAATCGGGCTGGCAGACACAGTGAGCATGTAGAAGCTCCTATTCAGGCACTTTCTAATCTGATGGAGGATTCTCTTCTGCAAATGTCGCCCCGCATATCCATACCCCGAAAGCACAAGACCAGAGTTAAGTCCACACAGCAGGCCAAAGAATCTGATGAGACCCAAGAAGAATTTACCAATGTAAGTACATTTGAATTGACTGCATTTAGCAGATGCTTTTGTCCAAAGTGACTTTTATTTGGGACCAAAGGTTAGGGGTATAGTTTATGGGCTTATCAAACATCAAAATATGGCTTAAATGTATTATAACTATGTGATTTTAATTCTCACTATGGGGTGAGTTTATATTTCTGAGATTTGTAATTACTTTATTGGACAGGTTCTTTGTAGCCACAATCTTTACTTACATTGTGGCTAAATTATAAATAATATTATAATATAAATTTTAAAATGTAAATGTATTTATTTTCCTTTGTAATTAAACAAGTTTTATGCAGTCTGTTCATCAGACCATATACTTCTCGCTGAATTTCCACTTGAAAATTTTCTAATTATCTAAGAAAGAGTAGAAAACACTGTTGAGGTCATCACTACACTTCTGCAATAGCTGAGCACTAAAAAGCATGCTAGCAGTACCTTTAAAGTATGTGTGTGGGGGGATAACTTAACCATACCAAAAAGGAGCAAAAGCTAAATTGATTCTTACATTGCAGGCAGATGGTTAAGGTTTTCTCGAATGGAATTTTAGTGGATGTGGTTTGTAAAAAAATATATTTATTTATTTACATCACAAATTTCTAGCCCTGTACCACGGGTGTGTAAGTACTTTTTATATTCAGTGTACATATCAATACATACAGTCATGTGCAAATGTTTTTGTACCCCTGGCTAATTGCATGTTTTTATTTGGTTGTATCAGTGTTAGTCTGTTTTTTATGGTATTGTTTATGGACTGTTTTACTGCATTTAGGTGGAAGGCATTCGTTTAAAAGATTGGGTCCTAAAGCTGCACAACAAGGAGCTCATTGTGGATGGTGTTCGTTTGTAAGTTGTTTTTTTATATATATATATTTTATAAAAATCACTATTAAGCACTGTATGCATACCGGAAGTACATGTTCACTCAATATCTCTAAAACTGTTTTTCTAAGTGTTAATTGAAACACTGTCATGGATGTGCACAAAGAAGTGATATTATCCAATTTACAGTGCATCACAGCACTTCACTATTATACACAAAATACCTCATACTGACAAAGTAAAAAATATTGTTTAGATTTTTTGCAAATTTATTAAAAAATAAATAAATCACATCAGTATTCAGAGCATTTCCGGGGTGCTGTTTCAGGTTTCCACTGATCATCCTTCAGTTGTTTTAACAACTTGATTGAAGTCCACCTGTGGTAAATCCAGTCAATCGGACATGGAATGGCACACACCTTTCTATACAAGATCCCATAGTTGAGAGTTCAGGTGCTGGTCATAATATTATGAAAAAAAAAATAATGTATTTCAGTAATTCCATTCAAAAAGTGAAACTTGTATATTGTATTCATTCATTACACACATACTGATATATTTCACATGTTTATTTCTTTTAATTTTTATGATTATAACTGACAACTAATGAAAATCCCAAATTCAGTATCTCAGAAAATTAGAATATTACTTAAGACCAATACTAAAAAAATGATTTTTTGAAATGTCCAACTAAAAAGTATGAACATGAAAAGTATGAGCATGTACAGCACTCAGTATTTAGTTGAGGCTCCTTTGGCCTGGATTACTGCAGCAATGCAACGTGGCATGGAGTCGATCAGTGTTTGGCACGCTCAGGTGTTATGGTGGCCTTCAGCTCTTCTGAATTGTTGGGTCTGGTCTTTGCTGGCTAATTAAGAGCAGGGATACCATGGTCCTTAAATCAGATACTGGTAACTTTGGCACTGTGTGCTGGTGCCAAGTCCTATTGGAAAATGAAATCTGCTTCTCCATAAAGTTGGTCAGCAGCAGGAAGCATGAAGTGCTCTAAAACTTCCTGGTAGACGGCTGTGTTGACCTTGGACCTCTGAATACACAATGGACCAACACCAGCAGAAGACATGGCATCCTAACCATCACTGACTGTGGAAGCTTTACACTGGACTTAATGATATTCTAATTTTATGACCAGCACCTGTATATGTAGGAGCACAAACCAAGCTATAAAGTCCAAGGATTTGTCTATAGATGACAATGACTGTCCCAATGAGCACAGTGGCCTTGATCATACATAAATGGAAGAAGTTTGGAACCACCAGGACTCTCCCTAGAGCTGGCTGCCTGGCCAATCTGAGTGTTTGGGGTAGAAAGGCCTTAGTCAGGAAGGTGACCAAGAACCCATGGGTCACTCTGACAGAGCTTCAGCATTTCTCTGTGGAGATTGGAGAAACTTCCATTTCTGCTGCACTCCACCAATCAGGCCTGTATGGTAGAGTGGCCAGACGGAAGCCACTCCTCAGTAAAAGGCAAAGACAGCCCACTTAGTGTTTGCCAAAGGCACCTGAAGAACTTTCAGACCATAAAACAATTTCTTGAACTCTTTGGCATGAATATCAAGCATCATGTGTGGAGGAAACCATTCACCGCTCATCATATGGGCAGTACCATCCCTACAGTGAAGCACGGTGGTGGCAGCACCATGCTGTCGGGTTGTTTTTCATCAGCTGGAACTGGGAGACTAGTCCAGAGCGTTCTGGACCTCAGACTGTGGCGAAGGTTCATCTTCCATTAGCACAACGACCCTAAGCACACAGCCATGATAACAAAGGAGTGGCTTCGGGACAACTCTGAATGTTTTTTGAGGCCCATCCAGAGCCCAGATTTGAACCCGATCGTTTTATGGATAGATCTGAAAATGCTTGAGAGGCTCTGTGAAGAAGAATGGGAGAAACTGCCCAAAAATGTACTTATGTACATGTGATTTTTGTAGTTTTTTTTTATTTTTAGTAAATTTTCAAAAAATTCAAACATTTATTCTTTACATTGTCATTATGGTGTATTGTGTGTAGAATTTTCAGGAATAAAAATTAATGTCACCCATTTAGAAATAAGGCTGTAACATAAAATTTGCGGAAAGTGAATACTTTCCAGATGCACTATACACCATTTTTACTTGGATATTTCATTAAAAAGTTACATTTGGAAGGCAGTTATTAAAGCACCTGTTGACATTTTGTGTAGGGATAACAAGATTCCTTGGCACAGCAGCTGCATCACTGAGCGGGTTTCAAGGAAGGCAGTTCAGACTGCATCTGGTCAAATTTACATTTTGGTTGGAAAGATGTCGCATTACCACAATTCACGTAAGCAAATTATTTTTCCTAATTTCTTTCAACGTTAATTCATCTGCTGATTTAACTCAACTATTTTTCACAGCATTTCCATCATGGTTCCAAAAGAAGTTTCTTTTTGGATTTCCGGAAGTATGGCGGGAGCATTTGAAAACGTTTTTGGCTGACGGTGAACAGTATGTATAAATCAAAGTTCATGTCATGTAAATTCATAAAACAAAGTGCGACAATTAATAGGTTATGTTTGTGTAATATATTCTGTAGCATCACACTAGACCAGGGGTTAGCAGCCTATGGCACAGGTGCCAATGCTGGCATGTGAGGCAAGTTTGCTTTGCACACTATGTAATGATCCAATTAATAAGACACAATGAGCATGAAATGTTTTTTTTTTTTTTTTTTTTTTTTTTTTTTAAACTTCAATCCAAACCGTTTAAACACTTAACTCGTTATTCAGTTAGCACAGAAGCACTTTTTCATGTACATGAGAGAAAATGAGTCCAAATATTCAAGGAGATTCCAAGATTTCCAGACACATGGACCAATATTTTCTTTTATCACACATATGGACAAGCTAATCATGGATTTCTTTGATCAGACAATTTTTGAGCAGTGATCGTTTCGAAATTCAATTAATTGACTTCCAGAGCAATGTTTTATGAACTGCACTCTTTACTTGAAATATCCAAAGAAAATGCAGGCTCCTTTCATGTATTAGACATCACTTCCAGGGGAGGGAGAGGGAGGCATGGGGGGTTTTGGTCTGGTGGTCCTAAACTCTGTAAAGCTGCTTTGTGACAATGTCTATTGTAAAAAGCGCTATAGAAATAAAATTGACTTGACTTGACTTGACTTCCAGAGAGACATGACTGTTTAAGAAGATTGCATTGGTCATGCTGTCATGCTGTCAGGAATAATTGGCTTATGTCACACACATAGCAACAGTTTGTTTTGTATGACTGACATATTCCAAGTCATGCTGAATAGTTTTTCAATTTATTTGTCAATCATCAGTTTTTTCGACACAGAGTACAAAAAAAAGTTGCCCTCCCCTGCACTAAACTATAGAATCTCGTCATTCGATTAATTTGATGTTGAACCAAATCTACTCTGAATAGATAAATTATGCATGATCATTTTACTCGATGCACTGGCTCGAGCAGTAAATAAACCTCACCGTGGCTAGATTTTTTAAACTACTTTTTTGAAAGGTTAACACTTTCGGCAACACAGATGAGCTAATCACTCACTGTGACAGTATGAATACATGGATTTAATTTATTTATTTAACAATTAAATAATCTTAAAATGCATACTGCATTATGTTTTTACAGCAAAGTAATGAATGAACTAAGCTTGCACATGAATGAGTCCATATGTATTGATTTATTTTAATTAAAAGAAAACTGGTATGCTAGACCTGAAAAGCTTTAAGCAGGCACATAAATTTCCAGGTGTGAAATTATAGAACAAAGTTATGTTTGATGCCTTGGTTATTAATAATAAAGTTCTCCCTTTGTTCAGTGTTTCAAGTTTTAAAATAAATCACCCAGAACTTCATGGTTCTACTGTAAAACTTTTTTTACAGTAAATGAACATTTTTTTCCCTGGGTCAAGAATAAACTTTGGCATCCGATTTTTGTTTTCACTTCCAATAGTGTGGAGTGGAGTGTATAATAATTGTATAATAATTTTCTCGTGATCCCAAACGTACGAGAAGTCGAGATAATTATGGTTTGAGCTTGCATTAGTCTTCGTTGATGATGTCACGCATGATAGCAGCAGCATAATGAACTATACAGACATCTACAGAAACATTTGTCTGTCAATTTAAATAAACTGAACGTAGTGGGAGATCATTCATCTTGCAGCAAGATAATGACCCAAGACACACAGCAAAAATTATAAAGGAGTTTATCAGGGGCGTGAAGTGGAAAGTTTTAAGTGTCTAGTCAAACTCCAAATTCTGGTATCGTGACAACCCATCATCGGACAGTTTACCCTTCTTTCTAATGTGTTTTTATAAATGGATTTTACTTTTTGTTAAAGACCTCTCATCAGTCATAAGAAGAACAGCTCTGTACTCAGTCAGCCACAAAAATGGCTTAATAAAAAACAAAATGCCAAACAAGCCAAGCCCAAAGATCCTGTAACTCGTGAGTAAAGACCATTCTTTGTTTGAGACCTATTGTTTTTACTTTACTATATTGTTTATATGTTCTCATTGTTCAGTCAATACTATCTTTGCATATTTAGTTCTTTAAGCTCCACATATCATCTTTTTGCGTAGCTGCTTCCATTAGGTCCACAGGAAGTGTGCAACCTTGCAGTGCTCCAGTTTCCCGAAGTGGCCGACTTATCAAGCCCCCTCTGCAATACTGGAAAGGAGGCAGGATTACTTTGGACTCTGATATGAACGTCACTGTCCATGAGGATTATGCTTCGAACTCAACCTTAATAACGGTAGTCATCCTTTTTTTTTTTTAAATACAAATAGTGAGGGATATTTGGCTTTCGGGTGATATTTATGGAATCGTAGTTCATGCTACAGTGACATATAAAAGTAGGGCATTTAAGTAGAAGCATGCTGTTTTGATTTATCATCTCATACATTTTATTGAAACAGAAGCCAATGACTTATTGTCTGCTGAGGCATGTAATCCCACTCTCCTTGAAGATTGTTCTTGACTTGGATCTATAAGGTACAGAGTTACGAGCTTCTACACAATGACTCAGATGATCCCAAAGGTTTTCTATGGGATTCAGGTCTGGAGAAAGTACAGGCTCTGACCTGGAGCATTGTCGTCCATGAAGCTGAAATTAGGCCTCTGTTGTTTATGCAGAGGCACAATGACCCTTCAAGTAGTATGGGCTTGTCACTGTACCATTCACAAAGTGTAGAACAGTTCTGTATTGACTAGACACACCGTAACACCAACACCATAGGCTTGTCTGGTGACAAGACTGGCTGATGCATAGCGCTCTCCTTGATGTCTCCAACATCTTTGGTGGCCATCATTTCTTCTTGGTGTGAATCGTCTTTCATTAGTGAACATCACTTGAGGCCCACTGGTCCCTCGTCAAGCGCAAATGCTCCCTGGCCCATGCAAGATGATGACGTCTGTGCCTGGTGGTGTGGTCAGGTCCCATTGCAGGTCATATAGCGCACAGACCATGATTATGTAAAATGTTTCAATGGTCTGATGTGACACTTGTGTGCCTCTCACCTCCCTTGAATGTGCCTGGAGTTGTGTGGCCTTCATCATCTGGTTTCACAGGGCACTGTTCACAATAAAGCGGTCATCAGTGTGGGATGTTGCCAAAAGACATACACTTCTTTATCTTTCTGAGACTCTCCCAGTCTCTCTGTTGCAACCTGATGATGACACTCTGTGACACTAAGTTAAGTGGCCACTTCAATAGAGAGGTACTATAGAGCAATTGGTAGGTGTCATCTTGGTCTCATGATGTCAAAATGCGAACCGCATGATGAACGGTTTAAATCCCAATTCTGATTGAGCCAGAAAATGTATTGGTCGATTCATTGATAAAACACCTGTTGTAAATAGTGCCGTTAACCTTGTTAGAGAACAGAAAGTTGTACTGAAAGTACTGAAACATCGAACAGTTGGACTTCTGCTCTCAAAAGTTTAGAGTAGGTCACATTAAGTTCACCTGTAAAGGTTCGAGTGCATTTTAGGTTTATCCTGAAATTTCCACCAAAAGCTAAAAATCCCTTTTTTTTGTGAGTAGTGTATAACACTGTATCTGTACTATATAGGGCAGCTGTGGCCTGGTTAGAGAACGCTGCTTGTGATCGGAAGATTGCTGGTTCGATTCCTAGAGCGTGTGCTCACTGCCCCTTAGATTTAACTAGTGTGTGTATATGAGTGTTTCACTGCAACGATTGGGTTAAAATGCAGAACAAATTCAACTGGATATTGAATGACAGATGATTAAAACAGAGGGGTTAAACCATTTTTAACTGTTCTTTCGCAGCCTAAAACTGCGTCAGTGATTTCAAAATCACGAAAAAAGAAAAATGACCTGCCTGCTGCATCCAGAAAATCTCAAGGTATGATACATACATGCTGTTTAATGGATTAACATGAATGTTAATGTCAAAACCTTTTCAGCTTTTAAACCTGCAAGCTATTAAGAAACCAAACTGTGTTCTCTGAGGGCATATAAGTGGGGCTTTTATAAGCAGTTAGATGTATCTGGTCTAAATATGAACTCGTTTATCAGCCAGATCACCAGGATTGTTGCAGAACTTAACCCTCTGTGGGAGTTCATCAGTTATACATGACAATAGAGAAAAAAACTTTAAAAACTAAACTTTCAAATTTTCTATATTATGTGACTTCCACTATAAACAATGACAATTAAGTTTCATCATTAAAATCAGATAAATTAATCTGTAGTAAATAATATGATCAGATATCCTCTAAAAATCATGCATGTAGCTTAATATTTTTATTTATTTATTTATTTATTTTATTTATTTATTTTAAACATTCAATTTTGTAACTACTGTTACAATAGCTAAGAAGTAAGTACAAGTCAGCTTAAATATTTAGTAAATAGGTGAGACTAGTGGCTCGGAGGTTGCGTGGTACAGAATGGGGTTTATTTGGACCCCAAAGGTACCTTGGTGCTGGTCCATTTTTGGCTTGTTGAGAATCTGTGTTTTAAACTGGATCATATATACAGTGATGCAGTGATTAACATTTCTTTGCTTAAATTTTACTTAATTACATATTTAAGTAATTATTAATAATATTATATCTATTTCAATACCATAGTATCGGATAATAATAATATGATAATAATAATAATAATAATAATAATAATAATAATATATTAAAGGATTTAATTTTGAGGTGTTATTTTGTTATCTAAATGTTTTTGAATGCCATCATGACTTGGATCATCTTTATCAGTAAGGGATTAATGTTATTTATAAATGCATTAATAATAAACAATAATTGAAATAAATGAATAATTGAAATGAACAAAATTCATTATTGGTTTTAGGTTTTTTAGGTAAAAACTGTGAAATTTTTAAAACTATTTCATAAATGCTCTCATAGAGGGTTCATGTTGCACAAAATTAAAAAGCTGCTGCTCCTCGCAGCCAGAAATCCTAAATTGCAAAAGTTGCTCGCATTGGTGTTTGAGAACAGCTGCATGTAAGGTTGTAATTGTCATATGAAAAAGCCTGGGACCATGAATCTTTTTCATTGCAGTGCATCATTTAGTAATGTGTTGTTTCAAGTCTTTTGTTGGAATGTAACATTTTTATTTTATGTTTATTACAGAAATGCAAAAAAGTAGTGATGATGAAATGTTGGCACCGAAAAGACGTGTTAAACAGCCGAGTAGGTCCTCTAGGCTTGAGAGACCCGAGGCATTAACAAAAGCCTCACAGAAACCACCCCAGCCTTCTGTTTCAAGTTCTGATTTAGACCCTGGAAAAGATGAAAAACATCAGTCCACTCATCAAGCTCAGTCTGAGAGAACGTACTTGAGGAGAGGACGCTCGTACTCCAGAGACAGAAACTCAAGTGGCTCTGTGTCTGAACTGTCCAAAACTGGAACATCTCCACTGTCCTTTTCAATTGATCAACATAATCAGACTTCAGCTAAAGGTGGTGTTTCTGCTGTCCATGTGGTTGAGAAAAGTAAGATAACACGGCAAAAACGAAAGCTTCTGCAGAAAGTAATACAGCTCACCACTCCCTCAGACTCCGATACAAACTCTCCTTGTACTAGATTCCGAGTTCAGAAAAGTGTTGATTCAGATCACTTCTTTACAACACCTGATTCTCCAAAAAGAGGTAGGAGAAAAGCCAGTGTGCAGCAGCGGACTAAAAAAGCTCCTCCCAAACCTACTACACCAGACACTTCACCTGAGGATTCAGACTTCCATTTGGAACAAAATCAAGGAAGAACTAAAATAAGTCTTTGTAGACAAAGAAAGGTTCCACAAAAATATAATGCCTACCAGGATGACGGTGTTGTTAATGAAAGCATCCACTCAAACCTGGCCAAAGCAAAGGTTTCAAAAAACAAGGCTTCAGAAAGCAAGTCAAGACAAAAGAAAAGTCTGGGAACTTCTGAAAGTCCACAAAATGAACTGACCTCCCCAGATGACAAATTCCCTGAACAAACTAAAATAGCAGATGACCAGTCTCCATCTTCTGTGCAAGAAAATGCTGACCAGACACATAAGCAATCGGTGAGACGCAAAACCAGCAACAAAAGCAACAGCCAAGCTGTCAAGCACTCTGAGGTTGAACAAGATGAACTTTCAGAGATCCCATGGACAGAGGAGGAGCTACAAAAACTTAATGAGTAAGTAATTCTATTTACTAAAATCTGTAGCCATCTGTTCTTTTGGTTGTTTCATAAAGTGACTGCAGCATATTATTACAAAAAGCTAAACAAATTCAGTTGGGAATCAGAGGCAGGCAGCAAGGTCTCAAAAAGCAGCACACAATGCCACATTCTTTAGAGATTAAAAACAGAGGCCTTTAAATCTACCAATTGGATAATGGTTACAAATAGACCCTTGGGGATATATTCCATGGACTGGTGTGTCAAAGGTGAAATGTAACTTACTAACTTCTTCACAAAGGTAATAAAGGTTTAGAAGATTTGTTTATCTTCTGCCACAAATATCAAAAAACATGGCACTAAAATAAAATATTTGAGTATTTAAATGCTGCATTTTGTATTTACTCTTGTTGTATTTATTAACGTTAAAATCAGAAGGAATATCCAATTATTTAAATGTGACCAATTATCAAAAATAGTCAAGGGATAAACAAATGCTTCAAATACATTTAAAGGTTTTAATAAAAATGTTTGTCATTTCAGTGCTGTGACTTCACTACCCAAGCACAAAAGTGGTTACTGGTTAAATGTTGCTTTGGTAGTTGGTACACGCTCGGCTGAGGAGTGCCAGAAACGGTACACTGAACTTTACCAAACTCGTGCAAGACCCAGGGGAAAGAAAAAGGAAAAGCTTCCCAAGATCGATGAGCCAGGTATTTTTTAATGTTTCACTGATGTTATTGTTGTTCTGTATTTTATGTTTCCATACTATACTGATGTGCATTTACATGGTTGGCTATGTCTATTTCCTGATGAAACCATGTAGTAGATTCATGGATATCCATATTGTGCATGGAGAGTCTTGCAATCTTCATTATGCCACTTTTTAGTACAGCTCATTAACCACTGTGACTGAAGTTGAACATGAATAAATGTGTAGTGGATATAAGCACTGGTAGTATGTTAAATATAATTGCTGTGGGATATTTTCTGTGCATTGCTTAAACAACCCTCACTGTACATTAAGCAGTGTAGAATGTTACTAACTAATCTTGTTGTTCTTTCCAGGAAAGAAAATTTCAATTACTGCCAAAGTTGGAACACTTAAAAGAAAGAAACAGATGTGGGAGTTTTTAGATCATGTTCCCAAAGATGACCATGATGATGTATTTACTGGTACACCAATGCACAATAAACACATTAAGGTGACTTTCATTAAAATTTTACCTAACATTTACCTCTGATCAGCATTTCTAATTGTTTTATGTTGTGCCGTACTTAATTATATAGTAGTAACAGATAGTAAATAAACACCCTCATCCATTTGTTAAAGGTACATCTTTAGTCACTAGACATCATATCACTTGCATGTTCAAAAAATAAAAACAGTAGATATGTGCTACACTAGATTAAAGAACAAGATCTATTCTTTTGCAGTTGCCTGTATGGTCTACAACTGGAGATGAACCAGACTTTGGCAATCTTCAAAATCCACAGACCCCCACTTCCAGCCTATTCCCATCAGTCAAGACTCCAAAATGTTTGCACATCACCCCAGGAATGATGCGCACTTTCAACAGGTAAGCTCCAGAAACTAAGCTCAAAGCATCTGTTGATTGGTTAATAAAACCCTTGTTTATTCAAATAATAGTTCATAATTCCATCCATGAACAACATAGTCCATATTTTTCTGGTGCCCTGCTGGTAAACAGTACTCTAGTTGGTGCTTTTGGTTAAATAGACCTTAATTGTTCCCTTATGAACAGGGGTTGGACAATGAAACTGAAACACCTGGTTTTAGACCACAATAATTTATTAGTATGGTGTAGG
>JAYDZG010000011.1:7596907-7612242 GCA_034509265.1 Microcambeva bendego
CAAGGTCAGTCCAAGGTCATTTAAGGTCACTGGACGAAAATTTCGGTTCAATTAAGAGGATCGTAAATTTTGTTTTAAGATCGACTCAAGTTCTTAAAATCATTATTCTTGGTCAAATGTTGATAAAAGCCATTCATAGCTATGGGGCTACAACTTTGGTTCAAGTAAAAAAAACTGAGAAAAAGAGAAAAAGAAAATGCGCTCTTTGTCACTCACCGCAGTGTGAGTACTGATCTTTTTTTTTTTTTTACCTTTCCTCAGATCTGTGCCTCAATACAATCCTTTCTCAGAGGTCTGTAGACAATTCCATGGACTTCATTACTTGTTTTGTGCTCTGACATGTACTGTCAAATATTGGACCTTTACTACAGGTGGACTCCAATTAAGTTGTCAAAACAACTGAAGGATGATCAGTGGAAACGGGATGCATCTGAGCTCAATTTGAAGTGTCATGGAAAACGCTGTGAATACTTTTGTTTTTTATAATTTTTAATAAATCTGTATGAATTACAACCCTAGCCACGGTGCTCGTTGAGCAGATAGAGGTTAAGGGCCTTGTTCAAGGGCACTTAATTTGTCGTCTCTGGGAATCGAACCGGAAACCTTATGATCACAAGCCCTGCCTCTAATATTTACATCAACAGGAAATGCTAAGGGATCATTTATGCTGGATGAAGCACCAGTGGGCTTCAGTGCTGTTAACTGATACAAATTGATTCATGTTGAGCGGAAATGATGACCACCAACAATGTTGGAGACGTCAAGGAGAGCGCTATTCATCTGGTCTTGTTACCAGGCGAGCCTTTTGTGTTTGTGGTGTTATAGTGTGGGCAGGTGTGTCTAGTCAATACAGAACTGCCCTACACTTTGTGAATGGTACAGGGGCAAGCCTATTCTACTAAAATAACATCATTAATTCAGTCATTGTGCCTCTGCATGAACAACATTTGCATAATTTCATCTTCATGGATGAAAATGTTCCAGCTCATCAAGGTCACATCATTAGGGGACCTGAATCCCATAGAAAACCTACGTTTTCCATTTTTCCATTTTTCATTCATTTCCATCGAAAGCCAGGATTTTTGTCTGTGGAGCTGATGTGCCTGAAATGTTCACCGTAATGCATGATGCCAAGTTCACCCTACACAAATTTCCAAATCATCAGGTCATTGTAAATTTTATGACTGGGTCTCTTGTACACAATCCATCATCAACTAGAAGTACATACCAGCTTCTCTGAAATGCATACCAGCTTCAATGCTCTTGAATATGCTCTTCTATGCTCTTGAAAAAACTTGGTTTTTTTTTTTTTCATGAAAACAAATGCAAGAATGAAATTGTTAGCACTCAACTTGTTGGTTTTAATTTCAGACAAGAACACATAATTACGGTATTATACCACTTACCCTAGACCTGCTCGTACCACTGTACCCATGTTACCCCTTTAAGTACTGTATGTTTGTCATGTAAGCGAGTTTTCTGTGGTATAAAGAGGGTATATTTTGGCTGATGTTATGCTAGTATTTATGTTAAAAAGTTAGTAAATAATATTGTTGTAAATAATTAAACATTAAAATGTATGAAAAATTATGTATTGCCACCATAAAAACATAGGAAATGCGGAGGATATTGGTGGTTTAAAATCTGTGAAAGACTGAGAGTCTGCAAACCCTGAACCTTGAATTAGTGGGGCTTCACGGTTGTCAGTTTATTCATAGGTAAACGTGCGTGTGTTAAAGCTGCCTTTGTGATGTGTTTTTAGTGCCTGTTGGAGCTGCAGAGAGAAGCCGTGTTTCTCTGGTCCACAGAGCTGGAGAATGTGGCCTCACTTTGTTTCAGAGCTTTTGAGGGCTCCAATTATGATGTGCGTGTTGCTGTTTCCAAACTGCTGGGTACCCTGTTTGCTTCAGCTCTCCACTCTAAACAAGTCATTGGTAGGATAAGTGATACCTCCTGTTACTCTAAACTATATGGCTGATTTTACTATGTGTCACCTGACTATAATACATAATGTAATACAATAGGGATAGTGGTGGCCTAGTGGGTAGAGCTTTAGGCTACCAACCAGAAATTGGGTGTTCAAATCCAGGCTCTGCTATGCAGCCTCGGTTGGGTCCTTGAGCAGGAATCTTGACCCTCTATGCTCCAAGAGCTCCAGGAATTCAATAGAGTTCATCCTCAAGCACAATGGCAAACATTGATAGTGTAAAGCATACAACTATTAAAGTTTATAAGTTGTGGAAATGTGGTGTTTAGATTTGGTAAACATTGCCTGCCTAATTGCACTATGAGAACAGTGAAGTGTGGTGAAGACGGATAACGTTATGGGTGATGGTGCTCTAGGCCTCTTTGTTCCTAGTATAATATATCTTAATGCTTCAGTGTGCCCATTTTGGGCAGTTTTATGTTGGAACCGTTTGAGGAAAGCCCTGTAAATATGTAGCGTTTTTGAAGAATGTGGATTTTCATATGTTCAATGTTTCTCATCAACTTCAAATAGGGGAATGGGCACCCTGTTTGCTTACAAGGCACTAACAAAAACTCATTTTGCCTCCATCTCTGTGGCTGCAGCTCCTCAGCCAGGTTCAAAGTCTAGTTCTCTGGAGGAGGTGATGGAGCTGGTGTGTAGTGGATTTCTGCGACGTGGAGTGGGTTTTTTACGGGCCAGCGGTGACCTGCTGAAGGGCACAAGCTCAGTTAACAGTGTTGTACGTGTTGGCATTACGCAGGTCAGTGAGTACTTGAATGCCCCAATACAAAATGAGAAAGCTTTGATAATATTACAGAAGAGCTACTGTTTATAAAATGTAGGTGTGTTATATACAGAATGAAGGGCAGAATGATGTGTTGTATTCATAATATACATTTTTGAAAGTCTCATATTGATTGAATAGTTGTCTACATTTTTGTAAGTAATCTAATTATTTTCAATCTGTTTGTTCCCATTATTAATGTTGGTACACTAATATTTTAGTTTCATTCTCATAATCATACGTTGTTGTTTGGTCATTTGCTTAGGCCTGTGTGGTGTTTATCTCTATTCTGGGACGATCATGGCTTGAGACCCATTTCTCCAGCCTGCTGCCGCTGCTGATAAATCTTGTGTGTGATGCCCGTGTCAATCACAGCCCGGCTGATGCTGTTTGTTGCCGCCGTTGTGTGTCCTTCATCCTTAGAGCCTCTGTTGGGAGTCTGCTGGGGGATAAAGCCCAGATAGCAGCTGTGAATCAGCTCTGTCTGGCCATTACCAAACAGAAAATGGCTCTGGGTAAGCAACAGCTTACAAAGTAGGCACATTGAAGCACATTTCTCTCTAGAATGCCTTGATATTCTTGAAATTTCATTGTACCCTGCACTGATTTGAGACACTTTTTGCCAAATGCAGCAAAGCAACCCCAAAACATAACCAAGCCGCTTCCATGTTTCACAGTAGGCACTGTCCTTTTCATTGTACGCTTAATTTGTCATCTGTGAACATAGATTTCATGTGATTTGCCAAAAAGCTCTAATTTGGTCTTATCTGTTCAAAGGACATTCTTCCAGAAACTTCCAGAAACTGAGGCTAGTCAATATGCATTTTATATCGCTTTAAAAAAAAAATCAACAGTGGTCCTCTTCCATTAAATCCATTTTGGCTAAAACAGTGACACATGGTGTGATATGACACTGATGTTCTATGACTTTGGAACTTACATTAACCTCTTTGGAAGTTGTTTTGTCATCAGTTCTCCTGTCGTGGGCACATCCAGATTGTACAGACCTGTAGACCTTAAACCCCTGAATAACATGTGCATCATTAGTTACATGAACATCACACTGTTTGAAGATGGTCTTGTAGCGTTTACCTTTAACATGTTTGTCTAAAATTTTCTTTCAAGTCTCCTGAGACAACTCTCTGCTTAATTATTTGTGGTCTAGGTTGAGTGGTTTTCACCCTTTCAATAGGCAGACTGACTGATTTCAAGTTTGAAGACATCTGTGATGCTAATTTCAGGGCACACTTCAGTTTAACATTTCCCTATCGCACAGATTGTATCTTTTCTATGGGTACTATCATTTTATCCAGGGCAGTTTCATAACTTAAGTTGTAACGAATAAGTCCCAATTGTGTTATTCATTGCATCAATGTAATTTCTTAAGCTTGTGTTGTCATATTTAGTCATCTAGATATACAAGTGAATGAGGATGGCAGTACCTAACATATTATTCATTAGTTAAAGTTTTCTTTGACTGGCCAGCTAGAGAATTTAAAATATCTCTGGAAGGTGGACTGTTGTATTAGGCCACTGTGCCATCTGGGTGCCCACTTTTGTTTTGAATATTTTTATCCTGGCCTATTTTCCATTCATAAATTTCCAAAACAATCATATCTCTTTTAGAGAGGTGTGTTTAACATGACATCTTTTTTTTAATACACCATTACTTACAATACTTTGACTCCACACAAAACCAGTGTGTAAAATGCAGAAATGTAGTACAAACAACAGTTTTTATTACTTAAATATGTCTATGTTGAAAATTGGTTTCGCTATAAAGTAACTCCATGTGTTACAGATGTTGGAGGAAACATGGAACAACGAGCAACCAGCACAGATGTAATGAGCAATCAGCATATGCTGGTGTGCATCTTGCTGGAGTTGAGCAGTTTGGTACGAGACCTGAGATCTACTGCTGCACCACTGCTGCTTGATACCAGTGTTGGTCAGTAAATCCCCATGTGCTGAGGTGTAGACTGTTGTATTTACTTGATAAAAGAACCTGGGGTAAGGTGAAATAAAAACATTCTCTCTCTCTCTTATGCCCCTTTCAGCAATGTTGGACACTGTGATCTCTGTGCTTCTTCACCCCAGTGTGTCTGCACGGTTGGCAGCTGCCTGGTGCTTGCGCTGTGTTGCCCTGGCGATGCCCTCCCAGTTGGTCACATTGCTTGATCGCTGTTCAGAGAGACTCAATGCACTGAAATCATGCCCTGAGGCTGTGGCCGGATACACTGCTGCCATATCAGCCCTACTGGGTGCTGTACAGGAATGCCCGCTGGGAATACCACACGCCAAAGGCAAGGTAAGAAAGCAGGGACATCCACCACCATGTGCATTCTGTCACTGACACACCTGATAAATTAATGTTGAACAATGTTATGTTAAAACACCTTTCAAATCACATATGTTGAATAACTGATCCAGTCCCTGCACTGGACTCTACAGGTGTGTTAGAAAACTTGGGGAGCTACCTTGCTGTCTCACTGCGTACATAAGCAGCTGTCTAACTAGAGAGGCGGGTTATTTATTAAAAAAAAAAAAAGGCTGGTTTTGACAGTGAATACTACACACTTAGCATTATGCCTTTCAAATCAATGGAATGAGGTGGTACATGTGGCAGCATGCCTATGTACATATCTCTCTAGGACAGGATAACTATTACACATGTTGTACATTGAATATGTGTTTATATTTTAAGATACATCAGGAAGAAGGATTTTAAGGCATCTAGGATTTCGAACAGCCTACTTCTCAGGATTGCACATAGTAAATATGTGAAATGCTACCTATGTTGACAGCTCCATAGGTTTTCAAACACATAGTGTTTATGTACTGTTTCCTTTATGGTATTGCCATAGTACTGCACTAGCAATTGAATTTTGTAGTCAATAGGTTTTACAATTTTCATTTGATTTTATTTACAGTGTTCACATATTTTGAACTGTACCAGAACTGTAACACTCAAATTTCCACCAGAAAATCTTATCATATCTTCTTTCACCCACCGAATGTGCAATGCTAACATATAATATTATTGGAATATCGTGTATTCCACTACTGTGTAATATCTGTATATTGCTGAACACAGTAATTTCAAAACTCTTTTCATTACTGTGCAATATCTGTATATGTGAATTGCCATTCTGGCAAATGTAAATGTATATAGTGCCTTAGAACTGTGCACCTTACCCTTACTCTTGTTATATTTATGCACATGTTGCTCTGTGGAAAGGAGTTACTTTTAATCTCATTGTACGAGAAACAGACCGTTGAAATTATGTTTTTAGCATAAATGTTCAGGATAACAGGTTGTATCTGTGTTTTTCGGATTTCTATGATGTTATAAAAGCTTTGTTTTGCTTAATTAAGTAATTTAACATCCAGTTTAATGTGTATTTTGTGTAAAATTTAATGTGTAGCCCTGTTTCAGCGCCTAAAACTATTTAAGGCAAAAAATAATCAGCACCATTCTGGACATTAAGTACAGAATATTGGCCTATATTGCACCTTGCTGTTTATTTGCACAGAAAAGTCACCAGTTTTAATCAAGTTTTAGTGATGACAGATTACAAGGTCTCATCAACAACTTTGTATACCACCAAATGAATGACCAGAGTTGCCAGTTTTTCTGACTGCTAATTATTTATATAATGGAATAGGTGGTGATGTATATGGCTGAAGATTTATTGCGTTCTGCTGCCCAAAACAGTCGAATTTCAATGCAGAGAACTCAGGGAGGCTGGCTGCTCCTCAGCGCTCTTACCACATTGGGTAATCAGACATGCAATTAAACAAAAGAAATAAACTGGTGTTAAAGCCTCGCTTTTTAATTTCAAATCAATCAAAATGTCTGTGTAGGAGCCAATGTGGTGAAACACCACCTGCCTAGAATGCTGCTGCTGTGGAAATGTTCTTTTCCTCAGTCTGTGAAGGAGCTGGAGAGCGAGCTTAGACGTGGAGACTTGTTTACATGGCAGGTGATGCTGGAGAGCCGTTCAGGAGCACTGAGCGGTAAGTAACACACACACCATGTACTCACAGAAAAGAGGAAATAGTGCATCATATGTATATATTTCCTCCCAATTTAGAATAGTCAGTTTGTCATCTGCTTCCTGGGAATCCCTGACTGCATCAAGGTTATTATATTGCTGCTCACTCCTCCAACTTGTGTGCAGCCTCTAACGGAATACTCACATATGCATTCTGCCCAGGCACCTCTCTATTTGCCACTCATGTCCCTTACACAGTGCTGGAAGACACTGCCAAATATGCCTGCCAGTAGATACGCTAAATTTTGAACAGAGGAGTTTAGTTAAATAACCTGCTGTGCCACGTGACATGCAGGTTTTGTTGTTTTTATCATCTATGCTAAGCATCTGTGTTCATAATTTTGTGTTAGCAATGAAGAATCTGGTGGTTTACTGTAAGGATCTTCTGACTGATGTCATTAGCAGACTGCTTCCTCTCCTCACCTGTGCTGTGGCTCTGCTGACTCAGTAAGAATAAACGTTTACTTGGTGCTACAATAAATATTGCTCTGTTATATTTAGGTTTCATGCTGAGCGAGGAAAACAAATACTGGTTATGCCCTATATTGTGAGGGTTCTAAAAGAGTTTAATAAACACAGGGTTTCTTACATTTACTTTGACTTTTATGTGATTACAGACAGTATGAACTTGAGACGTTTTATGTTCTTTTTTGGTATTTCATGTAAAAAGTGGGACAGTAAAGCATTTACCATGTTGTAATGTTTTCATTCCTTTTCACTACTCCTAAAAGATGTTTTGGCACAGAGGATACCAAGTCATTTAGTGCTTCAGCTTTGATTTTGTCTCATTTCTCCCGCAAACACTTAAGAAGTACAGCAGTACAGGTCATTTACCAATCATTTTGTTTCAATAGTCTTCACACACTCTATTAGGGACAGGTTAGGACTGCAGACAGGCCAGTTCAGTAACCACACCCTCTTCTTTCACAGCCATACCTTGTAATGTGTAAAAAAAAGCATGGACATCCCTGGAAAGGCAATATATGTTCTCAATCTACTTTTCTGCATCTATTATGCTACCATCACAGAGATGCAAATTACATTTGGCAACAGCACTGAAACAGCCCCATACCATGACTGATGTCTTTTCGACTCGAGGATAACAGTCTTGATGGTCCTTTTGTCTTTGGATTTGGAGCACAGTGGGCACTCTGCAAAGACATTTCTGGACATTATTAACATAAGGCTTTGTTTTATGTGACCTGTGTGCATATAAATTGTAGTGCTTGACACAAGTTAATATAATTCACTTTAGATTTTTCACCTAATTACTAGGCCTTAATGTCCCCATTCAAACTTTTTTGGAATGTGTTACAAGCCTGAAAAGCAGTAATGGTTGTATATTGATGAATGAAATGAAGTTGAGCAGATAAAACATGGAGTGTCTCAGGTTGTACTGTCCACAGTCAAATAAAATGTAAGGAACACTTTTTTATTTCATTTGCGTTTTCCATATATCCCCTTTCCATCTAGGCTCTTTTCTATTACTGATTGCAAGCTTTAATTATTTAGAAATAGAAATATATCATAACCAGAAGATGATGTGCTCATATTTTTATTTCTAATGATTCAAATTTCATGTTTATTTTGCATTTTTTTGTAAAAGGTTGTCTTCTCTGGTTAAATCCTATGGAAACCAGATAAAGAATGCTGTTACTTTATTCAGACTAAGGGTGTATGAGATCCTTATACTGATGCCACCCAAAACCTATGAAGGTAAGCAGGGTCCTTATTTACTCTGTTTAAATTCTAATGAGGTTTATATGTAGATTAATAGACTAGTGCCATCTTTAAAAACACTTAATTAAATATTATTCTTACAGTGTTATCCATTATAACGTAAAATAATGACACTAAGGATCAACACCAAGTGGGTAACACTGTCACCTCAAAGCAAGATGGTCTTAGGTTAATCTCCCAGGTTCTGGGCCTTCTCTGAGTAGAGTCTGCATGTTCTCTGTAGGTGCTATGGTTCCTGCCACAGTTCAAGACTTGCGGGTCATTCCATGTCAATTCAGGTGGTCCACGCTCGACCATCACAGAATTTTATGATTTTTGGTACAAAAGTTTCTACCATCACTACCAAATATTACTGTTTCATCACAATTACTTCTTGAGGCATGGCGTTTTGAAATGTTTAAGGTTTCTGGCATGACCATGTTTAAGGGCTCACAACATTTCACCTGTAGCAGGTTCTGGATGTAATTAGCCACTGTATAACTTTTCAAACATGGTTCAGCTTTGATGCATATGTTTAAAGACATAAATTCTTTTACACTTTTATTGCACTGTTTGACAGGGAAGAGGTTTTACAAAATATATAAAAAATTCAGTGGGTAGTACTGTCGACTCACGGCAGAAGGTCCCCAGGGCGATCTAGGACCTTTCTCTGCAGGGTTTGCATGTTCTCCCCGTGTCTGTGTGGGTTTCATCTGGGAACTCCGGTTTCCTCTGACAGTCAGAAGACATGCCACCAGGTTGATTAGAGACACTGAATTGTCCTGTAGGTACGTGGACTTTTCAGAAGAAACACACATGTACACACAAACCTCCTACAAAACATTAAAGCTTTATGCTCTTTGTGAACTGTAGCTGAAACTTTTAGATCAAACAGATGCACAAACTAAAGGTAATGTTTAGGTATTGCTTATTTGTATTATTATAATTGTTCTCTTTAAAGTATTTCTTATCCAATTACGTGATTGATTGCTAGAATAATCAATAGAATACTTTATTACAAAAATAATCAATAACTGTACTTGGAACAATCAAAACCATAGGATATTGTTTTATATCATTGCCTTGATATATGCCATGTCATGGTTTCTGTAGATCCACAGAAAGCAGTTTGTTCATCTTTCTTGAGAATTCGGTGTTGGTGTATGTTCTTTATAGGCTCAGATGTATTTTAAACAATGTCCAATTAAGTCAATTTGCGGATTGGCTCTGTGAGTTGTCTTATCGCAGGAAATGAAAACAAAAAATGACCATTTTTTTAAACTGCTGGTGCAAAGGTTGTTTTGTGAATTGCATTTCAGTTTTTGATTTTAATCTATTAAAAAAAAATAAGTTGATGTGTAAGATGGCAGTAAACCCCCGCAATATCGCGGTTCAGGGTTTGAGGATTTTGTTCCATGGAATGCATACTAGTTTGGAGAAACTCCCGCAATTTCTCGCATATCACTACAATCTCACACAGTTTTCCTGACAATAAATAACTTGTCATGGGTTTTAAAGATAAATTATTAAGAACAATTAAATTTACTCATTTTGTATCATACATATTAAGGTAAATTAACCTAAATTTACTCTATTTATACCAAAGAAAATGCATTTGCATGAATGACATTACAGACATATGGAGTAACAGTGGTTTAGGCTGAAAAGAAAATGTTGAGTGTGGTTATTTCAGAAAAGACTCAAGATTACCTTTAAAAAAACTCTATTAATCGAATTATATATTTACTATTCCAACACCGCTCAATACTAAACATTACTACTTCAAGTGTCTGTAGAATTCAAAAATGCAAAAAATGCGTTTATGGATTCTTTAGGACAGTGGGGGAGCACAAAACACTCACTTATGGCTGTAGTGATCACATAAACATAATAATATGCCATGGTATCATAAGAACAGTATTTAAGCAGTGCTTTACATTGCTTATAAGGGGTTTCAACTATAAAAATAGACATTTTTATCATGTCAAGAATTCACATTTTTTTTTACCATTTGCAGGTGGTCTTGGAACATGAAAGTCAGGGGTTTACTGTATGTACATTCAAAATGTACTTTCTAAATCCATAGTATAAAAATATTTTTATTGGAAGCTTGAAGTAACAATCTCTTAAGATTAATAAGATAATATTGGACTGTGAAGACTGCATTACACTGATTATGTGATGTTAACTGCTTTTTTAACACAGATAGTTTAGGGACAGTGTTAAAGCAGCTACTGAATGATCTCACTGGTCCTGATAACACAGTTTGTAATGAGCCAAGCCTTCTGCAGCCACTGTGTCACAATTCAGACCTTTCACTATTGGGTCCAACAGCACACAAGCGGGATCAGCACTACATCGAGGAGCAGGTCAGCTTCCAAATTCTAGCATTAATCATTTTTATACTAATACCGCATTTTATGCAATCATTCTGGAATGTACCTGTATTTGGAATTGGTTTCTTTTGAATTGGTATTTTTTAAAATGTAAATCCTATTTTATAGTTTTTGTATATACAAACATATCTACATGTTTGCAGTATGAAACAAATGCTTTACATGGTGGTACTAACATGCTAACACACAACTGCTGAGTGTTTATAGTTGAACATAAGCTCAGCCACAACTGGGTTTCCACACAAGCACGATTGGATGTGTTTGATGGTGGGAAGTGTGGGTGCTATTGCTACCATAATGCAATCTCAATTACTGAATGTGAATAAGGTCACATGGAACCAAGTGTGTTTCACTGTACATAGTGCAGCTCTGTGTGGGAACACAACGCTGTCAGATTGGTCACGAAAAAAAACAAAACATTTTACACATCCATGTGTGGCACTTAGCAGACACTTATAACCGAGTTTAAGGATAACCAATCTTCCACACTGGTCCAAAAGTGGCAACTTGGCCGTGGTGGAATTTGAACCAGCAAACCCTTGATTACTAATCCAGTGTTTTAGCAAAGACCAAAAATGTTTATCCCCATTGTTTAAGTATAACTTTATGAATTTATTACAGCTACACGAGGGCAGTATTGGAGGGAGTGCATTAGAGTATGACCCCTTTATGATTTGTGAAAAAGCTGCTGAGGCACCCACACCCTTTCCTCCAGCTGTTGTTGTTCCTCGAGCTGCAGCCCAGCTTTTCGGAGTCATTTTTCCTCATTTAGATGTTCAACAGAGGTAATGTACCATCACCATCTTATTAATAGTTTTGATTGTGAGTCTTTCCAGTGAATTAATTTACTTAAAAATGACCTATTTTGTCATTTTTTTGAAATACAGAGGAACCTCAGTTTAACTCACTAAATGGGGGAGCACTGGTCTGTAAAATGTGAAACAATGTGTTTTTAAAGATGTTTTTTTCACTTACTACAATGTTTCCAACATATGTCTTTAGAAAGACAAGGCACAGAAAAAATGATGCACCCTTTTCCACGGATCTAACTTTTTAAGAGGTCCATTGCTAAACTACTGGTTTTGGTGTGCATCTTTCAGAAATGGTGAACAATCATACTAGACATTTGGTTTTCCAGATTGTGTCTATAAAGATATGTTATATACTCTGTTAAATTAAGGTTCCTCGGTAGTCTTAGTTTTATCGTTGAGGAGCTTTAGGTCCTGTTAGTGTTGAACCTGACAGGTGAGTTTGATGCTATGCAGCATTTTCAGTACAATGAAGCATTACCTTAGTAATCCCAGTATTTTTTCATGTTCTTAGAGCTCCGGTAAGTAACTTACTAATTTTGATAAAATACAGTAAACATGTTGTTACAAGTGACATTGGAAGGAACATTTTTGCACCCCTCCATAGCATGCAATAATCACATGGTTTATTATGTCAAAACAATAAACTTTGAAAGAACGATTAATAATACAACTTGAACTTCTTAATTAGAGATGGTGACTCAGAATTGTCATTTCATTGGTGGTCTCAGTGTTGCTTCTCCTTTCTCAGAGCTCAGATCCTGGAGCAGTTCAGTGATAGTGTGAAGTCGCTGAAGGGAACTCGGCAACAGACAGTTCTCATTCATGTGACAGCTGCTTTTTGCTGCACTATTAAGGTAAATCTACAATCAATCACAAACATTGTGGAATTTATTGGATCTAAACAGTTTGTCAACCCAGAGAAAGAAATCCAATTTTATGACTTCATAGCCTACTGGTGTTTTGCGGTGCGTGTTGATCATGCGTTTGGTTTAATCCCTTCACAAGTCTTCATAACATGCTGCAGTTCATTTATACTGGTTTGTGCAGGTTTTAAGAATGATGTTGATGGGTTGACAGTGAAGGCCTGGTTCAAAAAAGACAATTATCCCCAAGGTGAAATAATGACAGTATTACATTTAAGTTTTTAGTGGATATGTTTATCCTAAGATAGTTACATATATTGTGACTAATACAATCCCAGTAATTGACTGTGAAGTGCTATGTGCAACATTTTAACAGTGGCAGTTATTGGTGGAAATTGAACCAGAATTTAAAGCTGCATATATGGCACAGCTGTAAAACACTCCAGCATACCAGATCTGATGTCTCAAGCTCATGAGTTTGAATCTAAGCTCTACTACAGGCACCTACACAGCCAAGTATTGACTTGTTTGTCAGGTTGGATAATGAAGGGGATTTCTCATAACTGATGTAAGTACAACCTGTGCTGGCTGATTGATGAACCTGACAATGAACTCACCTTGTGCAAGTTAAAAGATGCAGTTGGCTACAGCACATGTGACGGATGGGGCTTGTGTTAGTTATGACTCTTCTCAAAACCATAAAAACAGATTAAAAGAAGTAAAATGTAATTGAATTATTGAAAATAATGACACGTACAGTGCACCAGTAAGGTACTCGGTGCTTTACCCACGTTTTTTGGTAAAAAGGCATTCAAAGAAATCTCAGAGAATCTCATGAGAAACAAAATTCTCTGGTCTGATAAGACAAAAAGTAAGTGTCATTTTGTGTATTGTGGGTTTCCCAAGAAAGGTGGCTGTCCTTGTGCTGAAGCATGACTAATGTTGGATGTGGGTCACATACAAATAACATTTGGGGATTTGGAATTAAGTCTGGTGTAATTTGAACCTTTCTCTCGTTCTGTGCAGCGTTTGGCATTAGATCATGGGACTCTGGGTCCAGAGGAAGTACAGAAGCCTGCACTCTGTCTGCTGTTAGGGGCACTTGAGAGCTCGAACCCCCTTCTGCGCTGTGTGGCTGCTGAGGGTCTCGCCAGACTGGTTCAGGTTGTCGGCGATCCCAGCATTACAGTCTCCCTTGGTCTATTGAGCTTTGAAAAGTAAGTGTGAGCGAAAGCTTTTCACTGATTAGAAGTAGGGATGTACATTTCGTCAGATTTAATCAGCAACTAATTTTCAAATAAAATAAAAATAATAAAAACAAAAAGGTTAGCTTAATTATTAACATCTGCAATTAACTGATCCTAAATTTAGTTACAGATTATTATTGATGTTTTAATAACATAGACATATAATACGATTTTGATAGATGGTGCTGTATGCGTTGCTTTTCCTCACTAGACATTTCTGAAGGACCTGGAGGACTATAAAACCTGTCTGCTTATTCAATAAATAAATCTTGTTAATGTGTGTTGCAAGACTTTTTCATTTTTTTATTTCTTTAGGCTGAAGGCAGCAAGGGATGCCCCTTCACGAGCAGGTCATGCCCTGTTACTTGGGGCACTCTATCGTTACCTGGGGGGCATCAGCTCACCCCAGCACATTAATGCCTGTGTTGGTAGTTTCGTTACACTTTCTCAAGACAGCACCTCACCAGAGGTCCAGGTGAGTGTGCCCATGATGGTGTAAGTGAGTATAAATGAATGAGTGAGTGTTTGATAACTTTGGACTTAATGGTAGTAAAATGAATATTGAATTGAAAGCATTTGCTAAAAGTGTCTGTCTGTGTGTGTGTGGCAGACGTGTGCTCTTCATGCATTATCCATGGTGGTGGATCAGGCAGGACCCCTGTATCGAAGTCACATGGACACCAGTGTGACTTTGGTTCTGCGGCTCCTCCTCTCTACACCACATATTCATGCAGAAGTGCAGCAGAGTTTAGGTCGCTGTTTGAATGCCCTCATCACATCACTGGGACCCGACTTGCAGGGTACATACATGCTAAAACTATAAATTGCAAACATGGTTATTTCATGATCATATTTCTGTGTATTGCTTTCCTGAAATAATACCTATCCAAAATCGATGTGCTAGCGGCTCCCTCTAGTGGGAATAATTGACAATTCCTGCAGCAGACATGCTTCTGTTCTGGCTGGGTGACACTCATGTGGGTGGAGCATTGAAACACTGTTTAAGGACCCCAATTGGCAGATAAAGAGGCACTTGTGCAGAGTGCATGTGTGAAAAAGGTTTCATCATGTGTCATAGGAGGTCTGAGCAGCATTACACCCATCTCGAATGCAATAGGTATCCCAGCCCCCGAAAAATGAATTGACTATGATAAATTTGGTGACACAGAATAAATTAATATAGTTTTCATCTAATGTTTTAGAATGGAACCATGATCCAGAGGGTACATTTTGATCCATTTTGTTTTTAACATTAAACTAAAGAACGAAATGTTGGGGCTCTTGAGATGAATGAAAGGCATAATAAAGCATCAATAATGATAAAACATCCGGAATCCAGTAAATAAGTTTGGAATTTTAGTCCACTGTTTTAGCACTGTTCTCTTCCAAACATTAAAATCCCATTTCTCTCTGTCTCTGTGTGTGTGTGTGTGTGCGTGTGTGTGTGCGCGCATGCGTGTGCGCGTGCGTGTGTGCGTGTGTGCGTGTGT
>JAYDZG010000011.1:7792457-7810516 GCA_034509265.1 Microcambeva bendego
CGCTCCGTCCTAAAAGCCGCAGTGTTCAAAGTGCAGGAAAAAAGTAGCGGCTTATAAGCCGGAATTTACGGTATATCCTTTCACAGTGGTTGTGACCAACTAAAAACACATACTACTAACTACAGGGCGCATACACAATGATTCACTTAAAGGCAATTTAGAGTTGCATATTTTGGGAAGCAAAATGAAAACTGCAGACACTACAAAATATCTGACATAATTCTTTATGTACAGTGTTCCTGATTAAGTGAGTTAATGTTAAATACCCTGCAAATAGTTACAGCCCACTCCAAGGTGTATGTGGAGCACTCGTCCCACCATGAACACGAATAGCATAAGACATCTTTCATTTCTTAAACAGGCAAATCTACTAAGAATAAAACACTCATATTATTAAAACCTGGGATGATGACTTGATGATGATGATGATGATCACTGATCACAGACTATGAAAACGGTCCATTTCCTGGAAATAATGTTCAATAGTACTATGGTACAATTGTACATGTATGGTGGGTACAGTCAGTAGGCATAATACACGCTAGTAGATTCACTGATCTGCAAACTATTTTACTCGCAAAATAAACACGGGGTATGACATGCAAATCAGCGATTCTGAGTAACATCTAAAATGCTAAAGAGCATTTTTAATGTAGTACTCGATAATTATTTCTACAAGCTAACTTGTTTTGTATATTTTCTTTAACAGTAGGAAATGACATAATAATTTATATGAATTAACTACTTTTATTACGTAGCGCGAAAGTGAAAGTAGCCGCAGAGCTCAACTACACATTATAATATTGAACCATTACGTGAAGTGCGTTGAATGACGACAGTATTATAGTAATATGTCTATTTTTAAATGAAAGTTTTTAACATTGAATCAAGTGTGTTATGAATTTAAGAACATACTAATTAGCTGGCTATCTGTGATTACGCTTCACCAGTCGTAATTGAATGAACCGTACTGCATAGAGAAATATGCATATTAACGTAACCGCATTTGTCCAAATGTATCAAAAGCGGGATTATTAACTGTTAAAAAAAAGAATCAGACCTGTCTGTTTTTCCCGGATGGAGGCCGCCATCTTTACTATTTATGCAGTGACAGGATGATAGGTGACGTGGCAGATCAGCACACCAAAACAGCGCCTCCTTACGCTGCCTTGAAGTACTGTCAGAAATACCGCTTTTAATTCATTCTCTGAACGAAATGGAATAAAACAAACGAAACACCTTTACGTGATGTAATTATATTACTCAGACTTTAACGACTTACTCGACTTAAGGGTTTTAGACAAATCTCAAACATGGGCATCAAGTACGCCAGCATGTAGGGAACCTCTTTAGCTTCATTCACTTTCAAGTATGGTATTCAGTTCAGTTTTCTTTAACCCCTTATCCTAATTAGGGTCGGGAGGGGTGCTGAAGCCTATCCCACCTCTTCAACGGGCACAAGGCACACGGTAACACCCTGGATGGGGCGCCAGTCCATCGCAGGTACCTACAGGACAATTCAGTGTCTCCAATGGACCTGGTAGCATGTCTTTGGACTGTGGGAGGAAACCGGAGTACCCGGAGGAAACCCATTTGCATTGATTCTGCCATCAAATAAGTGTAAATAACCTTTCACAAGCTTAGAGTTTCACACAGTGTAATCAACAAGCTGCAACAGAAATACAGAGAGACTGGAAGTCACAGAAAGGCATAGAAGTGGATGTCCTTTGGCCACATCCCACTGATGATGCTTCATTGTGAGTGGTGCCCTGCAGTACCAGATGATGAATGCCACATATTTAAATGAGGTGAGAGGCACCCAAGTGTCACATCAGACCATTTGAAACTGTTTACTTTTGATATATTACTGTTGTGAGAACTTTTTTCCATAATGTTTTCCATAAATTTCACCCCAAAATCCCTAACTTTTGGTGAGTAGTTCATACTTAAGTACATTCATATATGTGCGTATGTATACACTCCCCTCCAAAAGTATTTGAACAGTGAGGGAGATCCATCCATTTATTTCTGCTATACACTGAAAATATTTGGGTCTGACATTAAAAGAGGCATATTCCGGGTATTTACAGTTCAGAAGATAGCACCATTTGTCTGAACCCACCCATTTTACTTGTAAGCAAAAGTACTGGAACATGTGACTGTCAGTTATGCTTTATTGCCCAGGTGTGTCATTTTGTTCATTTAATGGGCTCATTAATCTTCACTGACTGTCACGCATGATAGCAGCAGTATAATGAACTCAGAAGTCTACAGAAACATTTCTGTCAATTTGAAGAAATATGAAATGTTGATATTTTACCCCATATGCGTCTTTTATTGTCAAACCCAAATATTTTTTAGTCCACAGCTAAAAAAAAGTGACTTTGCATCACTGTTCCAATACTTTTGGAGGGGAGTGTATGTGTTGATGTTTGAATATATATGGCTATATTGGCCCAATTCAATTTCATGTGCAATACTCGCCACTCTTTCACTTTACTATTTAATCTGTACCAAATACATTAAGTTAACAATTATTAGTATTACTTGGAATTCTTGGTCATGCTCTTTCAACCAGCATCAGACAAATCTAGCCATGTGATGTGTTGCTTTGGTTTGCTAGAAGATTTCATGGAAGACACATGTGGGTGTACATGATCTGCCAGAAAAGATTCAGTTCCACACATTATATATCCTCCAAGCCACCAAGAGAAGGAAAATAACAGAAAAATAAATTGAATGGTAGAAGATACAGGTTTATTCAGCATTGTCTAGGACATAAGAAATTTTGCACTTTGTTGTTCCAACTATTTTCACAAAAACAGTAAATGCTTCACTCAGACCTCAATACAGGTTATTTTAATATTAACCTTCTTTTCTGCCATGCTTTCAATACTTCTTTTTTGTATGGCTGTTAATAGAAATTATATACAGAGAAAAAATACAAAATGTCTGGACTAAAATAAAAAACCCTCAAAGGATGCAGCCTTCTCCTGATTTAACTAATAGCTGCCATACTAGTCTAATTTGGTAGTCATTTTTTATTCTCTATTGTCTATTGCCACGTGTGTAGTATTCCTTTACAAGTATACATGTAATTGATTTTAAAAAGCAAGGTTATATTCAACTGTATTTAGTGTCTCTCATCAACAAGAATAACGTTCCAAATAAATAAGACCACATAAAGAGAGTAGTACATTTAGAGTATAAAATGCAATTTAAAAAACATTAATCCAACAAGCCATGTTTAAAAGCTGAGACGGGGTTTCACAGGTCCTGCATCACAGACTGCTGGCACATGGCATACTCCAAATGCTTTTTAAATAGCTCATATGAGGGCAGGAGCGGCAGGATCAGGTGGTTTTTTAGAGTCTGACTTTGTGGAAAAGCACACGATGGTTCCAGTGGCATGAAGAACGATAATGAAAGGACAGGGTTATAGCCAATGGCAGGGACCATGTCAGTGCCTGTTGTGAATATCAGTGTGTCCTCTAGTGATGTTGCACATCGTCCATCTGGGTTAGAGGAAAGAAGAAATGGCATGTGTTTTTAATATTTTGACATTTTTTTTATCTTGAAGCATACACTGATTAGTCATAACATTATGACCACCTTCCTAATATTGTGTTGGTTCCCCTTTTGCTGCCCGAACAGCCCTGCAACTGTGATGGACTGTGTTTTCTGACGCCTTTCTATCAGAATCAGCATTAAATTCTTCAGCAATGTGAGCTACAGTAGCTCGTCTGTTGGATTGAACCACACGTGCCAGCCTTTACTCTCCACATGCATCAATGAGCATTGGCCGCCCATGACCCCATCACTGGATTTCCAGAGTTCATTTCTTGGACCACTTTTTATTGATGACCACTGCAGACCATGAACACCACACAAAAGCTGCAGTTTTGGAGACCCTTTGACCAAGTCGTCTAGCCATCACAGTTTGGCCCTTGTCAAACTCACTCAAATCCTCATGCTTGCCTATTTTTCTGATTCTAACACATCATTTTTGAGGATAAAATGTTCTCTTCAGTATTAAATACTTCCCATGTCAGTGGTAATAATTTTATGCCTGGTCAGTCAGTCACAATGTAGTCCCAGTTCTACAGCAATGCTAATTACCTACACGACTGCATGCACTATCTAATGTATGTTAGGTGTGAAGGAGTCAATGTTGTGTTTTGTTCACAGACCTTCACATTCCTGTAGGTACTGCTTCCAGTAGTTTAGGGTTGTGTACTCTTTTGTCTTTTGTTCATGTTTGTCGGAAAAACAAGCAGTAAAGAGTGAAAACATAGAGTCAGCTGTCATCTTTTCCATTGGGCAGCAAAAAACTGAGTAAAAGGTCTCTGGAGATGCCTGAACTTGATCAAACACACCTAATGTCCTGAGTCCTTCACGAAATCTAAAACCAACAAAAGCAATAGTAGTTAATAATATTACAAATAATCAAGCATTACATTTTGTACAAAAAACAAAATTAAAAACAAATATGCTAGTCTGCATATGATGGGCTCAACACACTTATAAGAAATACATAAATAATAGTAAAAAATTTTAATTAATTAAAAAATAATTATGTAATTATTACAAATAATATTGCTATACAAAAGGCAGCCGTGGTCTGGTGGTTAGAGAACTGGGCTTGTGATCAGAAGGTTGCCGGTTTGATTCCCAGAGCTGACAGGTCACGACTGAAGTGCCATTGAGCAAGGCACCTAACCTCTAACTGCTCCCCGGGTGCCATGGCTAGGGCTGCCCACCGCTCCGGGCACGTGTGTTCACTAGTGTGTTCACTAGTGTGTATATGTGTGTTTCACTGCACGGATTGGAATTTCACTGCAAAGTGATGAAAATAGTATTCTAAATCTAAATCTAAAAAACCCCAATCGTTAAAATCAAAAGTAATGTGCTTCTTGTTCGGGTGTCTTTTGGTACAGTATAGTTCTTGACTCAATATTCTATCATAAAGGAGTTTTTTTTGTCTTGGCAAAGACACAAAGGTAGATCTCCATTGTGAAGTATGCTGGTAGATCTGTGATTATGTGAGGCTATTTTCATCTGTAAGTTCTTCACTAATTGTTTAGATAGAGCACATCATTAAGTCAAAGTACGTAATACTTATTAAAATAAGGACTATCTTTAGTTCTGACCACTCTAACTTCTGCTGAGAATGCAGCTTGATAATGTTTTTAAATGAAAGTTGTCAGAATATCAAACAAGCTCATTTGTGAAACTACAATGATGTGTAATGTCCAGATGCTAAAATACTATGTCTACGTCTTATTAAGAGTAACCAACCTTTGAAGAGGAAGCTGCATTCTAATGAAAAGGTAAAAGTTTAGAATGTCGTCCAACAGCAACGTCTTATCAGCAAGTTTGGTGACGCACCGCCAACAACCTGCCACTTGCAAATATTCCGATGCAGCGTGCATTGCTCTCTTCAACTCTTTTAGTGTGCTAGATTGCCTTATCTGAAAAAGAGTAATCAAAACTAATCACTGAATGATAGGATTAATAGTAGTTATTGAACGCTGTATTAGGCTTGGCTATCAGGATATCAAAAACATTCTTAAAACACTAAGTGTCTTACTAGTTTGATCTTGTCCATTAAAGCAATACCACCCAGGTCCTCCACGGTGAACTTGTAGTCTGTTGGGTAATGGAACAGGCTGTAGTAGAGTGCAGGAGAGCAAAAGGACACCACAGGACCTCCATGCACCAGCGACAGAGCCAGCAGAGTGCCAGCTTCAAAATACAAATCTTCCCGCAAAGCTGAACACAGAATGAAAGCATTCATAAAGCCACCATTATGTTTTCTGTTTTAAAACCCTAAATATTGTACCTCTGAGCTTTCTTAACAACTCAGTGAGAGCGACAAGTGATAATTTAAAGACAGACTAAAAGGTAATCTGGTGGAGCTTTTGTCTGGTTTGGTTTTAAACATGCTGCCACACTACATTATTCGCAATTCACAGTCAATTTACATCAAATTGTAATATTTCAGAAGCAGGCTTTGTTTAATTATATTTGGGTTTGCGTCTGTACAATATTTAATAGTCTCATTAAGTTCACTAGCACTATTTTTTAAAAATAATTAATTGCTATTATTTGACATCAAAAATAACAAAAAATCTGGCATCAATGTCTAAAAGACCAGTATTGAAAGGGCCTACAGTCCATTGCAATCCATTTAACAACCATGATTGTAACATTCTCACAATGTTTAGTCCATGGACAAAATCATGTGCACAAAATGTTATTCTTGATTAATAATTTAATACAATTTGTACCTGTTAATTAACGACCCTATTATGTATATTCATAAAGATATCTATTCATGACTTGTCATGATGACTCAGGGGGCTTTAAAAAGAATCTATTCATAGCAAATGAAGCCTGGTGTATAGACCAATAATCTTACCATGTGAGTTGAGAGCCAGGTTTTTACGCCCATCAGGTCCTTCAAAGACACCGCTATTTTGTAACTTCTGCAGGAGAACACTAAGAAAAAGTTGTCTGCTTCCAACTCTCTGGTTGGTTTTGTGTCTGCTGAAGCTCACAGAGATTGAGTGGCAGGGGTTAAAGTCACTCTGTCGCAGAGCCTGAAGTGCAGCTTCAAGCACCTCATCATTTTTTACCAGTATTGATGTGACCTGCTGTTCTGATATCTGAGCAGCAAGACTCTGTAAGATCTCAGGGGCACTTGTTCCAAAACGGCACCTGGTAAGAACCAATACATCTGCATCAGTAAATCAAGACAACGAGCATAACAGCTATATCATTAGTTATTGATGTTTGGAAAGATACCTTTTAGAGATGAGTGATGAGTGAATGTCAGCAAGACAACTTTTCAACCGCCTTTTTTTCTCCTGCCTCTCTGCTAGTGGTGATCTAACATGGTTTGGCAGCTGGGACACTAGAACAAGCCCAAAACAAAATGTTACCCACAAAGAACGTTCAGTTCATTTTCTTTAACCCCCTATCCTAATTAGGGTCAGGAAGGAGCCGGAGCTGGAGCCTATCCTGGCTCTTTAACGGGTGCAAGGCACACCCTGGATGGGGCACCAATCCATCGCAGGTACCTACAGGACAATTCAGTGTCTCCAATCAACTTAATTGCATGTCTTTGGATTTTGGGTGGAAACCGGAGTACCCGAAGGAAACCCACACGGACACAGGAAGAACATGCAAACTCCACACAGAAAGGACCGAGATCACCCCACCCAGGGATTGAACTCAGAACCTTCTTGCTGTGAGGCGACAGTGCTACCCTCTAAGCCACCATGCCGCCCCCACAAAGAACGTAAATCTGAAACATCTAAATTCAGTTTTAAAATTTTCTGTCAAAGCTTTTCTATGAACCAACAATGAAACACTCTTCTAAGTGTTAAATGGCTGGTGGCTGTGCATACCTGATCCTTCAACAGCACTTTTGCAGTCAGCACAACTCCAGTTGGTCTCATAAAGCTTGAGGGATGAACATTTTCGGTGGGTTCCACTGGAGCCACAAAACTTGCACCGAACAATTTCGAAAACCCTGTTTAACCACAGAATCATTGTTGCATTGGTGACAAGCTACAAAGCTCATACTTTAATTCTCTTTTTCCCTATAGATGTTTTTTTAACAAGAAGGATTATTAACTTAAAAATGCAGGCATGAATGCTCATTTAAAAACTATTCTAAAATATGCCTTCAAATGTTTGGTAGGTTTAAATAGGTATGAAATCAGTTTTAGTCCAAATGTGGTATCAGGTACTGGTCCGAAAAACCCTGAAATTTAATAACAAACCCTTACTTTTACCTACCCAGATTTTGAGCTGTAACTGCGACCTTTATCACAAAAACATTTAACAGCATCACAATGCTCGTACACTTGCAGCAGCTCCCCAAAGGCATTTTCCTCCATCTCCCATGATGCATCTCTAAACAAATGTAAACATGCATTAATTTTTACAACTCCAAATACAAATAATCATTATGTACTGCTTTGTAAAATATAGTAGTTTTTACCAGTGTGATTTTTAAATAGTGATTCATTTTGACTCCATTCCTTTTTTAATTTAAGTTTTATAAATTAATCCAAGCAGACCATCTTTTGAGTACCAAATGGTTTGTAACCAAGTGGTTTGGACTAGTGACCAGAAGGTTGTTCATTCAAGCCACATGTTATTTACTTTTACATGTATTTTTTTATCTATGGACAACTGGCAAAGAGCACATGTACATAAGTATTGACAGCTTTTGCTGTTTTTGATGTTTTGACAACTTGATCGGAGTCCATCTGTGGTAAATCCAGTTGATTGGTCATGATTTTAAAAGGCACACACCTGTCTATATAAGGTCCCATAGTTGACAGTACATGTCAGAGCACAAACCAAGCAATGAAGTCCAAGGAATTGTCTACAGACCTCTGAGACAGGATCATATGGAGGCCAGATCTGAAGAAGGGTGCAGAAAAATGTCTGCAGCATTGAAGGTCCCAATGGAAGAAATTTGGAACAACCAGGACTCTTCCTAAAGCTGGCCGTCTGGCCAATCTGGATGTCCAGGGTAGAAAGGCCCAGGGGTCACTCTAACAGAGCTTTAGCATTGCTCTCCTCCCTGAAGGACAACCATTTCTGCTGCACAACAAAACATTATCTGGTCTGATGATACAAAGCAAATACCATCCCTACATGATCTGGGCAGCAGGAACTGGGAGACTGGGGGGAGGGTGAAGGTTTATCATCAGACAGGACAACAACCCAAAGCACACAGCCAAGATAACAAAGGAGTGGCTTCAGGAATGTTCTTGAGTGGCCCAGCCAGAGCCCAGAATGAAATTCAACATCTATGGAGAGATCTTAAAGTGGCTGTGCACCCCACTCAACCTTAAGGAGCTTGAGAGGTTCTGCAAAGAAGAATGGGAGAAACTGCCCAAAAAAGTGTGTCAAGATTGTAGCATCATACTCAAAAGTTTGCAATGGCTGTCAAATGTGCTTTAACAAAGTATTGAGCTGTGAATAATGTACATGTTATTAAAAAAAACAATTGCAAAGATTGCAAACAATATTTTAATAAAGACATGCTATACCTCTCTGGTATGTTTATTCCCATTCTGAGCATTTCTTGCTGGAAGTGGTCCTTGTTGTTGCATAATGTACATCTGAAGAAAAACAGCGCTGCACTATGTGCTTGGTGCTGCAGGAAATATATTTTGTTAATTATAAGAAATTCATCTTTATCTATTAATCTGAATGCAAATCAGTGTATTTAGTTGTAGCAATACCTGAACACAATCCCTGTGAAACCAGCTTCCGTGGCATGCAGGGCACTTGAGCACAGAGTAGGAAAGAACCGGCTCAATTGCTTCCAAGCAGATTGAGCAGGAAAGAGGCAGAGTAGGAGTAGAAGAGCAGCTCTGAGTCGGCTGGTGCTTCTTACAAAAAGACCTGATGATAATAACTGAGGTTAGAAGAATACAGACTAATATGTGTGTAATTATATAGCACTGACCAGTTGTGTACTAGTTGTGTGTGTAATCTAATTACAAACATAAATTGTCAGAGCACCAACAGTGTAAATAGCAGAATCATAGCTAAGCCATACAAATCCCACTGGAAGCATAATAAAGTCTGCTAACTTCTGGATTTCAAAGATTGCAGTGATGAGATAAAGGGCAAGGTTCAGTTTGATCTTTAAATATATATATATAACAGGGTAAACATTTCTAGTTCTGCCATTAATAGTAACCACTAGTTTACTAGATTTTGGTTGCACTGACTATGCTATGTCAATGCAGCCCAAGCCAAGTATACTTACGGAAATAAATCAGTAAACTGATAGATAAACCCAAGTTCTATTCCGCAAGGCAGGTGGACCACCTGTCTACAGCGTTTGATGGAACAACCAACTGAGGCACCCACTTTTTTACACCGCATGCACCTCTAAAGGAAAAATGGAAAAAGTATTATGCACTAAAAGACAAACAAATACAAATATAGATTTTCAAGCTCAAGTTAATTATGCCTAATCAAACAAAATTATATTGTTCACATTCAATTAATAAATTAAATATCACAGTTCTAAGGATATTGAAGTTACGAATAGTTTTATAATACTGTATCAACTTGCAATCTGCATTTTTAATGTGTTGAATAGTAAACAGTGACATACCAAAATGTAAAAAAAATCAACAAAATCAAATTGATGTAATGATCTTAATGAAAAGGTATTAAACAGCTAGGAAAGTTTCGAACGAAAATTGGCTGGTTGATGTATGAACAATCACAATTTGAGAACTTGCTACAGTTTGTTCTGTTAACATAAGCACTCAATCACAGTAACAGGATACTGAGACAAATTAACTTACCAGCCTGGAGGATCTGCGAATCTCATTTTTAATGTCATCCACCAAAAAGCCATGAACGCCTTCCGTTTCTTTTCCTCTCTGAAATATTCCACTGGACATCAGCTGCAACATAAGAATTGCATCATTGACAAAGATGATGCATGCTTGTACTCAAAGGGAATAAAATCCTAACTGGTTAGGTAACATTGAAAGATTCGTGGATTTATATAGCAGATCCCACTTAAATATTTTAGTGTGTAAAGTATTACAGTAAAAATGTTATTACTATTTTATTAAAATGAATATATACAGCCATTTGGTTCAATGTGAACACGAACTGACTTGACATTATAATTAAGCAAAACAAGCAGCTATCATTGTTAAAGGGATTTATATAATGAGGTCCTCTACAACATAGAATGTGTTACAATACAGCACATATTACACATAAATCTGTTGTTCGAGTATTTGTTTAAATTCTTTTTCCTACATATAAGTTATAGTTAGGAGTATATTGATTTTAATTGAATTTAACCAGTTGTTTACATTATGTAACTGCAAGATGAAGGATGAAGAGTAGTTTACTTACCAGACAGAAGTAGTGCACAGTGAGATTATGTTTCTCTATTGTGATCTTTTCTCCATATTTACTAGGACAGTCGTCATACCGCTTACATAGAGCACAAACTATTAAACACAAACTGGACATTAACGCCTGATAGAACGGATCAAAAACCGCTTCAGTGTTTCTTTAATAATGTACATGTATAAATGAATAATTAAAACTTACTTTGGTTTGTTGTGTCCATCTGGATTTGAATTTCTTCACTCTTTGCCTTTGCCTTCATTGTAAGATTATTAGCGGTATTTTTAAAGAAAACGATGTGATGTAGTTCTGCAGTGTTAAACAACACTGCTTAAATGTTTCTCTTTCTTGAACAGCACATAAATAGCGATCGTGTTACATTTCTCTATTTAATAAATAGTTTTCTCTGTAATATTCCATAACCTGCTGCGATAAGTTCGCTGATACTTTTTCTGATCCTGAATCAGACACACAGAACTGTTTACATTAAACAAAACGCGAACCACTACGAACCTACACTTTCTAGTAAATCCAATAACACAACGATCACATTAAAATGTGTTTAATTATCCTAATCTAACTCAAAAATCCTAATCTAATTCAAATGTTCACTTTTGGACCGATGCAGAACAAAACCACACAACTTTCAAAAATCCACCGTAAATCAAACCACGCCCACTGCTATTTCTGATTGGTTAAATTCAAACTCAAACGTTTAAACTGCTGGATCCGGTCACGTGATGCAAACACTACAACTTCCGCGCTTTCTCCAGCAATAACTTAACTTAGCAATAAATTGTAGAGGTTTTCTGTCATAAATAAATAATTATTATTAATAATTTAAAAATATATATTTATATGGTCAGAGTTTCCAACGCAAAATTTACAAGTGCGTGTCATTATAGAGGTGTGTTTATGCCACAGGTATTAATAGCATGCACATCTGTGGCTTTTTTTCTAGTCCATACTGCCAGGCCAATTTTACATGCCACAACAGCATGACTGTCCTGTTCAAATGATCTATTTAAATATATATATTTTTAAAAACTGCAATGAAGTACCCAGTAAACCATGTCATTTATTTGTACAAATAAATAAGTGTTAATTCTAGTAATTCCGATTCAATATAATGACAGGGTACCATGGTGGCTCAGTGGGTAGCACTATCTCGAAACAGCTGGGTTATATTTATTTTTTTCTGTTCCACAGTCCAAATGCTGAATATGTGTGTCTACTAGCACAGTGGTGTGCTGGTGAACTGGTGAACCTACCTTTCACTCAAACCTACTGCAACTCTGAATAGGACAAAGCAATGGTAAAACAGTCAGTGAATAAATGAATAAAATAACAGTTAAAAAAGCCATTGACGACAGTAGACTACCCAGACAAATCATTGACAGGTTTCTTACCAAACTTCCCAATCTCAGACCATGTCTTTAGTGTCCTTGCGAAATAATAAAAAAAGCTAAAATTTACTTTGTATAATATTTATGCATGTATGGGTTCTTTCAAAAACAAATAACACAATTTCCCTACATAATAACCTTCCTTTGCGATGTATTTTTTCAGCATCATGGTGAAAAGCATATAGTGACTTTTAAATATAGTACCAGCCGTAATGACCACCACTTATTAATTGCAGCACAAGGCTTCATTTCCACAATTTCTTTTAATATAACAGGTACAAGTGTTTACTTGGCATATCTTCTGCAAGACACTCTCAGTCTGTTACAATTTGGTTAATTTAAACCCACTAAATGAAACATAAGAACAAATGCATGTAAAAGTTATACCAATGAAAGCTGATTTGCTTACATAAATTCTATGTTTGGTTTTGAAATAGTGTAATCATGGCCATGTTAAGGTGTCTGTATCTGTATCAAGTGGAATTTATTCTGGTTCACAGTAGTTGTCTGTGATCTGCTTGACAATATATTTCATAACCCCATTTTTTCAAAATATGTTCCCTACATTTACTTTGACTTCTATGTGATTGCAGACAGTTTTAACACAAGGCATGACATGTTTTATTTGCTCAACTTGCATTGCCTCCATTCCTACATTTTGGACCTGCAACACATTCCAAAAAAAGTTGTGGTCCCAACCATCTGTGTTAGGTTGACACAGTGGAAACGTGTTTTGTAATCAGAGAAATCCAGGTATTTTCAAGGAAATAAATAAGAAAGTACATTGAGATCTTAGACCAACATCAGACCTTCAAGATGTCATTGTTAAAACATCTTTTGAGTATGGTGGAAATGAATGGCAACATTTCATAAATCTTTTACTGTCCCAACTTTTCTGGAATGTTTTGCAGGCCTGAAATGTTTATTGATTAATGAAATGTAGTTGACCAGACAAACATGAATTATCTCAAGTTCATACTGTCTGAAATCACATACAAGTCAAAGTAAATATTAGAAAGGCTGTTTTTATTATTTGCATTTTCCATACTGTCCATTTTTAGTGTTTTGATTATCATTATTATGTAAATTTATTGTCATTAAATCGGTAACTGTTAATGAATCAGTCAATATTAGATGTACTAAAATCCATATAATCACGTACTGTAGAGATTTAGATTACAGGCTATGCAGCTACAAGCCATGGTGCTGTGAGTAAAAAAGCAGTAGATGGCGGTAACACCCAGCATTTTCCACAATTCTTTGCCCAGGAAGTTCTGTACTCTATATAACGACATCAGTTATGCTTATAGTGCATATTTTTGTTAGGAATTTCACGAGGCATATGCAGTATAGTCTGTGCCACTTTTCCAAAGATGACTCCTGCTTTTGTTAAAATGTGACATGAACAATACATCTTCACACAAAACAAGGTAATGTAAACCTGCAACAAAAAAAAAAATACTAAATACTTGCTAAACATTGGGCGGCACGGTGGCTTTTTAGTAGCACTGTTATCTAACAGCAAGAAGGTCCTGGGTTCGATCTCCACATGGGGCGGCACGGGTCCTTTATGTTTGGGTTTTTTCTGGATGCTACGTCCAAAAACAAGCCACCAGGACACAGAATTGCCCTATAGGTATTTAGCCACTAGGATGCATAAACCAGTGTTTAACAATAGAATCACGAAGTAGCCAAATTACCATAAATTCATATTTCAACTGTAAAGTAACTCACAGTTTTACAATGAAATTCACATTAATTTTTTTCTGGAATCCAGTGTAAAAAAACTCTGGCAAATCAATAATGAGGATCATGATCGGCTGTGGCGACACCTAGCGGGAGCAGTCAAAAGTAAATTAGTTACTAGCTAAAAATAAGCAACAGTACTATAATCAATTTTGAATGTTCTGTGTAATGCTGGAAAATGACAGACATGTCTTTTGAAAGATTGAAAAAGGGTTTTATTTATATTTGGCAAATGTTTACAGCTAAGGCAAATTTAACATATTGGAGACTACAATCCAACTTGGTTTTCACATCAACATTAAACAATATTAACAGCCATCCGAGAAGATAATTTTGAGTTACAAGAAAATTACAGACAGTTATACTATGTGAAAAGGACTAGTGGTGAGGTTGAGCGTCCTGTGAGGTGGACACTATAAACACTATAAAGCTGCAATGCCCAGACTGAGCCAAACTTAGTTAGAATGGGTTTCTCTGACAGCTAGACACAGGAATTATGCAAATGTACCCCGGCTGGGCCTCCAAAAACCAGAACTCAAGAAAAGCAGCAAAAGGGCCTGAGGAAGAAGCCAAAGAAACCCCAGGCACAGGTGCCCTAGATTTGCCTCAGCCCAGTCTCTCCCAAAAAATTGGTAATAAATTAAGAGATGGTAATAATTAATAAAGAAAGGAAATGTAAAAAAAAATAATAATAATGAAATCAAATAGATGTTATATGTTAGTGTGGTAACTTGAATGTAAGTGACCTGGAGGTTACCTTGTTGGAACACCAAAAGCACAGAGCCAGAAGCCAGTACGATAACTTTTCTACTTTTCTTCTTTATTGCACTCAATGGTTGTCAAAAATACCCAAAATACCTATTGTCCTGTCCTCGAAGATATTTGCTATCTACTACTCACAGACAAACAACAAAGCTATCAAGGACTAATCTCTCTCCACTTCCCTTGATATCTAAAACTATTTATCTGTTTCTCTGTTCATCTGCGTCCAGCTCTCCATACATAGTCTTCCTAACAATCACATTTACATATTCAAATCTTGTACCATATATTAAATGGATTAACTACTTTCCCTTTTTACAGGTTGACCTCTGTCACCGTGGCCTTCCTTGGGCCCACATAGCCAGACTGGAGACCAAATGGCCCTCACCACCACTCCCCTGTGGAAACAGGTAAGTGGATGATTCTCCATCAGTTTAGGGTTTAAGATCCTTTTTGAAAGTTAGCATAAACATCTCTAACATCCTATATTTGCATTAAGTGAAAATCTCAGGCAATTTTCAGACTCTAAGCACTGGTGCACTAGCAGAAATCCAGCTGTGCCACCTAGGCCAATAATAATAACAATAACAATAACAATAATAATAATAGATTAATTCTAATAATAATACTTCAATGCAATGTAATGAACAGTAATCATTACCAGTTTATTTATTTAAACAATAAAAAGGACAATAATTATTAAAATATTATTGTATTTAATCAAATAATAATAATAGTAATAATACTTAAATAGCAAATAAAGATAAAAAACACAAATTTAAACATTTGATGTTAGTCTTTCAGTATTTCAGTACTTCCTTTAGATTGGTATTGATATTCCCCTGTTGTCCGTCTCTAAATGTATGCTCGTGGTCTTTAAAGTGCATTTCACTTTTGTTTTCAACCCTGAGAATTATTCTACCCTGTATAACATTGGAGATAAAAATAAAAACAAACAAACTCAACTGATGGTAGACTTTAATGAAGTTGTACAATATTAAGCGATACTTTGACATTTCTACTAGATGTGATGCTAGATCCCTCATGAGAAATACTGTTATTTAATGGCTTCTCAGAGTGTCACATCAAAGACTACTGTTTGGTAAAGTGCATTGGAACAAGTGCTGGGTTGTTTGCCTCTTTTTCCTACTCAGACACATTCAGAGAAAACTAGATCAGCATCTCAACTTCCCTATTGTTTAACAACACTTGCAAGGGGGTCCTTGAATGCACCTTCAATGTAAGCTATAAGATTACAGTCTTCCAAAGACTGAAATTCCAGGGGGAGTCCAAACAACTCTGGAGATTCTCCATTCACTTCTCCCTCCCCCGCCAGCGGCCAATGCTGCTCCGCACTGGCATTATGCAAGCTAATTTAGCCAATTATGCACAGGTGTGATGCTAATTCTCCTCTTGCGCACTGAGCTGCTGGCAGTAAAAATAGTATAATTACACAGCTGTCCTCCTGTTTGCATCCACTGCCACTGCGACAGCTCCTGTCTCACAAAAACACTTTCTCTAAAAAGACTGCCTGCAAAAATTCGCCAAAACTTTTCCAACTTCTGCTGGGTTTGTTGCACCTGTCAACAGAGGAGTTTTCTCAAGTAGAGATCTAAAACAGCAGGTGACATCTTGACATTATTTATTACACATTAATATGGCGTATTGCTATAAATAATATGATAAGTTGGATACTAAAAGCTCATATTGTATGTAATTAAAGAAACAAAACTTGCATCGGCATCAACAGTAGTGATCAGTTAATCTTAGCTGTATGTACAGTTTCTGCAACAGTAGTGTGAGTGGGTCAATGGACTGTGTTTGTATTATTCAAAATCAAGGTACAGCAGATTGACAGCAGATTTTGCTTAATATGATACTTTCTCCAGTTATTTTAATTATTAAATGCAGAAATATGGCAAAAATGCCATTTTTTAACCTATTTTTCAAATTGCAAATGTACTCTAACATTTACTTATATACATTTATACTTTTGTACCATGCCTGCATTAACTTTTTTTTTGAAGGTTTTGTAAATAAAACTCTAACATGATCGTTTCATAAAATGAACTTTTTTTATTATGAACTTTTTATTATTAGAGTTTGGTTTATTAAGCAGATCCAAGCTGTATGATTTCATCATAAATTAATCTGTCACCACAGATTGGCGGGTGCAAAGTAATTTACACAAGCCAACTACCACTGGGTTCTAGAGTTTGACTCCCGTGCTGTGAAATTAGCTGGTCAGTTGTCTACATACAGACATGATTGGGGGTTGGCTGAGCCTCTGCAAATGATTTGTGTTTGGGATGTGCTACTGTCATTTTTTCCCATATAATATAATCTATATTCAAGATACTTTTGCAGCATTCTAACTAAATATCATGCACAATGCTTTTTTATACAAGTAATGCCATAAAAAGCAAGAATTTAATTGTATGATTTATTTGCTGTTCTCTGGGTCATCTTACTTGTCATGTGCTTGTGAATTCTAATTAGCATCTTTGACATCTTTTTGCAGAACTTTGCACCATTTTCTTATTTGTGTGCAGTGCATGGAAACCAGGATAATAAATAGTCAAATTTATTGCAAGTATGTAAATTATATATTTTTTTGTTGTTGCAGCTCTAGATGTTTGTTTATTATTGTTCATTAGGATTTTAACGTAATGTATGACACTTTGGTCACATTCATGACAGGAAACGGCAGTTACTCATCACACAGTTCACAAGGTTATATTAAACATGAACAATTAATTGTCTCCAATTTACCTCGCTTTTTGTTTTGTGGGGTAAATGCTGACACAAAGATGCAGAGATTGAAATTACTTTCAAATAAATATTTATTAACAGAAATGTAAAAGTAAAGTTAAGAATGCTAAACAAAAATGAATCAAAGATGCCAGGGTCACGGCTGGCGAATAAACGAAAACCAAATGCAGATTTCGAACTGCTGATGTTCAATGTGCTGCTCGGGTGCATCATACACTCACCACACACACTTCTGGTGTGAGCAGGGCAGTGAGGGGAAAAGGGCCGGTTGCGCTCAGTGGACTCTCTTGCTGGGGTCGTGTCCAACTGCAAAGGCGGCACGCGATGCTGAGAACAGAGATAAACAAGAACAGGATAAAATAATAATATAAAACACATAAGAGAAAAAGAGTGGCACTTGGTGTTCTGATGAACAGCCGTGAAGAGCGCTGGAGCACTGGTAGGGCATCGCCCTAA